>JASVEL010000719.1:0-596664 GCA_032618575.1 Nicotiana noctiflora
GCATGTATTGACGTATTCTCTATGAATTTGAACAGATTCGGCATCCGAGGCGGTTGAATTGCGAGGAAAGCGCAAGGCGGACTAAGGCTTCTACCGGATCGAGGTGAGTGGTGATATTAAATAATGTACTGAGGGTTTGAAACCCCGTACTAGCACTTTACAGTTCTATGATGAGATGAGACACGCGTCATGTGATGGGCGTGGTAGCATTGTAATTGGGAAATTGGACTTGGTCCTTTCCGACTAATAGTGTATTGTGTATTGTGACTGAGAATGGGATTTTAACTGTATAATTGGGCTAGTAGCCTTGTTTGGGGCCTTGTGCCGATCTGTAGAGCATTTACGGGACTTGTAGAGCTAGGTGACCCTTATATCATGTTGGAAACTTACACTCAGCCATGAAATTTAGCTGTGTAGCATATCTCGGGCCAGCACTAGATGTTTACTGAGAGAGATAGACTACTTGGGGTGGAATTTCCCTGATTTAGCTGAGTGGGCCTAAAAGGCCAAGTCCATACTGACTGGGACAGGGTCGAGGACCTATAATGAGGTATAATATATATATATATATATATACCTGCATTGGACCGGACTGCACGCCGCAGTGATGTATATATGGATCGGACTGCACGCCGCAGTAATATATGCATGTGGATCGGACTGCACGCTGCAGTATTATTGCGCTTGGGCTGTAGGAGCCCCTTCGGAGTCTGAGTCTGCACACATTCTCAGTGAGTGCTGGAGTATATTATGGGATCAGGCTGCACGCTGCAGCAGTATAGTTATATATGTATATATATATATTGGATCGGACTGCATGCCGCAGTAATATATGTGTGGATCAGGCTGCACGCCGCAGTATCATAGCGCTTGGGCCTAGGGAGCCCCTCCGAAGTCTGTATACACCCCCAGTGATCGCCGTCGACATTAAATGGAGTGGGCTGCGCGCCGCAGCGTTATATGTATTGGAGCGGGCTGCACGCCGCAGCATTTACTTATACATATCCCTATACGTACTTAAATACTTATACATTATAGACATATGTATATATTTACATACCTTGAGTTGGCTGGACACCGCAGCGGTACAAGTGAGAATTTGGTCAGTGTGGGACCTTGTTGTGATAGATGTCGATTTGGAGATGAAAGTATTCACCATAGTAAAGATTTACCTGTGGGGTTGCCTTAGTATTGTTTAGTGATAGTACTAGAGTTCTTATTTTCAGTTTTTGTTTATTATTGTTACTCACTGAGTTAAAATATACTAACCCCACTCCCCTGCACTTTTGTGCAGATTCACAGGTGCCAGAGAGCAGTTGAGCTGTTGCAGCTGCTTATTCATATCTATTTTGCGGAGACTACGAGGTAGCTGCTAACGTCCGCAGAACCTGTTTTCTCCTTCCTTATCATTTTGTTATTTTCACTTTTGTCTAGACTTTGTTTGTATAGGCTGTTTATTCTGTAGAGGCTCAGACTTGCAACACCACGATTTTGTTGGGACCGTATTTTGTATGCTTCTACTATTACGTCTATCATTATGATATGAACACTTGCTGTTTAAATTTAACTTGATCACCTGAAATTAATAATTAGCTGGTTTAATGGATAACATGGTCGGGTTTGCCTAGTATTGTGTTGGGCGCCATCACGACCGGGGTTTGGGTCTTGACAGCGTCGGGCGCGTGAGCCTAGGTTAACAAGTCTTGCAAGTCATGAGCCGGTTTAGTAGAGTCTTGTGGATCGGTACGGCGACGCCTGTACTTATCCTCGAGGGGCTGCAAACCTTTTAGGAAAATTTCAGTTCTTGGAATTCTTGTCGTGCGATTATTTTTCGATTTAAACTGAACTTTAATATTCTATTCTCTCGCAGATGGCGAGAACTCGAGCTTTCGGACAAGGTGGACGACCACCACAACCACCTGCTAGAGGCAGTGGACGCGGCCGTGGTCGTGGCGGAGGTAGGGCAGCTGATGCAGTGCCAGCTGACCCACAGCCTCCAGTTGCTGAGGCTCCAGCAGCGCCAGTTCCGGCACCAGCTGTGCCCATTGTCATTCTGGGTCTACAGGAGACCCTGGCTCAGATATTAGCAGTTTGCACTTGCCTGGCACAGGCGGTTTCAGTTACCACTGCAGCAGCTGCATCAAGGACCGGGGGTGGTCATCAGACCCCCGCAGCACGCACTTCAGAGCCAGCAATGCAGGGCCTGCAGACACCTGAGGCTCCTCCAGTTTAGCCTGTGGTTCCAGTTCAGCTAGCAGATCAGGTTCAGAGAGACAGGGTCCCAGCTATGACGGACGATGAGCAGCGTCATCTCGAGAGGTTCACCAGGTTATCTCCTCCAGTGTTCACTGGTGCTCCGGGGGAGGACGCCCAAGGTTTTTTGGACAAGTGCCGTCGGATGCTCCGTACGGCAGGGATCTTGGAGTCCAGTGGTGTATCCTTCACTACCTTTCAGTTCCAGGGGCCAGCCTTCGCTTGGTGGAAGGCTTATGAGCATCGCAGGCTAGCAGGGGTAGCACCACTATCGTGGCCAGAGTTCTCCACTATGTTCTTGGAGAAGTGGGTGCCTCGATCTCAGAGAGAGGAGATGCGTAGGCAGTTTGAGGGTCTCCGCCAGGGGGACATGTCAGTGTCAGAGTATGAGATCAGATTTACAGAGTTGTCTAGATATGCATCGTGGTTGGTTCCTACCGACAGAGAGAGGATTGGACGCTTTGTAGATGGCCTCATCTATCCCATCCGTATTCTGATGACCCGAGAGAGGGTTTTGAGCCATACTTTTGAGGATGCTGTGGATATCGCTCGTGACATAGAGATAGATTGTCGTAGAGAGCGGGACGAGAGGGAGGCCAAGAGGCCTCGAGGATGAGCTAAATCTAGTGGCACTCAGACCACAAGCCAGGGTCAGCAGAGCCGAGGTCTCTCTTTCAGATCTTCGCAAATGAGCCGCTCAGATTGCCATAGGTGGTCTTCTAGCCAGGGTTATCAGGGTTCGCACCAGAGCCAGCCATCTCTCAGCACCATGCCAGCTCAAAGTTCTTCACAGGCCCCATCTGCCCAGGGTTCTTCTCGGCCTAGTTCATCAGCTGGACACTCCAGCGCTAGGGGTCCTTGTCAGTCTCAGCCCCCAACACCGGGGAGTTGCTTCGAGTGCCGAGAGTTTGGGCACATCCGCGGAGAGTGTCCCCATCTTGTTTCCAGGTCTTATCAGCAGAGGGGCAGCCCTCGTCATCTGGTCCTTCTACTTCAGCACCCGCCCCGCCAGCTAGGGCTGAAGGTCAGCCAGCTAGGGGGAGGCCGATCAGGTGGACAGGCTAGATGTTATGCTCTTCAGGGCTGATCTGAAGCCGTTGCTTCTGATGTTGTCATTACAGGTATTATTTCAGTCTGCTACAGAGATGCCTCAGCGTTGTTCGACCCTGTTTCTACTTACTCTTATGTGTCTACATATGTTGCTCCTCATTTGGGCACGACCCGAGGGTGTCTTGAGCTGCCAGTGCATGTATCTACCCCGGTAGGGGATACTATTATTGTGGAGCATGCATACTGGTCCTGTCTGGTCACAATTGGGGGTCTGGAGACCCGAGTGGACCTATTACTTCTCAGCATGATTGATTTTGATGTTATATTGGGCATGGACTGGTTATCTCCATGTCATGCTATTCTGGACTGTCATGCTAAGACAGTCACCTTGGGTATGCCGGGCATTCAGATGATCGAGTGGCGTGGCATGACTGATTATGCACCCAGTAGGGTAATATCTTTCCTCAAGGCCCAACGAATGGTTGGGAAGGGATGTTTTTCTTATTTGGCATTTTTGCGGGAGGTCGAAGTTTAGACTCACAGTATTGATTTTGTCCCCATTGTGCGGGACTTTCCTGATGTATTTCCCTTAGACCTGCCGGGCATGCTGCCGGACAGGGACATTGATTTTGGGATCGATTTGGTGCCAGGCACTCGGCCTATTTCTATTCCTCCATATCGGATGGCACAAGTTGAGCTGAAGGAATTGAAGGAGCCGCTCCAGGAACTCCTAGATAAGGGGTTCATTCGGCCGAGTGTGTCGCCGTGGGGTGCACCGGTCCTGTTCATTAAGAAGAAGGATGGCTCTATGAGGATGTGTATTGACTACAGGCAGCGGAACAAGGTAACAGTGAAGAATAAGTATCCTCTGCCTCGCATTGATGATTTATTTGATCAGCTCCAGAGAGCTAGGGTATTCTAGAAGATTGATCTTCGTTTAGGCTATCATCAGCTGAAGATTAGAGAATCCGACATTATGAAGACTACATTCAGGACCACATATGGTCACTATGAGTTCATTGTGATGTCTTTTGGGCGAACCAACGCCCCAGCGGCATTCATGCATCTTATGAATAGTGTGTTTAGGCCCTATCTGGATTCATTTGGGATTGTGTTCATTGATGACATTCTAGTCTACTCTCATAGCCAGGAGGAGCATGCCCGGCATTTGAGTATTGTATTATAGAGATTGAGAGAGGAGAAGTTGTTTGCCAATTTCTCCAAGTGTGAGTTCTGGCTTGAGTCTGTGGCATTCTTAGGGCACGTGGTGTCCTGTGATGGTATTCAGGTAGATCCGAGGAAGGCAGAGGCAGTGCAGAGTTGGCCCGGACCGACATTAGTCACTGAGATCCGTAGCTTTCTGGGATTGGTAGGGTATTATCGCCGATTCGTTCAGGGATTCTCTTCTATTGCTTCTCCCTTGACTAGATTGACTCAGAACGGTGTTCCTTTCATATGGTCCGAGGAGTGCGAGGAGAGCTTTCAGAAGCTCAAGACAGCACTGACCACAGCACCAGTCTTGATACTGCCGTCGGCTTCAGATCCTTATACTATGTATTGTGACGCCTCAGGGGTTGGTATCGGTTGTGTATTAATGCAGAAGGGTAGGGTCATTGCTTATGCTTCTCGCAGTTGAAGCCCCATGAGAAGAACTACCCTGTTCATGATTTGGAGCTAGCAGCCATAGTTCACGCTCTGACGATTTGGAGGCATTACCTGTATGGTGTCTCATGTGAGGTGTACACGGATCATCACAGTCTTCAGTACTTATTCAGACAGAAGGACCTTAATTTGAGACAGCGGAGGTGGCTAGAGTTGCTTAAGGATTATGATATCACTATCTTGTATCATCCGGGAAAGGCCAATGTTGTGGCCGATGCTTTGAGTCGGAAGGCGGTCAGTATGGGTAGCCTAGCTTTCATCTCAGTTGGGGACAGGCCATTTGCTTATGATGTTCAAGCCCTAGCCAATCGGCTAGTGAAGTTGGATATTTCGGAGCCGAGTCGTGTGTTGGCTTGTGTTGTTTCTCAATCTTCCTTATATGATCGCATCAGAGAGCGACAGTATGATAACCCACATTTGCTTGTCCTAAAGGACAAAGTGCTGCACAATGACGCTAGGGATGTGACTATCGACAGTGATGGTGTTCTGAGGATGCAGGGCCGTATATGCGTGCCCAATGTAGATGGCTTGCGGGAGTTGATACTAGAGGAGGCACATAGTTCGCGGTACTCTATTCACCCAGGTGCCGCGAAGATGTACCAAGACTTGAGACAACATTACTGGTGGAGAAGGATGAAGATGGATATTTTTAGGCATGTAGCCAAGTGCCTCAACTGTTAGCAGGTCAAGTATGAGCATTAGAGACCGGGCGGTGTTCTTCAGCGTATGGTTATTCCCAAGTGGAAATGGGAGAGGATCACCATGGATTTTGTTACTGGGCTCCCTCGGACTTCGAGGAAGTTCGATTTTGTGTGGGTGATTGTTGATCGGCTGACCAAGTTCGCACATTTCATCCCAGTTTGTACTACTTACTCACCGAAGCGGTTGGCAGCGATCTTTATTCGGGAGATTTTCAGGTTGCATGGGGTTCCAGTGTCTATTATATCTGATATAGGCACTCAGTTCACTTCTCAGTTTTGGAGAGCATTTCAGTGGGAGATGGGTATGCGGGTTGAGTTGAGCACCGCATTTCACCCTCAGACAGACGGGCAGTCTGAGCGCACTATTCAGATCCTGGAGGATATGTTGCGAGCATGTCTGATTGACTTTGGTGGTTCGTGGGATGAGTTCTTGCCACTTGCTGAGTTTTTCTACAACAACAGTTATCAGTCGAGTATTCAGATGGCCCTGTACGAGGCGGCAGACGGTGTATATCTCTTGTGGGATAGTTTGAGCCTGGTGAGGATAGATTGATAGGGACTGAGTTAGTTCAGGATGCTCTGGATAGAGTGAAGTTGATTCGGGAGAGGCTTCGCACAGCAGAGTCTCGCCAGAAGAGTTATGCAGACCGTAGGGTTCGAGAGTTGTCTTTCATGGTTGGTGATAGAGTATTGCTGAAGGTTTCACCCATGAAGGGTGTCATGAGGTTCGGGAAGAAGGGGAAGCTGAGTCCCAGGTACATTGGTCCTTTTGAGATACTCGGGAGGATTGGAGAGGAGGCATATGAGCTGGCATTGCCACCCAGTTTGTCCAGTGTTCATCCAGTATTCCATGTGTCTATGCTCCGGAAGTACATCGGGGATCCATCTCATGTATTAGACTTCAGTACCATTCAGCTTGTTGGTGATCTATCTTATGATGTGGAGCCAGTGGCTATTCTGGGTAGACAGGTTCGAAAGTTGAGGTCCAAGGAGATTGCTTCAATCAAGGTGCAATGGAGAGGTCGGCCCGTGGAGGAGGCTACTTGGGAGGTCGAGCAGGAGATGCGGAGCAAATATCCTCACCTATTTGAGTCTCTAGGTATGTTTCTTGACCCGCTCGAGGAGGAGCATTTTCTTAAGTTGGGGAGAATGTGATGACCCTGCCCATCATCATGTGAGTTATCACCCCGTTATCCCTGTTATATGCTTGTTAATGTTGCAATATGCATGTTGGGTAAGTTTGAGTCAATTCGGGTTGAGTTTGGTTAGAAATTGAGGCAAATAGTCATTTAGAAGAAGGAATAGTTGAGAAAAGTCAGCTGGATGTTGACCTGTGAGTTAAAGAGCTCGGAATCGAATTCTGATGATTCGGTCAGCTTCGGGAGGTCATTTGTGAGCTAGGAGAGCGATCGGAAGTGAATTTGGAGGTCCGGTGTAGTTTTAGGCTTGAATTGGCTAAAGATGAATTTTGACGATATCCGATCGGTAGGTGAGAATTTGATTCAGGAGTCGGAATGGAATTCCGACAGTTGCAGTAGCTCCGTCAGGTAATTTTGGATGTGCCTGCAAAATTTCAGGTCATTCAGAGGTCGTTTGGTCGGGTTTTTGATCGAATGTCGGTTGCGGAAGTTTGAATGAATACTTAGGCTTGAAATTGCTTGAATTTGATGTTTTCCGTGTTTAAGGGCGTGTTTTTATGATTGGAACAAGTTTGTATCGTACTATGGAGTATGTTTGTGGTTTTCGTTGGGGTTCCGGGGGCCTCGGGATAAATTCAGGAGTCCAAACGGACCATTTTGAGCCAAATGAACTGCTGGAATTGCTGCAATAAATTGCAGGTTATTTGTTCTCTGCGATTGCGGTCATTGCCACGCCATCGTGTAGGGTAACGGAGTGAGAGCTGGAAGTTGTTCTTCGCGATCGCGACACGAGGGATGCGATCGCGTAAGGGTAAGAGTTTGGTCTTCGCTATCGCGAGGTTTTTGATGCGATCGTGTAAGGTTTTAATCGAAAGCAGTGCGATCGCGGTCGAGTAGATGCGATCGCGTAGATTGCCCAGGTTGAACACTGTGATCGCGGCTGAGCCCACGCGATCGCGTAGAGGAAAAGCCGGTCGCTCAGGATTTGTGCATCGCGATAGCGAGCCAAGTGCTGCGATCGCGTAGAGTAAATAGGCCTGTAGTGAATTTAAGTCCAGAACATTTCAGACGCGGCCTATCATTTATAAACCTCCATTGTTGAGTCTTAGAGAGAGAAAGTGACGGGAAAGTGCTGGTATTTCATCGGGTTATCATCGGAGGTAAGTTATGGTTCAATTATGTGTTTTTATCTTGAAACCCTCCTCTATTTCACTGAAATTGGATGAATTAATGGGGCAATTTAGCCTAAGCAAGGGCTTTGGTAAAATGTCGATTTGAGTGGGCAAACGGAGTCCGATTTTGGAAAAGTTTATATGCATAGACACGTGTTGAGACGAGGATTCCGAATATGTAACTTTTATAATTTTTTGAGAAGCGTACCAAAAGTCGGGTTTTGACAACTTTGTGGGTTTGGGTGCAATTTGAGTTATTTCGAATGGGTTGTGTGTAATTAGCATGTATTGACGTATTCTCTATGAATTTGAACAGATTCGGCATCCGAGGCGGTTGAATTGCGAGGAAAGCGCAAGGCGGACTAAGGCTTCTACCGGATCGAGGTGAGTGGTGATATTAAATAATGTACTTAGGGTTTGAAACTCCTTACTAGCACTTTATAGTGCTATAGTGAGATGAGACACGCGTCATGTGATGGGCGTGGTGATATTGTGATTGGGAAATTGGACTCGGTCCTTTCCGACTAATAGTGTATTATGTATTATGACTGTGAATGAGATTATAACTGTATAATTGGGCTAGTAGCCTTGTTTGGGGCCTTGTGCCGATCTGTAGAGTATTTACGGGACTTGTAGAGCTAGGTCACCCTTATATCATGTTGGAAACTTACACTCAGCCATGAAATTTAGCTGTGTAGCATATCTCGGGCCAGCACTAGATGTTTACTGAGAGAGATAGACTACTTGGGGTGGAATTTCCGTGATTTAACTGAGTGGGCCTAAAAGGCCAAGTCCATACTGACTGGGACAGGGTCGAGGACCTATAATGAGGTATAATATATATATATATACCTGCATTGGACCGGACTGCACGCCGCAGTGATGTATATATGGATCGGACTGCACGCCGCAGTAATATATGCATGTGGATCGGACTGCACGCTGCAGTATTATTGCGCTTGGGCTGTAGGAGCCCCTTCGGAGTCTGAGTCTGCACACATTCTCAGTGAGCGCTGGAGTATATTATGGGATCGGGCTGCACGCCGCAGCAGCATAGTTATATATGTATATATATATTGGATCGGACTGCACGCCGCAGTAATATATGTGTGGATCAGGCTGCACGCCGCAGTATCATAGCGCTTGGGCCTAGGGAGCCCCTCCGAAGTCTGTATACACCCCCAGTGATCGCCGTCGACATTAAATGGAGCGGGCTGCGCGCCGCAGCGTTATATGTATTGGAGCGGGCTGCACGTCGCAGCATTTACTTATACATATCCCTATACGTACTTAAATACTTATACATTATAGACATATGTATATATTTACATACCTTGAGTTGGATGTACACCGCAGCAGTACAAGTGAGGATTTGGTCAGTGTGGGACCTTGTTGTGATAGATGTGGATTTGGAGATGAGAGTATTCACCGTAGTGAAGATTTACCTGTGGGGTTGCCTTAGAACTGTTTAGTGATAGTACTGGAGTTCTTATTTTCAGTTATTGTTTATTATTGTTACTCACTGAGTTGAAATATACTCACCCCACTCCCCTGCACTTTTGTGCAGATTCACAGGTGCCAGAGAGCAGTTGTGCTGTTGCAGCTGCTTATTCATATCTATTTTGCGAAGACTACGAGGTAGGTGCCGACGTCCGCAGAACCTGTTTTCTCCTTCCTTATAATTTTGTTGTTTTCACTTTTGCGTAGACTTGTTTGTATAGCCTTTTTATTCTGTAGAGGCTGAGACTTGCGACACCACGATTTGGTTGGGACCGTATTTTGTATGCTTCTACTATTACGTCTATCATTATGATATGAACACTTGCTGTTTAAATTTAACTTGATCACATGAAATTAATAATTAGTTGGTTTAATGGATAACATGGTCGGGCTTGCCTAGCATTGTGTTGGGCGCCATCACGACCAGGGTTTGGGTCGTGACAGATATGTTTCCAGGTTGAGGGAAGGACCGTCAAGGCTCAGATCTGGGACACAGATGGACAGGAAAGATACAAAGCCATTACAAAATGGAATTGAGGGATCATGCAGATTTGAACATTGTGGTTATGCTCATTGGAAACAAAATGCATCTGTAGCATCTTTGAGCTATTGATATAGAGGATGCTCAAAGCTTTGCTTAAAAAGAAGGCCTACATTGTGGTTAAGGATCATTTTATGAACTCTATTGACAGTCTTAGTACCAAACCAAATTTGTAAGACTTCTCTGATAGGTTTATTATGATGTATAATACCAGACCACCAAAGTATCTCCATATTTTTATACCCACCTCACTATCAATAAACACATGCTAATGTATTTCACATTTTGGAGCAATGCAATACTGACATTTAGAGGCACAAACAGGAATACATGTATTCAACTAAGTGATATGCATCTTCACTGTATAAATATCTTGCTTACCTCATTAGCTGCCCACATATGATTCAGCTTTTCTTCCTTAATATCATTCCACGATGATACTCCCAACGGACACATATTACGGTCACGAACAATTCTTCCCAAGTGCCTCGAAACAGTTTGCTATTTGTTCCAACTGTTCGATTATTGTAAAAGGGTATTTTTAGCTTTTGTCCAACTTCAAGTGACGCAACTTCATTTCACTTGTTCCTCCCTCGAACTCTCTTTACCTTTCCAGGATTAGATGAATAACCTACGACTACACAATTTGGTAAAAATTATAGCAATAAAATTCAGTTCTATAAATCAATAACACATTGATTCGAAATATCATACCTATTTCAGTTGCTTGAGAGTGTTGCATAACTTGATCAGTAGATGGGGTCAATGAAATATTCGTTTGCATATGTTCTTTCTCAAAAACCAAGGAGTTCATATCCATTGTTCGTATATCTTGGTTAGAAGACATGGTAAAATTCGATCTTGTGCTTTTAGAAATCCCTAAAGATGAGCACAAAGATCTAGGAGTTTGCTCCCCTCCCTTCCTTATTGAACCTAGACCAAAAAACATTTTAGTTTGCCATTTAATATTAGTAACAAATTCAATTAAAAATACTAGAGATTTGGAAAAACTTACTTGCTTCAACTTTTTGGGTAAATTGCTTAACTTGATTAGTAGATAGAGGTAATGGAATATCAATTTGCATATACTCTTTCTCAAGAAAGATAGAGTTTTTACGTATCGTTCATGTTCCTTGACTAGCAGACACGATAGAGCTTTTAAGCCCTTTTCCTAGTCCCTTCCCAGTAGCACCTGGTGAAACGAAATTATTACTAATATTTAAACATTAAAATTTAGTTGTACACATTAAAAACTATAGATTTAAAATATCTTACTTGTTTCAATTGTTTGGATGTATTGCTTAACAAATTCACTAGATTGAGAAAATAAACTCTTAATTGGCATATTCTTTTTCTCAACCAACGATCTAAGCCCTCGTCCTTGTCCTTGTCCCTTTCTTATAGCACCTGGCGGGACGAACGCATATTTGGTTGTACTCTTCATAGTTGATTCCACCTCATTTTCAGTCTTTGATGGTTTCAGATTGAACCTGCAAATAGCCAAAAGTAAACAAATAGTTAGACAACGTGTGACAGTATAGTATTGAAAGAAATGATGCCATCAGTATATGTAACAATGAATATACTAATTCATAAATAGATACTTCACCTAAATGGTTCTTTTTCGTTTCTTTTGTGAAAGATTTCCTAAGTCTACAATATCATCATCCATTTGTTTTACAATATCATCATCCATTTGCTTTACAATCTCATAGGAATCACGAGGTTGAGTCTTCCTCACTACATGCCAACCTTTGTTGGAGTTATCAATAGCATAAAATACTTGATATGCTTGCTCCTCTAAAATAAAAGGCTAATTTGTTTTAAAAAATCTCCCTGGATTAACACTCAAGATGTCATACTCATCTTTTTTAACTCCCTTTATTTTATCATACACATCAAACCAATTACATCGAAATAAATTTACTCTTCTATCCATGAGAAATTGCAATTCAATCACATCTGTTAAAATTCCATAGTAATCAACGTTCTCATTATCTTTATCATTCTCGCCAACTACAACAACACCATAATTTTGAGTCCTTAAATTTTTATAATAGTCTTCTACATGAAATGTATATCCATTAACAATGTAACCACTAAAATGTGACGTATATAGGGTAGGACCACGTGAAAGTGAGAGCAGATCTTCCATGATCCGACTATCATCTTCTTTATGCAATTGTGCAACCTATCAATAAGATTAAGTTGAATAATTTAGAATTAGTAATACAACATTAAATTTCAAATTTGATTTTTATGTATTACTCACCCTAACTTTAAACCATTCAATAAATTGTCTGTTCCATTCTACATCAGACAAGTGTTGCACAGTATCCACATGTGTTTGTGCAAACTCTCTACAAATTTGAAGTGAACCATAAATGTCATATAAAAAAGATTACACTAAAGGAAATAATAAAAATGAGACTATGTGAAAGAACTCTCGATACTCGAGATATGGTATGACTTCATCGCAATTCTTCAGTATATATATGTGCTTGTTCCAATTCATTTGATTCGAGATCACATTGTTCTTTAGCTCCCAGAGTACTTCCAGGTTGATAGAACATAGATAAACCTCCAATAGATTTTTTTAAACCCCCATCATAATTTCGTTCAGGTCGATTGAATTTTGTGTCGATTGTACGCAGATACCGTGAACATAAGGTCATACATTCATTTTCAATGTAGCCCTCTGCAATACAACCTTCTGGACATGCCCTATTACGAATCAAAGATTTCAAAAAATATAACCACCGTTCCATAAAATACATCTACCGACAATGAATAGGTCAAGCAATCTCAGCTTCACTAGCTAAATGAATAGGCAAGTGCACCATGACATCGAAAATGAAGGAGGGAAGACCTTTTCTAACTTGCAAAGCATTATGGGAATTTGCGCTTCAATTTGTTTCAAATCATCAACCCCTAACTCCTTTGATCCAAGAACGCTAAATATTAAAGAAAACTCAAAAAGCAGTTCACACACTTCTTTGGATAACATACTACGAAGAGCAAGGGGGAGTATATGTTGCAGAAGAACATGGAATCATGACTTTTCAACCCAGATATCTTGTTATCTTTCAGGTTCACACCTTGAGAAATATTAGATGAAAACCCATAAGGAACCTTTACATTCTTTAGGAATTGGCATAATTTGCGCTTACTTTTAGGAGGCAATGTATAGCATGCAGTTGGAACTTCAACTTTCTCCCCTCTTTAGATGGGGTGCAATTCCGACCTAATATTCATGTCTTGCAAGTCTAATCTAGTATTAATTGTACCCTTGGTCTTTCCTTTGACATTCATGATTGTTCCCATAATATTATCACATATATGTTTTTCAATATGACAACAACAGCTACCCAGTATAGTCCCACAGGGTGGGGTCTGGGGAGGGTAATATGTACGCAGGCCTTACCCCTACCCGATAGGGCAGAGAGGCTGTTTCCAATCGACGCTCGGCGAAAGATCGAGAAAATGAAAAGAAACAAAAACAAAACAAAAAGAAAAAGCATTAGTGACTCCAAAATAAACCACAAAAAACTGACATATAAAAGGGCAAAGTAAACAAAGCAACAGCATGAACAAAAGGCATTAGTAATTCTAGGAGTACTCACAGAGATATTAACCTATCGGGAACCCTCCCCCCACGACTCATCCCTATCCCGCGAAATAATAGAAGCCCCTAACCTACAACCTTGATACTAGACCTCCAGACTTTCCTATCAAGAGCCATGTCCTCGGAAATCCGCATAATAGTCATGTCCCGCCTAATCACCTCCTCCCAATACCTCTTGGGCCTCCCTCTGCCACGACTCGCGCCAACTACCGACAGCCGCTCGCAACTCCTCACCGGTGCATCGGGGCTTCTCCTCCGCACATGCCCGAACCACCCGAGTCTCGCTTCTCGCAGCTTCTCATCCATTGGGGCTATCCCTACCATTTCCCGAATAATCATTCCTCACACTATCTAACATGATGTGCCCACACATCCATCTGAGCATCCTCATCTCCGCTACCTTCATTCTCCGGATATGGGAGTTCTTCATTGGCCAGCACTCAGCCCCGTACAATATTGCTGGTCTAACCACAGCTCTATAAAACTTTCCCTTGAGATACTGTGGCACTTTCTTGTCACACAAGACTCCCTGACGCAAGCCTCCATTTCGACCACCCAGCCCCTATTCGGTGAGTGATATCCCCGTCGATCTCTCCGTCACCCTAGATCACCGGCCCAAGATATCTGAAATTGTCCTTCTTGGCGATGACCTGAGAACCAAGCTTCACGTCCCTACCAGCTCCTTCTTCGCTCGGCTCGGAGCTAAACTTGCACTCCAAGTATTCAGCCTTAGACCTGCTTAGTCTGAAACCCTTTGACTCGAGGGTCAATCTCCAAACTTCCAACCTCTCGTTAACACCAACCCTCGACTCATCTATTAAGACAATATCATCAGCGAATAGCATACACCATGGCACGTCTCCTTGGATATGCCGAGTTAGAGAATCCATCACCAAAGCAAATAGGAGGGGGTTGAGAACCGATCCTTGGTGAAGCCCCATTTCCAACGGGAAGTGGTCTATGTCACCACCCACCGTCCTAACCCTCGTCTTAGTGCCATCATACATATCCTTGATCATCCTAATGTAGGCCTCCGGCACGCTCTTCGCCTCAGGCACCTCCATAACACCTCTCTTAGAACCTTGTCGTACGCCTTCTCCAAGACGATAAACACCATGTGCAAGTCCTTCTTCTTGTCCCTAAACTTTTCCACCAATATCCTAACAAGGTGGATAGCTTCTGTGGTGGAGCGGCCTGGCACGAAACCAAACTGGTTCACCGAGATTGACGTCATCGCCCTCACCCTCGCCTCAACCACCCGATCCCATATTTCCATGGTGTGGCTTAGTAATTTGATGCCTCTATAGTTATCGCAACACTGGATGTCATCTTTGTTCTTATACACAGGCACAACTCTGCTCCACCTCGACTCCTCTGGCATCTTCTTGGACCTGAAGATCGCATTGAACAACCTGGACAGCCACTCCACTCCTGCCCTACCAATGTATTTCCAAAATTACACTAGAATTTTGTCTTGTCCGGTTGCTCGACCCCTACTCATCCTACGCAAAGCCTCCACGACCTCCTCTACCCTAATGCGCCCGCAGAGCCCCAGATCCCTATGCTCTCTTAGTCCCTCAGCTTCCCTAACTCTATGTCTTGGCCCCCTTCCTCGTTGAGCAGGTCTCGGAAGTATGCTTGCCACCTCTGCCTGTCCTGAGCCTCCCGCATCAAAACTCTACCATCCTCGTCTTTGATGCACCTAACTCGGTCCAGGTCCCGCGCATTCTTCGCCCTCACTTTAGCCAACCTAAATAACTTCCTGTCCCCTCCTTTCTCTTCTAATTCCTCGTACATGCTCCCAAACACTGCATTCTTCGCTTCTATGACCGCCAACTTCGCCTCCCTCCTCGCCTCCTTATAGCGGTCCATGTTCACTCTCCTTTCCTCCTCGCTCGAGCTCTCCGCAATCCGAGTAAATGCCGTCTTCTTCGCCTCCACTTTTCCTTGGACAGCCTCATTCCACCACCAGTCACCTTGATACATGCCTGAATATCCCTTGGCTACTCCGAGCACATCTCGCGTTGCCTCCCTGACAAGATCAGCTGTCACAGTCCACATAGCATCTGCTTCCCAAAACATCTCCAGGCACCTCCATCAACTAACCTCTTTTCCAACTCCAGGGCATTCTCCTTAGTCAAGGCTCCCCACCTAATCCTCGGCAAGCCCCGGACGCCCCTTATATTCCTCTTCACCCATATACTGACATCCATCACTAGGAGTCTATGGAGAGTCGAGAGGTACTCTCTCAGGATGACCTTACAGTCCTTGCACAACCCTCTATCGTTCCGTCCGATGAGGAGGTAGTCTATCTGAGTCCTTGCTACCGAACTTTTGAAAGTAACCAAGTGTTCCTCCCTTTTCTAAAAAGCGAGTTTGCAATCCAAAGATCGCAAGCCCTGGCAATATCAAGCAGAGAAGAGCCTCTTCCGTTTCTGACCCGAGCCCATAGCCCCCATGCACCTCACCATAACCCCCAGAATCGGCACCAATGTGGCCATTAAAATATCCTCCAACAACTAACTTCTCAGATAGAGGGATACTACTAGCCAGCTCGTCCAATCCTTCCCAAAAACGCCTCTTAACCTCCTACTCTAATCCTGCTTGAGGCGCGTAAGCGCTGATGACATTGAGGACGTACCCGCCTATAACCAACTTGATAGACATTAACCTATCATTCACTCGCCTAACCTCGACCACGGACTCCCGAAGGTCCCTATCCACTAGGATACCTACTCCATTCTTACCCTTCACGGACCCAGAGTACCATAGCTTAGCTCCGTCTACATTTTTCGCCTTCGACCCTTTCCACCTAGTCTCCTGCAAACAAGCTATCTTGACTCTCCTCTTCTGAAGAATTTTTGCCAGCTCCAAGGACTTACTAGTCAGGATGCCTACGTTCCACGACCCTATTCTTAAACGCAAAATGTCCGCTAACCCCTTACTACCCTTGCCTCTCGAGCCCCCTAGAACCATTCCCTGCCCCCTGCCCACTCCTACCCCCACCCCCACCCCCCGAGGACATCACCTTATATTACCATCCCCAACCGCGGCCACTATCCCTCTTACCGCCTACAAATACCAGAGACGCACACCCGAAATTTAGCAATATACGAGGAGAAGAGTAATCTATATAGCGCCCGAGAGAACCACACATTTTTTTTCAATATGAATAATATCAAAATTATGTCACAACAAGAGAGTTTTCCAATATAGAAGTTAAAAAAAAAAACTTTTCTTGTTCCAATTATCCTTTCGATTTTCATGTGATATCTTCTTCTTTTTATTTGGATCATTTGTTAACTATATCCCTTCAAGATCTTGCACTTGATTAAGTATCTCAATACCAGACTACATTTTTGGTGGGAGCCTTTTCTCTTTTGTACCATTAAATGAATCCTTGTCATTCTTCCATTTTTCGCTTAAAGGAAGGTAGCGTCGATGACCCATAAAGCATTGCTTCTTACTATTAGCCAATCGAATTGAGGAGGTGTCTTTATTGCAACATGGTCATGCCAACTTTCCTTTTGTACTCCATCCAGATAAATTTCCATAGGCTAGAATGTCATTGATGTTCCATAACAAAGAAGCATGCAACTTAAAATTCTGTTTAGATGATGCATCAAAGGTCTCAATGGCAACTTCCCACATCTCCTTCAATTCTTCTATTAAAGGTTGAAGATATATATCAATTGCATCTCCTGGACTATTTGGACCAGGAATAAGCATTGAAAAAGTAAAATTTTCTTGTTTCATACACAACCAAGGTGGTAAATTATAAGGAATAAGAACCATGGGCCAAATGCTATACGGTACTTTTGAATTCCGAAATGGCTAAAATCCATCACTAGCAAGTCCAAGTCGTACATTACGAGGCTCTAACGCAAATGAAGGATGAAGTTCATCAAACGACATCCACGCCATTGAATCAGCTGGGTACTTCATTATTCCATCATCAACATTTTTATCTTTATGCCATGTCATTAAAGTAGATGTCTTTGTAGACATAAACAACCTCTGAAGCGTACTCTTCATTAAAGTAGATGTCTTTGATGCTATCTTCTTACCTTTTTTATTCCTTTTTTCCCTGCTATATCTATCTATTTTCTATCTAGACATACCACAAACTTTGCAAGAATCAAGTAAACTATCCTCCTTCTAGTATAACATGCAATCATTAGTACAAGCATCAATCTTATTGTAGGAAAGGCCAAGGACTTGAATTATCTTCTTTGCCTTATAATACGATTTTGGCAAATCGGCACCATCAGGTAACAACTCCTCTTTTAACATTTTCAATAACATTGTAAATGACTCATTACTCCAACGACCCATACTTTTGATGTGTAGCAATTTAATCAAAGAGGAAAGATTCGAACCTTTTGAATTTTGGTAAAGTGGTTGCTCGAAATCCTTCAATAGCCTGTAAAATCTTTTTTCTTCAATATTTAGTTCCTCTTTAATTACTTCATCACAATCAGTGTGCACAGTTCTTCCATCGATATTAGGATACAGATCTCTCAACAATTCTTGTACTTCATCTTCTTCACTTTCACATTCTTCTAGTTCATCACCGTCTTCAACATGTGATTTTGATAGTGGCTCACCTAACTTTTCCCCGTGATGATACCAAAAAGTATAATTTTGGATTCAAATGTGTTTCAATGGTCTTACGAGTTCCTAAAGTTGTATTACAACATTTGACATACGGGTATCGTATTTCATATTCTTCTCCTGTTTTCTGAAAAGCATAATCCAAAAACTTTTGCACTCCTATTAAGTAGGCTTCATCAAGCCGATTATTAACAAGTTGCATCCATTGCTTACTAGGTGCCATCACCTTCGAGAGTAAATAAAAATTACATTAAAAAATAAGATAAAAGATAAGAAAAATACTACGATGCACACAACTGGTTTCAACTTTAAGGTCGCACTCTCTAGTGGACTATGCTCATGTATTTTTAGTTAATATATTGCAATATACAATCAGATGGCAATATTCTAGACAAGATTATAAATTAACTTGTAATTAAAGATGTTGGTTCCTAAAACTTGCATACATGGTTTCTTATAGCCGGCTGCGAGATCGAAATAAGTACTTACACCAAAGAAACGCGTAAAGAGTATCGTGTTAGGCTTCCTACTAAATAAGCTTGCACATACTTGTGTTTTCTTTCATAAAAGTGGAATGATGTTTACCTTTTAGCTTTAGATTGGCTTAACAGTTAAAACTAGTAGAATTCTTGATAGTGACTAAGCTATATACACAGTAAGTATAAGAGATTTTCATATATCATTCGATTTTACATATTGTAGTACATGATCTATATTATATTCAAGATTACAAATATATACATCTTAAGAAGGCTTATCTATAGATATAGTTTGATTGACTTGATAGTGTAGATAATTCTTTACATTGACAATATCGGTATGTACAAGTTAAACTCTTCTCGATAAGTTCTTAGCTGCTATTAATGTTATACAAAGTACTTCAAACACAAAGAATCCAGGAAAACAACAATAGAAAAAGAGCAATAAATAGACTTCCATATCAAAGGTAATCTTCTTTGATTCCACTCATTAACCAAATGGGGGCAGTATGTTATCCTCTATGTCACTACTGATTTACCATTCAATCCTTGTCAAAAATCCATTATGTTTATACTTTACAACACAATTAATTTGAACATGAATTGCAATTCTTACATTAAAGAAAGTATTAATAACTTCTTGTCAACCTACTGAATTTTCTTATCTTATCAACATATAGTCTTTATCATAAAAATCAGTCGTGCGCAACTAAAAGACTGCTTCTTTCTAGATGCTATTATTTTTCATGTATGCTAAAATACATATGACAGTATACACGCTGTTCCATCACATATGACAGTACTTTTTCAGATGTAAATCGACATTGCAATATGACAGTATACCTGTTTGTCCCTGTTTTGGCTCGGTATAGTCGCCGTTTTGGCTCGGTAAATCTATCACTGAATACATAAAACTAATATTCCACAAACTTGAATACACTTCAAAAATCGAATTATCTAATTAGCAACCCAACTCAAATACCATAGTACAAAACCTTAGATAGACAGATCTTTCCACTGATTGTACAAAAGAAAAAAATACTAGAGAAGTAGTGATATGCTTCAAGGAGTTGTAGAAGAAGAAGAACAATCATCGATTTAAAACAACTTAACAGTTTTTATATGTTAGAGAAGTATTAGTTGTAGAAGAAGAAGAACAGCAACAACTGGAACAACAATCAGCGATTTAGAATAACTTATAGAGAAAAAAGGGCAAATCTCAATTTGGAGAAAACGCAAAAGATCTAGAGGAGGCATACCTTGGATTAATCTCAAAGCCGAGAAGGATTAGGGCAGAATTCACAATCTCAATTTGGAGAAGACGCAGATAAAGGATGAGGGCTCTAGAGCTAGGCGGAGAATTAGGGCAATCTGTGCGCGTGTTTTTTCAGAAAAAATACAGAACTTTTTAGTTTTTAGACTTTTGTTTCAAGAAATTAATTAGCTTTGGCGCCTGTTTTTAAAAAAATAATAGTATTCTAATATTTTGGTATAACTTTTTGCGGCACTTTCTCACCTCAATGCCTTATAATTGTAATTTGGGACTAGCTACTAATTATTTTAGGGACCAGATTTAATATCTTCCCGATAAAATAAAGTATTAAGGACCAGAATATAATCTTGTCCCAATAAATATATTTTTTGCGATGATATTATTAACTCGTCCTTAAAAGTTGGTCTTAGATAATGCATTTTCTTTTAGTGGTGTACTCCAAAGTCTACTAGGAGCTCTCTGTCATGCCCCAAACTTGGGGGACGAGACGGGCACCCAGTGCCTCACATATCCTTGTGTACTAACTTGCAACTAAGGGACTCTATACATATGATGTCATACTCTTGGCCATGGGCCACATTGAAAGACGATAGCAAATGCTCACTAAATATCAATATAAATCTTGGCCGACAAGGCCATCATATTTATTACAACTGACAAATCAACCAAATATACATACAACGCCTGAAAGCCCAACATACTGCACTAACCGACAACATATGTCTACAAGCCTCTACTACTGGATATACTATGATCAAAACAGCTCCCCGACCTACTCATGACATAAATACGTATATATTCAAGATATACATAAGGCTCTAGACCCAAAAACTTCGAAAAGTGTAGAGCTTACCGATCAAGCTGAATACGGGCAACACTTAATGAAGTGGCCTACTTGTCTGTCTATCTGACCTGCACGCATGAAATGCAGTGCCCTTAGAAAAAGGACGTCAGTACAAAATAATATACTGAGAATGTAAGGCAATATACTTAAAGTTGAAACTGAATTGATAATATAATAACTACAAGTAGCTGGAAGTCAAAGATAATCTGAAGATATGCTTACCTACTCATACTGTCTCAATTCACTCAATATAATAAATAAAATAGTTGTCCGGTCCTATAAGGCTCGGTATACATATATATTTCCTTTGTCGTAGTAGGCTTTCTCATAAGCGCTCAGTCATACTAGGTTTTGTATCTCGACCAACTAGGCTCGCTCATATGCACTCGGCCACAGTAGGATCGTCATATAACTTACCATCTGATTAGAGGTTGCCCAATAGGGGCCTGCCATCGATTATAGCTTGATGGTAATGAAAATACTTTAATACTGTATATCTAAACTGTCTGCTCTCTCTTACTGAAAGAATAAAATACTCAACTGAATATAGTCCCGATAAGGACAATATTATAACTTACAATAATAGAAAAACATACGCAATTTGTGAGACTAGCAAAATATACGTAAATTCCGCGATATAAAAGTAATAACGAGATCATGCCAAATAAAAGAAGAGCTTAGACTTCAAATACATGGCCACAAACTAATTGGCTTAATTGAAAAACTTGCATCAATGGTATCTAGACAAGATATTGCCAACTAGAGGACACGAACATATAATACTATCTATATTTGGTAAAATTTAGATCGCATATACGAGATGAGGTGTCATGACACATAGACTAGTCAAATAGTCAAATAATTAGGGTTAGTTAAGAGGTACGAGCAACAATAGACACGAGCAAGGTAATAGAAGAGGCACGAGCTGTCATACAAGTAATTATGCGCTCGTACCTATTCAAGACATTTAAAGCTAACAGATCGTGAAAAGTCAAAGCAATGAATCTGACAGCAAATAAGAGCCCAGATACAATACTTAATGAGTATTAAATACTGGAAATGTTAGAGAATATGTATATGATTGTGTAACGTAATATGTAAAGTCATTAATTTCTCATAATAGCCTTATTATGACAAAGGTAAGGCTCATATCCCAAAAAATAGCTACAAAAGGGAAAGGAACAAACAATTGTAGAAACGAAATACTATTAGAATATATTTTGATTTATTTGCTTTTTGATCATATTACTCTCTAAATTTCTATCTTTATGTACTTTTCTAATTATCAATAACCCGTATTCTTCTAAATTCTAGTTTTGACTAAAATTCTATTTTTTGGTTATACAAATTAATTCCGTTACCGGGAATCTGATAATCTATTTTCTTTAAAATGCAATTTCTTTGTGGTTTTTACCATGTCGAACAACAAGGAGACCACACAAGAAAATCAGACACACCAACAACTTGATGGAGATCGGCAAAATGATAATTTTCCATCTCGTGAAGGTACTCCTGATCGGTCTCATGTAGAAGAACAGGAAAATCTTGAAATTGTTGAACTTATGGATGAGGCTTTACAAAAAGTTATTGTTGCACGTGTCAATAATGTTGTTCAAGATATAGTTAATCACCTACCTACCGCACCACCCATACCTACTCCAAATAACAACACTTTAGAGAATCCTCTTTCTGAGCTTGTTAATTCTGGTAATGGTGGAACCCCCACTGAATCACATGAGGGAGGACCAGGTAATTCAGTTAATTCTTAATTGAAAAATTTAATACTAACTTTGCAGAAACAGCTGAAAGAGCAAAATGACTGCGTAGAGCAGATACCCAGGGTTCCACCTGTAACAAATGGGGTGGATATGGATAACTATTAATAACAGCCTTGGAAGCCAAGTACTACACCCCTTCCAATTCCAAAGAAATTCAAAATGCTTGATATCCCAAAATACGATAGAACAACAGACCCACAAGACCATGTGACCGCATTCACAATGGGCATGAAGGGCAATGATTTGTCTAAGCAGGAGATCAAATCAGTATTACTAAAAAAATTGGTGAAACACTCATTAAAGGGGCACTAACAAGGTATTCTCTTTTACCCGAAAATTCTATATACTATTTTGTTGAGCTTGCATATTCTTTCATCAAAGCACACTCGAGAGCTTAAAAAGTAAAAAATGGAATGGAGGATATTTCAAAAATCAAGCAAGGGGATTCAGAATTGGCTAGAGAATTTGTGGAAAGATTTCAACGTTAGAGAATGACTCTGCCATGAGTACCAGATAATTAGGCAGCCATAGCTTTCACAATTAATTTGAATGAAAAAAGCTCGAAAGCTATGAGAAGACTTAAGGAAATCCTTCGAGAATTCACAGTTACAACGTGGAATGATGTTTATAGCAGGTATAGTACGAAGCTACGAATTGAGGAAGATATTGTCCTAAAGCTGCAAAAAAAGGAAAAGGTAGGTTCAAGACGTGCAGAAACCGAAAGGAGATCTGGCAAAAATAGGTACGAGCCTTACATACAACCTGCGGAAAAGGACTCACGATCAAGGAAAGATAACCAAATGTATGATCGCAAATCTAGTGACAACGAATCAAGTTCTTCACCAAGATTTGGCAACGACCTAAGCATGCGAGAGCCACGAGATGACGACAGAAGTCTGAAAGCAAAGTTTGGTGGTTATTATTTCTATGTAAGCACTTATGAACTTGTAGATATTTTAAGAGGCATGTGAGATAAGGTACGGCATCCAAAAGAGAGGTAATCAAACCCAAACAGACAAAATCCTGATGATTGGTGCAAATTTCATAACGAACAGGGGCATAAAACAACAGATTGCAGATTTCTACAGGGTGAAGTTGATCATTTGTTAAAACAGGGGTATCTCACTGAGTTATTTAGTTAAAAAGGAAAATAAGCATATATGAAGAACATGTAGAAGCCTCCAAGTAGAGGCGAAGATATCAATGGCATCTCATATACTGCTGCTAATAAGACTTCCAAGATAACGATCACTCACGGGAAGCGGTTGCGACATGTATTAGAAGAATTAATTATTACATTCGACATTGTAGATGCTAAGGGTCTCTTAACTCCACATAACGATGCACTGGCAATATCTTTACTTATAGATGACACAAACGTGAAAATAAATTGATTCCAAAAACACCTACTTAGTCGGGGTTTGAAAACTCCAGTGTTGTAACAAAAAGAGAGGTACTACTAACAAATTTTGCAGAAGGTGTTATTAAAGATACCAAATTTCAAGTAGTAGATATGGAGAGTGGTGCCTAAATAATATGGAAAGTGGCAAGTCTATGTACATTACACATTCCTTAACAAAGCTTGTCCAAAAGATTCTTTTCCTTTACTGCACATAGATAAACTAATTGATGTTATTGCAGGACATGATCCATTAAATTTTTTAGATGCATATTCAGGTTATAATAAAATAAAAATGGATAAAAGAGATGAAGAAAAAACTTCATTCATAACAGACAGGGGGACTTACTGTTATAAAGTAATGCCCTTTGGTCTCAAGAATGCTGGAGCGACCTATCAAATGTTGTTCGCTAAAATGTTGCAAGAGCATTTGGGAAAACCTATGGAGGTGTACATAGATGATATGCTCGTAAAAACTAAGCATTCTAAGGATCATATATCTCATTTATCTGATACGTTTAAAATTTTATGAAAGTATAATATGAAGTTGAACCCTGAAAAATGCGCGTTTGGAGTTGCATCAGGTAAGTTTTTGGGTTTTCTTATTTTTAACCGTGGTATTGAAGTGAATCACACACAGATTAAAGCAATAGAAGAAATCCCTAATATGTTGTCAAGTAAAAAGGAGATTCAAAGACTAATGGGGAGAATTGCAACCTTGGGAAGATTCATTTCCAAATCATGAGAGAAGTATTTCAAATTCTTCTAGACCCTTATGAAGCAAGATCATTTTGAGTGGAATGAGGACTGTCAACAAGCACTTAGGTATTTGAAAACATATTTGTCGAATCCACCGTTACTTGCAAAACCAAAGGCAAGGGAAAGGTTGCTCATCTACCTTGCTATTTCAGAAGTGGTGGTAAGTGTTATTTTCGTCCGAGAGGACCAAGGTAAAGAATTCCCTATCTATTATGTTAGTAAATCTTTGTTAGATGCAGAGACACGGTATCCACAATTGAAAAAACTGGCACTTGCTTTAATGTTGGCATCTAGAAAGTTAAGACCAAATTTTCAATGTCATTATACTACTGTAGTAACTGCTACCCATTACGTAATATATTAAATAAGCATGAATTATCAGGGAGGTTAGATAAGTGGAATATTGAGTTAAGTTCATATAATATCACCTACCAACCAAGAACTGCTATTAAATCTCATGTATTAGCTGATTTCATAGTTCATTTTAGCCAAGGAATGCAATTGGATGCAGAAAGAGAATTGCATGTGTTCAATGGAGCTAACCCATGAACTTGGATCTTATACACTGACAGTTTTCTAATGTAAAAGGTGCAGGTTTAGGGATTGTTTTGGTACCACCTATGGGCGAAACCATTAGAGAAGATATTAAATATCACTCCATAACTACAATGAAGCGGAGTATGAAGTTGTTATTGCAGGTCTAGAACTAGCACGGGAACTTGGTATAAATCAAGTCGTGATCAAAAGTGATTCGCAACTTGTGGTTAATCAAATACTGGGAACTTACATAACTAGGAAAACAAGGATGCAACAGTTCTTGAAAAAGGTACAGGAACTAATAAAGCAATTCCAAACTTGGAAGGTCATACAAATGCCAAAAGATGAAAATGTTGAAGTAGATGCCTAGTTAATCTTTCATCCGCAACTGATCTGGCAAATGATGCAAACGCCTCGGTTATACATTTATTTCACTCATTATCGAACCTGATAAGAATGAGGTAAGTTTTAATAATTTAACTTGGGATTGGAGGAACGAAATTGTTGTTTTTTTGACAGCATGATACTGCCCCTGTTGACAAGAGGAAAGCACACGCACTTCGAAAAAGTGTTGCTCGGTACTATTTAAAACAAGGTTATCCTTACCGTAAAATGTTCGGTGGTCCCTTAGCAAGATGCCTCGGACATTCTCAAACGGAGTACGTAATGAGAGAAACACACGAGGGACATTGTGGGAATCACGCTAGAGAAAGATCATTAGTTAGGACATTAACCAACACAGGTTATTATTAGCCTAAAATGGAAGATGAAGCAGATAATTTCGTATCTAATATGATAAATGCCTAAGGTACGGTAACAATATGCAAAGACCAACAGAGTTATTGCACCCAGTCATAGCACCGTGTCCATTTATGAAATAGGAGATGGATGTTGTGGGTCCATTACCATAAGCTAAAGGACAGGTAAATTTCCTACTCGTGCTCACTGATTATTTCACTAAATGGGTAGAGGCATGAGCATTTAAACAGGTATGAGAAAAGGAAGTCAAGGAATTTATTTAGAGAAATATCATATGCCGATTCGGATGGCCAAAGGAGATTGTATGTGATAATGGCCATAAATTCATAGGAGCTCACATCACCGAATTTTTCAAAGTTAGAAAATTAAAAGCATTACGTCCACACCATATCATCCAGTGGGTAATGGGCAAGCAGAATCAACAAACAAACTCATTATCAACAATTTAAAGAAGCATTTACAGGAGTCAAAAGGAAATTGGCCCGCAGTGTTACTTGGACTTTTATGGGCTTATCGAACAACCACTAAAACAAGTATAGGCGAAACACCATTTTCGTTGGTTTATGGAGTTGAGGCTTTCATTCCAGTTGAAATAGGAGAACCAAGCACGCAGTTCATACAGGCAAAGGAGGAATCCAATAATGAAGAGATGCGGGTCAATTTTGATTTACTCGAGGGAAGGAGAGTGTCACGACCCTAGTTCACCCACCGTGAACCTGTCATGACGGCACCCAGTCTTCTCGACTAGGTAAGCCTAGCACAATGAGGAATGTACAACTCTTATGAATAATAGTTAAGATAACAACGGAATGATATAAAAGAAATGTAATAGGTGTCGCTCGACACATAAACTTTACCAAATACCAGAAAAATACAACCATCAAGACCCGGAAACTCACGGGCAACACAAACTAAGAGAGTATAACTAGAGCTCTATACATCCAGAGTATTTATACAACCGAAATAAATGAATAACTGACATCACTCATAAAGAATAGAAGGAGACTGTCTGGATTCGCGGACGTGGCAGATCATACCTTAAGTCTCCTGAAGTGCTGCTAGATTACCTGAAATGTGTCTGACCTGATGTACCTGGATCTGCACAACAAAAGTGTGCAAAAGAGTAGTATGAGTACACCACGGCGGTACTCGGTAAGTGCCAAGCCTAACCTCGATGGAGTAGTGACGAGGAAGGTTAGGGCCCTACCGAGAATAATAGAAATAATGATAATAATATCGAACAATGCAAGATAGGAACAAATCTGAAATAACAGCAAAACGAGATAAAACTACAAGTCGTCTACAGTTAAGCTAACAAGGAGAGATCATCACAACAAGTACAAATGAATAATTCATGATCTCTAGAAATTGAACCCGCAGTCCATTAAACTCAGAAACACAGGATCTCCAGGAATTGAACCTGCAGTCCCTTTATCTCAGTATCACAGGTATCTCCGGTAATTGAACCCGAAGTCCGTATATCAATGTCACGACCCCAAACCCGGTCGTGATGGCGCCCAACACACTGCTAGGCCAGCCTGACCAATTAACAACAATCACGGAGCTATAAGCTCACTTATTCCGATTTAACCATAACAAGTTATAAGACAACAGTGGTAGATATAATAAAATAGGGAACCAAGTCCCAACACATGCCAACTCCCATAGACCGAAGGGTCAAGAGTCAAAAGCCTCTAAAGAACATAAGTGTAATAAGGTTTACAACCAAAGCTCAGTGCGGAAAGAAATGACAACATGAAAAGAAAAGACAGTTAGAAGGGGAGTCAGGTCCTGTGGACTCTACAACTACCTCGATTATTCTACAGAAGTCGCCTCGAATAGCTACCGGATCAGGACTGCTGAGAGGTACCTAGATCTGCACACAAGGTGCAGGGAGTAAAATGAGTACCGCCAGACTCAGTGGTAATAAACAGGGGTAAGACAGCGTAGATAAGAAATCCACAATAAAGCACTATGTAAAGCTGTAACCATTACCCTGCAACAATTCAATATCAACAGTAGTGTATCAACAAATTATCAACAACACAGTATAACAGCTAGCACATGTAGCTAAATGCAATGCAATGCAATGCATGAAATGACCGCTACGGTGCGTAGCTCGATCCAATTTGGGTACCCGTGCTCACTGTGGGGGTTTAGACTCCGGAGGGGCTTCTACAGCCCAAGCACAATATTCCTACAGCCCAAACACAATATCATGAATATACACTACGGCGCGCAGCCCGATCCACTATCAGTCAGCTAATATGCAAATGCAGCCTCGCAGGCTCTAAAGTAGTTTTGAAAACTCTTTATCATTTTTCAATTGAAAACATTAAATGTCAAGTTCCAGAGATTGGAAATACCATGATAACAGTAATAGCTACGGACTGGTAGTAAACTAGCATGTCAATATCACAAGACAATGATAACGATCCTCGCGGGATCCAATAACTGGCTCACAGCCCACAAGTATACTCAACCGTCCAAGAAGGAGGTTCAACGGCTCAAGAGTAGCCAATATCACAATATAGTATGCAACCATCAAAGAAGGAGGTTCGACGGCTCAGGAATAGCCAAATCTCATAACACAGTGCCAACAAGTCGGACTAAGCCATAGTCCCCAATCATAATCGACCCCGCACTCACAAGAGAGTACGTGTCTCACCGCTATACAGCGTCACAAAGTGGTATAGCGGGGTTTCGAACCCGCTGGTCATCACCCACATCTATTACTCACCTCAATACGGCTCGACGACTAGTCCGCCACGCCTTTGCTCCTCAATCGGCCTCCTCGCGCTTCCAATCTATCCAAATTCATACAAACATCGATGAAGTTCAATTTCTAAAAGATGGGGTTTTAGCCATACATATCTGAAATTCGTCCCTTAATGATACTACAATGATCCAATACAGTTATGTAACTTCAATCTACAATACCACATTCAATAGGGTCAATATTAGTCATAAATCCCATAACTTGTGCCATCTAGGCCTATTATCAAACATCTTGTAGGCATAAATATTTACACCTCTTAACTATAGCATTGGTTCCTCCAACTATCACCATTAACCAACAATTCACCTCATTATCCTTCTTTAGCAATTTATACTCCTAACATCACGTGTGTGATCAATCATTCACACCCACACCAACAAAATTCCAACAAATATACACATTTAAATCCCTACCATGTTCATGTATTTAATTGGGGATTTATGGCTTCCAACAACCATACTATAAGTTGTAATACTTGATTCATACTCATATTCCCATAATAACACCATATGTGTAAGTCTAAGGTGTAGGATTACCTCTTGTAGATCAAATCTTGAAAGACAACTTTGGGGTGTTCTTGAGATTTTGAAGAAATCCTATGAAATCCAACCAAAATCATGTTGTAACTAGTGATTGAGAAGAGGAATCACCATGAAAACACACTTAAAAGCTTACCTTAGGAGTGCAATTGAGTGTCGTGGTCGAATTGGGGGTGTTGGGAGAACCCTATGCTTGAGAAATGACTCCATTTCTCTTATTTCTGGTCCTTAAGACACTTAAAATTTTTCAGATGTGCGAAACGCACCGTCTTCGTGCATCACTTTGCGCATTTTGCTGAGTATTCTGCCTCAGATGCGCGAAGTATGCGCGAAGTAAACTTCGCGCACTATTTCGCGCATGCGACACCTTACGAGTAAAATGATCATAACTTTCGGTATTCACCTCCAAATGACGAACGGTTTGTTGCGTTTTAAACTAGACTCAAAGAGCTTTAATGTGATAGGTTGATCCTCACACAACTCCTTATATAACTGGAGATATGATCGTTCAAAGTGAGGTCTTGTGCACACTCATTTACATCTTAGCCTATTATGAAGTTTTCCAACTTAAAAAATTCCCGTTAACCATCCGAAATCACCCCGAGGCCCCCGGGACCTCAACCAAAAATACCAACACCTCCTAAAACATCATACAAACTTGTTCCAATCATCGACATGCATCAAACAACGCCAAGACCATCAAATTACATCGAATTCAAGCCTAGTTTCTTCTAAAACGTCCAAAACACGCATTTAATCAAAAACCCAACCAAACCACGTCCGAATGACCTGAAATTTTGTAGACATATCCAAAATCACATAACAAAGCTACAGAAATTGTCGGAATTCCATCCCGACCCCCGGATCAAAATCTCACCTACCGTTCGATTTTCGCCAAAATTCGACCTTAGCCAATTCAAGCCTAAAACTACACCGGACCTCCTAATTCGATTCCGATTGCTCTCCTAAGTCATAAATGATCCCTAAAACTAGTCAAATCATCAGATTTCCATTCCGAGCTGTCTAACTCATCGGTCAACATTCGGTTGACTTTTCCAACCTATTCTTTTCGTAAAGAGATTTATGGCCTCATTTCTATTCTAATTCTCACCGATTTGCTTCTAACTCTCCAAACACATCTAAATTAGCATATTGAAGTATTAAATGGAGAAAACAGGGTGATAACTCCCGTAACGACGGGCCGGGTTGTTACAATCAATATCATAGGATCTCCGGGAATTGAACTCGCACTCTGTATATTAGTAGCACATGATTCGGGAATTAAACCCGCAGTCAGTATATCAGCATCACAAGATATTTGAGAATTGAACCTGTAGTCCTTTACCTCAGTAGCACCGGATCTCCAGGAATTGAACCCGCAGTCCGCAGAAGACAAACACAATCAAATAAGAGAAAGCACATAGAGATATGAAGAACACTGCTACAACTAATAATTAAATCCAGTCTCAGCATGTTCCAGGGAATTCAATCAAGACAATTAGGCATTTAGACAGTTAATCATATCTAATCATGCTTCCCTAGCTAACACAGGATAAATCTTACAATTAAACCAATTAAGTAACAGAGATAACACGGATTGAGCAATTCAAGTAAGGTGGTTTTCAACAATTTGGGCAAGTACACTCCTGTCACCTCGCGTACAAGGCATTTAAATCAACACATATATATCCTAGGGGAGAAAATCCCCCACACAAGGTTAGACAAGTCACTTACCTCAATCCCGGTACAAAACCGCTAAGAAATGACTCCCTTGCCATGAGTATCCGACTCCGAGTGGCCCGAATTTATTCAAACCAATTAGATAATGTAAATAACATCGCAAGTAACCAATTACCCTGATAAAATTAAAGCTACGACACAAAAATTGGTGAAATGATGAAAATACCCCTCCAGCCATAGGCTCGGAATCAAAATATTTTTACGTTTTCAGAACCCTCGTACTCACACAAGTCTAACCATATAAAAGTTATCAAAATCGGAGTTCGTTTGCCCTCCGAATCATCAAAGTTTGTTCTAAGAAACTTACCCCAATTTACACCCCAAATATGAAATTAAAGGAAACTTTTGAGTTTAGATTAGTGAATAATGATCACAAGGGAGTAAGAAATCGTTACCCAACAATTGTCTTTGAAAAGCACACGAGAAATCACTCAAAACTGAGCTCCCTAGCTTGAGTTTCTGCAAAATGGTGAAACCCTCGCAGACGAAATGTTTTATTCTGCCCAGATATATTCTTCAATGCGATCGCATTCAAAGTCATGCGATCGCGTAGAGTAAAATGGGAGGCCTGTAAAAATATGCTATGCGATCGCAGCCTAAGGGTTGCGATCGCAGAAGGTTAAAATTCTATACACTGCGATCGCATGGAGCACAATGCGATTGCATAGAAGAAAAATGGACCCCTGATGCTCAGGCTCAAAATACACTATGCGATCGCGGACAAGCAATGTGATTGCGTAGAAGAGGGGGACATGCCTATGCGATCACAGACAGGGTTATGCGATTGCATAGAAGAAAATTGGGGACTTCACACCAGCCTCTATGCGATCACGTAGAGTAAAAATCTGCAACAGTTATGACATCAATTCAGCTGTGTTCTTCAACTCAAAATGGTCCGTTTGACCCCCGAAAATACCCCCGAGGCCCCCGGGACCTCAACCAGAACCTCCAACCTACTCCTAAATCACAATACGAACTTGCTCCAATCATAAAAACATATCATTAAACACAAAAATCATCAAATTATGGCGGATTCAAGCCTAAGTTTTAATCAAAACTTCCGAAACCTACATTCTATCAAAAACCCGACCAAACGATGTCCGAATAACCTGAAAATTTGCAAATATATCCAAAATCACCTAACAAAGCTACTGCAACTGTCATAATTCAATTTTGACTCCCGGATTGAAACCTCGCCTATCGACCGGACTTTCAAAAATTCCAAACTTCCGCATTTCAAGCCTAAATGAGCTACGAACCTCCAAAATACATTCTGAACATGCTCCCAATACCACTTCTAAGGAAATACCCACGGTCAGGTATCACTATATTAAATTCTATTTTTGAATTGTTAAAATTATACTAACGATTTTAGATGACAGGCAAAGTGCTAACCCGTACTAAATCATAAGTCACGACCTATAAGGCAAAATGGAATAAATTAAAATTTCTAGTCGAGGGTTACAATTATTTTGATAGAATACCAACAAGCTAAGCAGTCTTCATCTGTAATCGCACATCTGAGTCCAGTATGTTTTTCCTTTTGAGGAAAAGGAGCAAGTGAGAGAAAATATCAAGTGCTCGAGGCTTTATACTTCAACACTCAAATACTTGGGGGACTACATAATATACAGAAGTATATATGAAGAAGGCAGAGAAGATTGAAGACAAATCAGGCCTAAAAAGTCAAGTGCAGAGTAATAAAGGTCATGCGAAAGTCACGAGCCAAGGCTAAAGAAAACCTTACTATAGTTAGGGTAAAAGCTATGTACTAAACCGGGTTATAAAGAAAAACCTTGTGTTATATATTTTTTCCTAAAAATCTATTACAAGGAAAAGAGTTACGAGAAAGTTATAGATGCAACTCAATTACATGTAAAGTATTATTCAAAACATGTCAAGGTTCAGAAATAAAAACTTGTCAAAGTTATTTCAAAGAAACATGTGTGTTCCTATTTCTCTTATCATATGATAATAGTATTATGAAGTTGAGACGTCTTATTCATTAAGTGTCAAAAATTAAAAGGACCCTCTTTTATAAAACTCACGTTATTTAGTCATTAGATTAACAGAAGCATTTTCAAATAACAAAAATACGGATTATTCTTTAAGTATTTGAAAATAAAAGGCAAGACAAGAACAGACGAATGTTTAATGATAATAATAAAAAATTCTTAATATTTAAAACTAAATACTAAGCATAAAAATAGTCATCAAATTGTTTTGTTATACAAAATATCCCATGACAAGACTTGGGGACTTGTACTTCTAAAAATAACCCTTAAAACAAACTAAGGGTTTGATTACCATTTTCCAAAAGGAAAAAATAAAAATTAATTCATTTCAAATAACTGATTACTAAGAAGATCGTGAAGGTGAAATAGGAACATCAGGAGCAATGGTTCCAATTTGAGTGGGTACATCAACAGACATGGCTTCAGCTTGGCTTGTAATAGGCTCGATAGGGTTTGAAAGAGTCATGATACCCGTACCAATTTCAACGTTAACTGAAAATTCACCCTCCGGAGCTTCACTCACTGGAGCATCAACTACGGGAGATTCAATTCCGGGAACTTCAACTTCGTGAACTTCAATCCCGGGTGAAGGGAAGTCTAGTGGTTGTTGAGCTTTTCCAATGGTCTCCATAACTTTAGCTAACTCTTACTCCAGATTGAAGTTTTCTTTGCAGATTTTGATTAAATCATCACGACAGGAGTTCAGAAAAGCCCAACTTACATCAACGGCAGCCATATCTTCAAGAAGTTCATAATCTCTTTCTCGAGCAGCAATTTCATTCTTGAGTCCTTCATTTTCAGCCAAGGCTATGATGTAACAGTCTTGAAGAGAGGCGTGAGATTATTCTAAGGCATGCACCTTGCCAGTAGAAGTTCGCAGATCTTCTTATGTCTAAGTCAAACTCTGCACCAGATCTCCAACATAAAATTCTTTTTGATATAAATGAATTTTCAACTCTCTAATCTCTTCACTTACCTTAGATAATTTCTTTGAGAAACAAGACTCGAGACACTCTTTTTCTTTCTCTGCCTGACTTGAAGAAGCCTTGACAACTTCAAGCTCTGAGGATAATGCTCTTACCTGCTGTTCTAGGTTACTCTAGTTTTCTTGCAAATCTTCTATAGGAATTTGTGCACCATCATATTGTTCCTTCCAATTAATTAGCAGCTTCTAACGGAGAGTCACGAGCCACCTTCTCTGAATCAATAAAAAACTTTTCGGTGTCACGTGCCCTCTTCTCCAATAGAGAAACTCTACTCATGTAATGATCCGGCCCGTCGTTATGGGAATTACCACCCCGTTACCTTGAATTTATATGTTTTATGCTTTTATATCAGTTTTACAGTTTAACGGGTGAGTTAGGAGTGATTCGGGTTGAAAATGAGGCAAATAGCCTTTTTGAAGGAAACTTGAATATGGAAAGTCAACCAGGAGTTGACTATTTAGTTAGAGTGCTCGGAATTGGATTTTGATGATTCGACTAGTTTCGGGGATCATTTATGACTTAGGGGAGCAATTGGAATCGAATTCGGAGGTCCGATGTAGTTTTAGGCTTGAATTGGCTAAGGTTGAATTTTGACGAAATCCGAACGGTAGGTGAGATTTTGATCCGGGGGTTGGAATGGAATTCCGACAATTTCTGTAGCTTCGTTATAATATTTTGGATATGTCTGCAAAGTTTTAGGTCATTCAGACGCCGTTTGATCGGGTTTTGGATTGAATGTTAGTTTCGAAAGTTTTGAAGAAACTTAGGCTTGAATCCGTGTGAAAATGGTGATTTTGATGTTTAGGATGGTGTTTTTATGATTGGAACAAGTCCGTATCATGTTTTGGAGTATGTTGGTGGTTTTCTTTGGGGTCCCGGGGGCCTCGGGATGGATTCGGACCATCATCCGGGCATTTGAAACTTGGAAAAACCTGTAGAAAAATTGCAGAAAACTGTGCAGGCAATAACCCTTCACGTTGCGTGGCCCAGGTCGCATTCGCGAAGGCCAGGTTGGCTAAAGTATCGTGTTCGTGACCAAGATGTCGCGTTCGCGTAGGCAAGGTTGGGCGAAGCTTCGCGTTCGCGTGGCAGGAGGACACGTTCGCGTAGAAGAAATCCGGGCGGCTGTTGAGTTACTCATCGCGAACGCGTGCGGGTAGCATCGCGTTCGCGAAGAGGAAGTTGGACGAGTCATCGCGGACGTGTGAGGTCCATCGCGAACGCGTAGAACGACGGGTCTGTCAGTGAATTAAAAATGCAGAAACAATGTAGTCGCGATTTCATTCACCAAAAACACAAATATTGAACCCTAGAGAGAAGAACTCACGGGAAAACGAGGGAATTCATCGGGTATTCATCGGAGGCAAGTTTCTTGAAACACAAATATTGAACCCTAGAGAGAAGAACTCACGGGAAAACGAGGGAATTCATCGGGTATTCATCGGAGGCAAGTTTCTTGACTCAAAAACGTAATTTTATGGTAGAATTAACAGGAATCTTCATGAATTTGGGTAGAAACTGTGAAGAATTATGGCCTAGGTATTGAAAACGAAATGTTGGGTTTTGAAAGGCCATTCGAACTCCGATTTCGATAAATTTTATATGTACGGACTTGTAGCGAGATGAGGAACGCGTTGGTATAAATTTCGGAATTTTTTGAGCAGCGGGCCTGGGGTCGGGTTTTACCAACTTAGTGTATTTATGCATTTTTCATGTAAATTGAATTGGGTTATGTTTCTTTGACCCGTAAATGACATAATTGTTGTGGTTTGGCTAGATTCTATGTGCGAGGCAGCAAATTCGAAAGGAAAAGGCATTGCGGACTAGTCTACGACCGGCTAGAGGAGAGTAGTTTGTGTATATGGTAGCCTGAGGGTTCGAAACCCTGGCTTAGCACATTGTGACGCTAGTAGGGCGTGGCTCGCACCCCGTGGCAGGTGCGGGATTGATTGTGACTGGGGATTGAGACTTAGTCCATCCCGAATGAGTATAATATGATATTAGTGGTTGAAAAACACTGTGTTTGATATAATTGTGGGCTGTAAGCCATGTTTGGGGCCTTGTGCCGACTTGTAGTATCCCCAGGGGATAGTTATATGTGTGATAGCTATACTTGCTTAATCACTAATCTCAGTCCTGGTTTGAAATCACATTATTGAATTGCTAAGTCACCTGCTTTGGAAAATTAAATAAGAATTAAAGCATTTTCATAATTAAATGAACTGGAACCTGGAAGTAATTAAATTAAACTATGTATGATTTTATACATGTTGTGGACTGAGGATGGATCGGGCTGCACGCCGCAGCGGTTTATATGAGGATCGGGCTACACGCCACATCGGTATTGCGCTTGGGCTGTAGGAGCCCTTCCGGAGTCTGTACACACCCCCAGTGAGCGCCATCGACGTTAAATGGATCGAGCTACACGCCGTAGTGGTTATGTGCATTGCATTGCATCTTTATCTGTTGAACAATCTGTGATAATTGTATTGTACTGTTGTTGCTAGTTCGTAAGAGGATCAGACTGTAGTTTAGCTTCATTTTGTGGTATTTTGTGGATTTCTTGCTTTCAGCTACTTGTATATATTTATCACTCACTGAGTACTTAGTACTCACCCCTACTCCTGGTGACGTCCAATTCCACCGCTAAAAAGCAATTGACACGGTCGTACGCAATATATTAACCCAACAATGAGTCGGGGTCGAATCCCACAAAGAATAATGTACGCTATATATTAACCCAACTATGAGTCGGGGTCGAATCCCACAAAGAACAATATGTTGGAAATAAATACTACACACTTAGATATTCAATACAAAGCAAGGAAATGAAGAAACAAACATAAATAGGTAAGAAATCCTTAACCACAAGCTTTAATCTTCAAGACCCAAGTGTGTGTGCAAACCCCTAGCCTCCAAACTTGTTCTCTCTAGTCTATGGAGATTCAAAATAAGCCAAAATATGTCAAAGATATAAAAAGATCCTACAATGTCTGTTTGGACGAGTATATAATTGATTTGGGGTAAAAACTTGTGAAATGCCCGTTCTGTCCAGGTCTGATGCACTGTTTTCGCACCTGCGGAAAACACCTCGCATGTGCGGCTCCGATTAAGCAGAATTTAACCGCAGAAGCGAGAAAACAAAATCCTTCACAACCTCGTATAAGCGGAAATAAAATCGCAGATGCGATCTCGCTGAAGCGCCAAACTAACCGCAGAAGCGGAATGCTTTCCCAGGTACTTTCGCAGGAGCGATCTTGCTACCGCAGAAGCGGTCACGCTTCTGCGTCTTCTTCTCCGCAGAAGCAGAATTGCATGATCCTTCCATAAATCGCAAAAGCGATCAGATTCACGCAGAGGCGACATCGCTTCTGCGATCAAACATCCGCAGAAGCGAAATCACTGGCAGTTTTGCAAGGTTTCATCTCTTTTTAGCTCAACTCCTAGTGACTTGAACCCAAATCACCTAATTGCATCATTTACCTGAAAATCTAGAAATAACCACCATAAGCAACCTCATTTCATAATTCAAAGGCATAAAAGGCTAAGCAAAAGAGGCTAAAATGAGTCGTAAAATCACCACTCATCAACACCCCCAACTTAAGGCTTTTGCTTGTCCTCAAGCAAATCAAAATTCAATGAGGATTCACCATTTAAAATACAAGTGGCACTGCGATTATGTACATATCACATTCTCCCATTTAAACACCATACTTATGGATTTGGTTGATACTAATAATTAGGCACAAGTATGTATATCTTTTCCGAATAACTCCCTCCTAAAGAAAAACAACTTCAACAATGTGCAAGGGAGTTCCAAAACAATCAAGTGACAAAAATAAGCCTCAATGAGTGACTCAAAAGCACTAGTTCACTATAATTGCTCACTTACTCAATTTCACCGGTCTTTTCTAATTCATGTGCCCTCACAAGAAAGAAAGTCCCAACAAAGAACAATATATTTACGATACAACACAAGGGACAAATTTTTAGAAAACACTCACTCTCACAAAGAAACTTCAAGCGTTACGACGTATCATACCATAAGCTTGCGCTTATTTTAATTCATCGCTTATTCAAGAATGTTTAGTTAGAGGTCCCACAAGGACTTTTTAAGCTTGTAATGTAGGTTTAGGGAAGGTTGGATAAGCATTTGGGTACATGTGACTTCACCCTCCTTGAACACTACTCACAAGTTTCATTCTTTTGCATTTTTATTTTCTTCAACTTACATAGCCTCATTGGCATCTAGTTCCCAATATAGAGCCACCTTACATACCTCTCCTAATTTTATTCAAAGCTCCATAATGTATACACACACACACACACACACACACATACACACACACACACACACACACACATATATATATATATATATATATATATATATATATATATATATGTTTTTTGTTTTTTTTCTTTTTGGAGCTAGAATACATTAATACAAATACTTTGAGGCATGTGGTCTTATACTCAATGCACAACCTTACCATTCTCCACTTTGACACCACCCCCAACTTAGGCTTTTAGCCTCATTCTCAATGTTCAAGGAGGGACAGGTTCAAAAGAGGGAATTATTTTACAAAAAGGGAAAGGTTTGTAATGAGTTGGCCAAAGAAAGGTTTAAAGGCTCAAAAAGGGGTACTAGTGATATTATTTATGCAACGGTAGGCTTGAAAGGCTAAAGAGGTTTTAAAATTAAAACAAAGAATCCCTAAGATCATTCCTCCAACCAAATATACTATCATTAGCATTGAAAAACCAACCGGGCAAGTTCTAGATGATGGAAGTAAACACAAGATTTATTTCAACAATCGCTAACACACATGGCACATAAATTAATGAAGACAGATCAATTCTATCAAACTAGTGAGCTAAGAGTCACTAAAAGAGCCAAAAATTTATCACAAAAATTGTTTTACACCATGCAACTTACTTGTTTTTAGTCCAAATTAAATTTTGGGAGGGGTATTTTTAATTCATAATTTACATACAAGAGGCTAATTTTTATTAGTATCAAATAATCCAAAAGCCTCATCCTAACAAGACAAGACTAATTCCCTTAAGAAGGTTGTCACACTATCTCTAATAGGGAAAAGTCACCCGGTTCACTAAAGTGTTCCTTGGGAAAGAACCCTAGCATGAAGAAAACCCAAGGAGTAACAAAAGAAAAGAAACTACTATACAAGATACTAGAATAAAAGGAGTAAATACTACTAAAAAATTAGGCTAATAAGAAGAAAAATAAATAAGAAAAGCACAATAACAACACAATATGACTAATCAAACCAAGCCCGGCAAAGGCACACAGTGTATAGAACAGCATAGTCAAAAGCTACACAGCATAGTCACAAGCTACAAAAGCCACCCCCAACTAGAATATTGCAGTGTCCTCACTGCACAATATCGAATGTAAAGCATAAAAGGTTTGAGGGTCTCCCTGAGGTCTGCATCAGACTAGCAGACTGCGGGAGGAAGGCTGATCACTGCTGAGCTGAGCTCGTGGCTCCCTCATCATCGGTCTCCTTATCATCATCATCATCATCATCGCCATCATCTCCAGCAGACTCTGACATGAAAGAGTACTCCTCACTGTCATCTTTGGCCGCCACTGGGATCTTCTTATCTGGGTTTCCCCATTTGAAGATCGCCTTGATGCCTCTCCACATCTTGATCATCAACTTGCCCTTCTTCTTGTTCTTCTTCTTCTCTGTCTCAAAATCAGACTGAAGGGTGGCATGGGCCTTAGCCAGAGTACTGTAGGCTTCCTCAAGTTTGGTCACTGATGCTTCCATCTTCTTCATGTTATCATTTTGGATTGTCTGGGCATCCATGTAACTCTGCATGTCTTCCCTAGAGAAGTAAGAAGGCCCAGGCTGTGAGGAGGATGGCCCACTCGGGAGCTGTGACACTAACTCCTTAATTGTTTGAAGCTCGGAGTTAAGAATCACGAATGGCCCCTGAGCAGCTGTCTGTGAAGAAGACTCTGAACCGGCGGCTGTGATGGTCATTTTTCTCTTCTTGCTTTTAACCACACTCCCCTCTCCTGTCACTCTCAATGGATGAAAAGGTTTGTCCGCTGGTAGCCACCGATCGGTGCTACGGACATCAACCTCTGCCCTGGTGCACAGCTGTGTGATAAGAGAGGGGAATAGCAGGCCTGCATCCTTGTTGCTCGAGTACTCTCTCATGTACTGCCTCATCTCCTACAGAATGTAGTATCCTACATTCATCGGTGTGCCATCTAGAATGCATGCTATGATCAGTGCTCGAGTGTAGGAAACATCAGTCATATTGCCACAAGGAGAGATTCTGTTGTTGAGGTGTATAGCCACATTTTAGCCTCAACTTTGAAGTCGGTAGATTTGAACCCTTTTCTTCTGGTTCCCCATTTTTCTCTCAGCTGCGATGGAAAGAGCTTGGAGACAATCCATGCTCCATTAACACAATTATCCTTTGTCTGTACCTGGTCCACCGGAAAGTTGGGAATTCCCAGAGTGTCATTGATTTGTTCAATTCCAAACCTTACTAACTTCCCTCGGATGACTATTTGTGGGCTATCAAAATTTGCCCGCCTGAGGTTAGCATAAAATTCACGCACCCACTCCTCATTGGCTTTGCAAGGAGTGGTGATGAAGCAGGACCATCCCGATGAGTTGAGTCGAGCATAGAATTCTGGAAGCTTTTCTGCCAATTTCTCTTCATGAATTCCTTTTTCAAGGATAATCTTCTTGTGGACGAGGTCGTCCAAATATCGCCGCTCACACTCAGCGGACATGAATCTTGTATCATCATATAGCTCATCGATCTCTTCTTCGATTTCTCTTTGTTGTCCGCTTGTGCTTGCATCCATTTTCAAGTAAATCACCTACAAAAATTTAACACACTGTCAATCGGGCAATTGAACCATATTAAGAACTTCAAAACACTGCAATTTAGCCAAAATTTTGGATTGAATGGGCCCGGGAAGCTACTGTTGTAGAGCTACTAGAATTTCAGAATTTCAAAATTTTTCCAGTTTTCGCTTCTGCGAAAAAAAGACCGCAGAGGCGGAGCCGTTTCTGCGAAATATTTTTCGCTTCTGCGATAAGACTCGCTTCTACGTAATTTCTACCGCAGAAGCGATTACGCTCTTGCGAAGAAAATACGCTTCTGCGGATTTCGTGATCTTCTTAACTGCCCAGAACGTTTTGCAAACTTTTAGCCTTCTTTTCATTTTCCAAACCAATTTTTGTCTTGTATTAGTGCAATAAAGTATTCATGATTCAATTAAAGCCCATTTTATGATGTAAATCCACAAGATTTGTTTAAAACATATTGACAAACATCTTGCGGGCAATTTAACTTGACCTCTATTTGAACAAATTTTGGTACTCAGACTTCCCAAAATTTGTTGCACATTACAGCACTCACAACCTACACTCAACCAATCCTTCACTTCCTAAAACAACAAGAATTGGAAACAAAAAGAAGGAAAAAGAAAAATCAAGCAAAATTTACTACAAAAAAAAACTGTTGGCTATGGAAATAACATGAGGGATGTGAAGAAAGAGATGAGATTGTAGAAGATGTTACCTAGATTTGCAGAGGAATAAGGAATTACAGAGGATTTTCTTTAGCCTTTGCACAAAATTTTAGTATTTGGGGAGTTAGGGCTGGGAAAAACAGTGAGGCAAATGTTTTGGACAAAAGAACCGTTTACTTCTATTTTAACAATTAAAACCTGGACAGTTTTCGCTTCTGCGAAAATTTCACGCCTCTGCGCGACCGCTTAGCGACATATGGGCCGCTTCTGTGTTTAAAGCCGCTTTTGCTGTTGGGCTGACCGCTTCTGCGGTATCGCGGATGCGTAAAAGTGGACGCTTTTGTGATTTGTCAGCTTCTGCGATACATAAGTCGCTTCTGCGGGACCGTAGATGTGTTCTTTTTTTTGCAGAAGCGATTTTAGCAGGAATTTGTTGCCAGTTTTCTTCAGCTACTGGTTTGTGACTGCCCGACTACCCCGAACTGCTCAAATCAACTCCAAAAATTCTCAAACTTGGCAGATTAGTCAAAAATAATATTCTAAGCAATTCTAGAAAAGAAAATTTCAAAAATGACAAAAATTTTCAAAAACGATGGGTTGCCTCCCACCAAGTGCCGCATTTAACGTCGTGGCATGACGCAAACAACATTACCACTTTTCTCGCCACTTGGATGATATGAACTTTGGCCCCTAGCTTGGAATCAAGCTTATGACCACGAGCGATAGGGGGTGGTAATTGGATGTTCGAGCCAATGCTTAAAATTTTCATTTTGCACTTCTTGGCTTTCAAGCGAGGAATGTCGTTTTGATTTCTTGCCTCCTCAAACTGTAAAATGTATGGCCAAAGTTGTTCCTCCACGCATTCCTTCATTGATTCATGTGGTTCAACTTCCATGTCACCACACAATTCCAACGTCGAAAAATGCTTGGAGTGTGACTTTAAGCCTTCACTTTGCAATTCTTCTATTTTGACATCCTCTTTTTCCCCCGGATTAGAGTGAACATCAACCACATTAGCGTTTACACCGGTTGACTCTAATTCCATATTTTTTTCAGCATTACCAATATTCATTGAGTTGGTTGGCGGATGTTCATCCATTTGTGAGTTAAATCCTTGAAGTGCAAAATCATTTTGGAGACTAGTCTCCAAGAGATGTTCCAAGGCACTTTGCTCCTTGTTTCGTTCTTCAAGTAGACACTCAAACATGAGTTTGAACTATCCACTTTGGCCATGCTCAACTTCTTCCAATTCCATAGCCCTATAATTATTACCAAAACAAGTAGAATCATCATAGTGGGGGCTTGGGGAAGGGAATAACAAATAAGCACAATCATCCCAATGACCATTTTGGAAACCACACTTATCACAAATACTCCACTCATGGGTTTGGAATTGTGCGCACAATCCACCCCTGGGAGAATTTAAACAATTTTGCCACGAGTGTGGTCCTCCACAATAAGGACAAGGATCATCAAAATATGAACAACTACCATCCGACCAATTTTCATTGTATGATGTCATTTTTCAAAATTAAGAAAATAAACAAGAAATAAACAAGAAAAATAGACCTAAGGTAAGAAAAAGTAATTACACAAATATTCACAAGTTTGGACCAAAGCATTTTCGCTTACTTCTCAAACAACCTAAATTACGCCAAATTGTTCCCCGGCAACGGCGCCATTTTTGGTGACATCCAATTCCACCGCTAAAAAGTAATAGACACGGTCGTACGCAATATATTAACCCAACTATGAGTCGTGGTCGAATCCCACAGAGAACAATGTGTAGGCGATTAGGAATGCAAGAAAATTATCGCAAGTCGCGATAAGCCAAACACTTAAGATTTTGGGTTTTGCAAAATGTTTATATCTAAATGCGAAAATGTAAACTAACCTAGAAAGCAAATAAAATGATCAATCACTACAAGGATGAATGCATCGGGAATTACACTCAAGTAACGATCCAATGTATTTCACGATTTTGCAAATATGAGCGAGTTTATGTTAATTAGCCACGGATAATAATTCTTAATTAGCTTCTTCCGAATACTAAAAAGACTTCCTAATTGAATTATCCCTAATCACAATTAGAAGATTAAGCACACCCGATTGGCTACAAGTAGTTCAATCCTATCCCTATATAGAATTTATAAAATGAGGGTTAACGCCTCAAGTTCTTATTAATTAATCTTTCCCAACCCCAAATTATCTTTTCCAAAATTAATTCGCAGTTAATGGGCGAGTCCTAGGGTTAGCTAATCCCTTTGGAAACATTAAAGAACAAGAATAATTAAAATAACAATAACTCACTTCATAAATATATAAAAATCATTCAATACATAAGCACAACAATGTATTTAATCCATACTTTAAATATGAATATTCCCATAAACAAGATTCAAGTGTTGGAAATAAATACTACACACTTAGATATTCAATACAAAGCAAGGAAATGAAGAAACAAACAAAAATGGGTAAGAAATCCTTAACCACAAGCTTTAATCTTCAAGACCCAAGTGTGTGTGCAAAACCCTAGCCTCCAAACTTGTTCTCTCTAGTCTATGGAGACTCAAAATAAGCCAAAATATGCCAAAGATACAAAGATCCTACAATGTCTGTTTGGATGAGTATATAATTGATTTCGGGTAAAAACTTGTGAAATGCCTGTTCTGTCCAAGTCTGATGCACTGTTTTCGCACCTGCGGAAAACACCTCGCAGGTGCGGCTCCGCTTAAGAGGAATTTAACCGCAGAAGCGACAAAATGGAATCCTTCACAACCTCGCATAAGCGGAAATAAAATCGCAGATGCGATCTCGCTGAAGCGCCAAACTAACCGCGGAAGCGGAATGCTTCACAGGTACTTCCGCAGGAGCGATCTTGCTACAGCAGAAGCGGTCACGCTTCTGCGTCTTCTTCTCCGCAGAAGCGGAATTCCATGATCCTTCCATAAATCGCAAAAGCGATTAGATTCACGAAAAGGCGACATCGCTTCTGCGATCAAACATCCACAGAAGCAAAATCACTGGCAGTTTTGAAAGGTTTCATCTCTTTTTAGCTCAACTCCTAGTGACTTCAACCCAAATCACCTAATTGCATCATTTATCTGAAAATCTAGAAATAACCACCATAAGCAACCTCATTTCATAATTAAAAGGCATAAAAAGCTAAGCAAAATAGGGTAAAATGAGTGGTAAAATCACCACTTATCAACTCCGTACACCTTTTGTGTGCAGATTCAGGTACTCATGAGAAGTAGACGAGCATTTCCAGCTTTCACAGAGTCATATCGAGTTGCTGAGGTAGCTGCCGACGTTCGCAGAACCTAGCTTCTCCTCTCTTTTCAGTTGTTACTTTATGTTTAGATTTGAAAACTTTTATACAGTATTCTCTACTTTTGCTCGGTTTTGTTTAAAGGCTCTAGACTCGTGACTACAGATCTTTGGGAGTGTCAGTTGTTTTCGCACTTCTCAGTATTTTGTTCGTTATTATTATTATCGGAGTTCTTTGACTCATATATTCTTCTTGAGATGTCCATTTGGGACTGATATTCTTTTGTGATAAACAATTGTTGGTCTAGCTGGCCTAGCTTAATTTTTGGGAGCCATCACGACCGGATTTGGGTCGTGACAAGTAGGTATCAGAGCCTAGGTTACTAGGACTTGCGAGTCATGAGCCGGTTTAGTAGGCTTTCACGGATCGGCACGTAGACGTCCGTATCTATCCTCGGAAGGCTATAGAACTTTAGGAAAAACCTCACTTTTCTTGGATTCATATCGTGCGGTTTATGTTATCGTGAAACTAAACTTTTCCATATTCTATTCTCTCGCCGATGGCGAGAACACGTGCTAGCGGACGTGGCAGACGTGGCGGACGACCGCCATTGGCACCCAGAGGCAGTGGTCATGGTAGAGATAGGGCAGCAGTACCAGCACCTGCTGACCCACCAGCTGACCAGACTCAGGGTCAGATTCTAGCACCGGTGGCCGAGGTTCAGGATCAGGTCCCAGCTGCAGACGCTCCGACAGCTGAGGTTCAGGCACTGGCAGTTCCTATTGTGATACTGGGTCTTCAGGAGACTTTGGCCCAGATTCTATCAGTATGCACTGGCTTGGCTCAGGTAGTTGCAGCCTGTACTACAGCGGCTTCTTCACAGGCAAGGAATCAGACCCCCGTGGCTCGCACACCCGAGCCGGTGGTTCAGGGTATTCAGGTACCTGGGGCAGCTCCAGTTCAGCCAGCTGCACCTGTTGCACCAGCTCCTGCTCATGTGGTTCCGGTTATGCCTGACGATGAGCAGCGTCGTTTGGAGAGGTTTGAGAGGCTACAGCCTCCGGCATTCAGTGGTGCTGAGGGCGAGGACGCCCAGGGTTTTATTGATAAATATCAGCGTATGCTTCACACCGCGGGTATTCTGGAGTCCAGCGGTGTTGGTTTCACTACCTTTCAGTTCACATGATCAGCATTTCAGTGGTGGGAGGATTTTGAGAGGCGTAGGCCCGCTGGGGCAGCATCCCTCACTTGGCAGCAGTTCTCCATAGTATTTTTGGAGAAGTATGTGCCTCAGTCCTAGAGAGAGGAGCTGCGTCGTTAGTTCGAGTGGCTGAAGAAGGAAGATATGTCGGTAACTCAGTATGAGTTGAGATTTACACAGCTAGCCCGTTATGTCATGTGGATGATTCTGACGGATCGAGAGAGGATCAAGAGATTCATAGATGGTCTCATCTATCCTATCCGTATATTGATGACTAGAGATAGGGCTTCGACAGTTACCTTTGAGGAGGTGGTTGATGCTGCCCGTCATATTGAGACAGATCGCCGCAGAGAGCGTGAGGAGAGAGAGGCTAGAGGCCTCGTGGTACTGGTAGTTACAGTGGTGCGCCGTCTAGGGGCCAGCCTCAGCATAGCAGCGATCGTTCATTCAGATCCCATTAGTCAGGACGTGCACAGTCTAGTGGAGTTTCATTAGATCGGGGTCGTTAGGGCCATCATAGTCATCAGGGTCAGCAGGGTCGTCAGCAGAGTCAGCCTGCATTGAGTGCTCTTCCAGCTCAAAGCTCTGCTCCTGTTTCTTCAACTCAGGATTCATCAGCAGCGAGGGATCCTCAGCATCCCCTTCTTCCATCTTCAGGTCGTTGTTTTGAGTGTGGAGATTTGGGCCATATCAAGAGAGAGTGTCCTCAGTGGCTTCGTAGGCGGTCTCAGCAGAGGGATCAACCCTCATCTTCTACTCCTGTTTCTTCAGCACCAGCACAGTCCGCTAGGAGTGATAGCCAGGTGGACAGGGGTCGCCCTAGGGACGAGGATCGTACTAGTGGATGCCAGGCTCGTTTCTATGCTCTTCCGGGTAGGAAGGACGCTAGTGCCTCAGATGCTATCATTTCAGGTATTATCTCAATCTGCCACAGGGATGCTTCTGTCTTATTTGATCCCGGATCCACTTATTCCTATGTCTTCTTATTTTGCACATCATTTGGGTATGACCCGTGGTATTCTTGCCTTGCCCGTACATGTGTCTACCCCGGTGGGGGATACTATTGTTGTGGATCAGGTATAATGATCCTGTCTTATTACTATTGGGGGTCTGGAGACCCGAGTTGACTTGTTACTATTAGGCATGGTAGATTTCGATGTGATTCTAGGCATGGATTGGTTATCTCCTTACCATGCGATTCTGGACTGTTATGCCAAGACATTCACACTAGCTATTCCAGGTAATCCGAGGATCAAGTGGGGTGGCTTGACTGATTATGTGTCCTACAGGGTGATTTCTTATATAAAGGCCCAACGAATGATTGGGAAGAGTTGTTTATCTTATCTGTCCTTCATTAGAGATGTTGAGGCTGAGACACCCAGTCTTGATTCGGTCCCCGTTGTGAGGGAGTTTCCGGATGTATTTCCAGCAGACCTGCCGGGCATACCGCCTGACAGGGATATTGACTTTGGTATTGACTTGGTGCCAGGCACTCAGCCCATTTCTATTCCTCCCTATCACATGGTACCAGCGAAGTTAAAAGAATTGAAGGAACAGCTTCAGGAACTCTTAGATAAGGGTTTTATTCGTCCGAGTGTGTCACCCTGGGGTGCACCGGTGTTGTTCGCGAAGAAGAAAGATGGCACAATGAGAATGTGCATTGATTACAGGCAGCTGAACAAGGTAACAGTGAAGAATAAGTACTCATTTCCTAGTATTGAGGACCTATTTGATCAGCTCCACAGAGCTAGTGTATTTTCTAAGATTTATCTTCGATCGGGCTATTATCAGTTGAAGATCAGGGACTCAGATATTATGAAAACAGCGTTCAGAACGAGATATGGGCACTATGAGTTCCTGGTGATGTCTTTCGAGCTGTCTAATGCCCCAACAGCATTCATGCACTTGATGAATAGTGTATTTTAGCCTTACCTTGATTCTTTTGTGATTGTGTTTATTGATGATATCCTGGTGTATTCACGCAGCCAGGAGGAGCATGCACAACACTTGAGGGTATTATTGCAGAGGTTGAGAGAAGAAAAACTTTATGCAAAATTCATTAAGTGTGAGTTCTGGCTTGATACTGTGACTTTTATGGGACATGTAGTGTCCAGTGATGGTATTCGGGTTGATCCACAGAAGGTCGAGGCAGTGCAGAATTGGCCCAGACCTTCCTCATCTACTGAGATTCAGAGTTTTCTCGACTTGGCAGGCTATTACCGCCGGTTGGTTCAAGGTTTCTCATCTATTGCTTCCCCGTTGACTAAGTTGACATAGAAGAATGCTCCATTTGTGTGGTCTGATGAATGTGAGGAGAGCTTTCAGAAGCTCAAGGAGGCTTTGACCACAGCTCCAGTACTTGTGTTGCCATCGGCTTCATGGTCTTATACGGTAAATTGTGATGCTTCCACAGTTGGGATCGGTTGTGTGTTGATGCAGGAGGGTAGAGTCATTGCATATGCTTCTCGGCAGCTAAAGCCCCACGAGAAGAACTACCCTGTTCATGATGTAAAGTTAGCTGCTATTGTTCATGCCTTGAACGTTTGGTGGCATTACTTGTATGGTGTATCTTGTGATGTATATAAAGACCACCGCAGCCTTTAGCATTTGTTTAAGCAGAAAGATCTCAATTTGAGGCAGCGGAGATGGCTTGAATTGCTTAAAGACTATGATATTACCATATTGTACAATCCCGGGAAGGCCAATGTTGTGGCCGGTGCATTGAGCCGGAAGGCTATTAGTATTGGCAGCTTGGCGTATATTCCAGTTGGGGAGAGACCCCTTGCAGTTGATGTTCAGGCGTTAGCTAATAAGATGGTGAGGTTTGATATTTCTGAGCCCAGTCGGGTTATGGCTTGTGTAGTAGCTCGTTCTTCTTTATACGATCGTATTCGAGAGCGCCAGTATGATGATCCACACTTACTTGTCCTTAAGGACAGAGTTCAGCATGATGATGCCAGAGATGTCACTATTGATAGTGATGGTGTGTTGCGGATGCAGGGCCGGATATGCGTGCCCAATGTTGATGACCATTAGAGGAGGCCCACAGCTCGCGGTATTCTATTCATCCAGGTGCCACAAAGATGTATCAGGATTTTAGACATCATTATTGGTGGGGAAAGATGAAGAAAGACATTGTGAATCATGTGGAACGGTGTCTAAATTGTCAGCAGGTCAAGTACGAGCATCAGAGACCTGGTAGTGTGTTCCAGCGTATTGATATTCCTGAGTGGAAGTGGGAAAGGATCACTATGGACTTTGTTAGTGGACTCCCTCGGACAACGAGGAAATTTGATTCAGTTTGGGTGGTTGTGGATAGGCTGACCAAGTCAGCTCACTTCATTCCAGTGTGTACTACATACTCCTCGGAGCGGTTGGCAGAGATATTCATCCATGAGATTGTGAGACTGCATGGAGTTCCCATTTCTATTATATCAGACAGAGGTACCCAGTTCACTTCTCAGTTCTGAAGGACATTTCAGCGAGAGTTGGGTTCACAGGTAGAGCTGAGCACGACATTTCATCCACAGACGGATGGGCAGTCTGAGCGTACTATTCAGATATTGGAGGACATGCTGCGTGCTTGTGTCATTGATTTCGGTGGTTCATGGGCTGATTACTTGCCTCTTGCAGAGTTTGCTTATAATAATAGCTACCGGTCCATTAAGATAGCACCGTACGAAGCTTTATACGGGAGGCGCGTAGGTCTCCGAGCCGGCTGGTTCGAGTCCTGGCGAGGCTAGGTTGTTAAGGACAGAGTTAGTTCAGGATGCCTTAGACAAGGTGAAGGTGATTCATGAGAGACTTTGCACAGCTCAGTCGCGTCAGAAGAGTTATGCGGACCGGAAGGTCCGAGATGTGTCTTATTCAGTGGGTGAGAAGGTGTTGCTAAAGGTTTCGCCTATGAAGGGCGTTATGAGGTTTGGGAAGAAAGGAAAGTTGAGTCCAAGGTTTATTGGGCCTTTTGAGGTGCTTGGAAAGTTGGGGAGGTGGCCTATATGCTTGCTTTGCCCCCCAGCTTGTCGGGAGTTCACCCGGTGTTCCATGTATCCATGCTCCGGAAGTATGTCGGAGACCCGTCTTATGTGTTAGACTTCAGCACGATACAGTTGGATGAGGATTGGACTTATGATGTGGAGCCAATAGCCATTTTGGGTCAACAGGTTCGTAAGCTGAGATCCAAGGACATAGCCTCAGTGAAAGTGCAATGGGGAGGTCGTCCCATGGAGGAAGCAACTTGGGAGACCGAGTAGGAGATGCGGAGTAGATATCCACACTTATTTGATACCCCAGGTATGTTTCTTAACCCGCTCGCGGACGAGCGTTTGTTTAAGTTGGGGAGAATGTAACGACCCGGCCCGTCATTACGGGAATTACCACCGTGTTACCTTGAATTTATATGTTTTATGCTTTTATATCAGTGTTAGAGTTTAACGGGGTGAGTTAGGAGTGATTCGGGTTGTAAATAAGGCAAATAGCCTTTTTGAAGGAAGCTTGAATATGGAAAGTCAACCTGGAGTTGACTATTTAGTTAGAGTGCTCGGAATTAGATTTTGATGATTCTACTAGTTTCGGGGGATCATTTATGACTTAGGGGAGCAATCGGAATCGAATTCTAAGGTCCGGTGTAGTTTTAGGCTTGAATTGGCTAAGGTTGAATTTTGGCAAAATCCGAACGGTAGGTGAGATTTTGATCTGTGGGTCGTAATGGAATTCCGACAATTTCTGTAGCTTCGTTATGATATTTTGGATATGTCTGCAAATTTTCAAGTCATTCGGACGTCGTTTGATCGGGTTTTGGATTGAATGTTAGTTTCGGAGGTTTTGAAGAAACTTAGGCTTGGATCCGTGTGAAAATGGGGATTTTGATGTTTAGGATGGTGTTTTTATGATTGGAACAAGTCCGTATCGTGTTTTGGAGTATGTTGGTGGTTTTAGTTGGGGTCCCGGGGGCCTCGGGATGGATTCAGACCATCATCCGGGCAATTAAAACTTGGAAAACCTGTAGAAAATTGCAGAAAATTGTGCAGGCAATAAGCCTTCGCGTTCGCGTGGCCCAGGTCGCGTTCGCGAAGGCAAGGTTGGCTAAAGCATCGCGTTCACGACCAGGATGTCGCGTTCGCGTAGGCAAGGTTGGGAGAAGCTTCGCGTTCGCGTGGCAGGAGGACGCGTTCCCGTAGAAGAAATTCGGGCGGCTGTCGAGTTACTTATCGCGAACGCATGGGGGTAGCATCGCGTTCGCGAAGAGGAAGTTGGGCGAGTCATCGCGGACGCGTGAGGTCCATCGCGGACGCGTAGAACAACGGGTCTGTTAGTGACTTAAAAATGCAGAAACAGTGTAGTCGCGAGTTCATTCACCAAAAACACAAATTTTGAACCCTAGAGAGAAGAACTCACGGGAAAACGCTGGGAATTCATCGGGTATTCATCGGAGGTAAGTTTCTTGACTCAAAAACGTAATTTTATGGTAGAATTAACATCAATCTTCATGAATTTGGGTAAAAATTGTGAAGAATTATGGCCTAGGTATTGAAAATGATATTTTGGGTTTTGAAAGGCCATTCGAACTCCGATTTCGGTAAACTTTATATGTACGGACTCGTAGCGAGACGAGGAACGCGTTGGTATAAATTTCGGAATATTTCGAGCAGCGGACCCGGGGTCGGGTTTTACCAACTTAGTGTATTTATGCATTTTTCATGTAAATTGAATTGGTTTATGTTTCTTTGACCCGTAAATGACATAATTGTTGTGGTTTGGCTAGATTCTATGCGCGAGGCAGCGAATTCGAAAGGAAAAAGCATTGCGGACGAGTCTACAACTGGCTAGAGGTGAGTAGTTTGTGTATATGGTAGCCTGAGGTTCGAAACCCCGGCTTAGCACATTGTGACGCTAGTAGGGCATGGCTCGCAACCCGTGGCAGGTGCGGGATTGATCGTGACTGGGGATTGAAACTTGGTCCATCCCGAATATGGATAATATGTTATTAGTTGTTGAAAAACACTGTGTTTGATATAATTGTGGGTTGTAAGCCGTGTTTAGGGCCCTGTGCCGACCTGTAGTATCCCTAGGGTATAGTTATATGTATGATAGCTATACTTGCTTAATCACTGATCTCAGTCCTGGTTTGAAATCACAGTATTGAATTGCTAAGTCACCTGCTTTGGAAAATTAAATAAGAATTAAAGCATTTTCATAATTAAATGAACTGGAACCTGGAAGTAATGAAATTAAACTATGTATGATTCATATACATGTTGTGGACTGAGGATGGATCGGGCTGCACGCCGCATCGGTTTATATGAGGATCGGGCTGCACGCCGCAGCGGTATTACGCTTGGGCTGTAGGAGCACCTTCGGAGTCTGTACACACCCCTAGTGAGCGCCGTCAACATCAAATGGATCGGGTACACGCCGTAGCGGTTATGTGCATTACATTGCATCTTTATCTGTTGAACAATCTGTGATAATTGTATTGTACTGTTGTTGCGTTTGTAGGAGGATCGGACTGTAGTTTAGCTTCATTTTGTGGTATTCTGTGGATTTCTTGCTTTTAGCTACTTGTATATATTTATTACTCATTGAGTACTTAGTACTCACCCCTACTCCATGCACCTTTTGTGTGTAGATTCAGGTACTCAAGAGAAGTAGACGAGCATTTCCAGCTTTCAAGAGTCATATCGAGTTGCTGAGGTAGCTGCCGACGTTCGCAGAACCTAGCTTCTCCTCTCTTTTCAGTTGTTACTTTATGTTCAGATTTGAGAACTTTTATACAATATTCTCTACTTTTGTTCGGTTTTGTTTAGAGGCTCTAGACTTGTGACTCCAGATCTTTGGGAGTGTTAGTTGTTTTCGCACTTCTCAGTATTTTGTTCGTATTATTATTATTGGAGTTCTTTGACTCCTATATTCTTCTTGAGATGTCCATTTGGGACTGATATTCACTGTGATAAATAATTGTTGGTCTTGCTGGCCTAGCTTAATTATTGGGCGCCATCACGACCGGATTTGGGTCGTGACAACTCATCAGCTCTGTGAGAATAAGATTGGCCTGACAATAATAAAGGAGAAAAATAAGAATTCTAAGTAAAGAAATTTTTGAAAAAAAGAAGAAGAAGGAAAGTACCTTCAAGGTAGAATGTACTGTGTCATTCATCAAAGGCAGACAACTATAGCTATTCATTTTTTCTTTCTCAATTGGGCCAATTAAAAGCTCAAGCCCAAACATCTGCCTGACCAGATTTCCTCAAAAGGTTGTTGTTAGCAGGAACTTTAACAGTCACGCTCCTCACAGCCACACTTCTACTCGTAGAACCCCCTTCTGTATGATGATCAATAGAAGGGGGAACTGCCAAATGAAGAGCGTCAGAAGAAGTAAAAATAATAGAGAGAGAAATAGAAGCAAATGAAGTAGGTAAGGAAGGGATCAAAGGCACGATAGGAGAAGGTAAATAAGGAAATGAAGATATGGGAGTTAAAGAAGAAGACAGGGGAAGTTCATCCAAAACAGGCCCTAACTCACCACTCTCAAAACCACTAACGAAAAGCAGGTTAATAGAGTCACGAGTACCACGGGGGGTAACAACGTCATCATCAGAGACGAGATAAACAGGCCCGGTAGGAGAAAGATGTGGAGAAACTTCAACTTCATCAGAGACGATATGCATCCTAACTCTTGGCCTCGTCATCAAAGAACCACATTCGTCTTCTTCATCGGAGTCATCATCTTCAACGGTTTTTCTTTTCACGAGTATATCCTAAGCCCTTTCTAAGGAAATTTGAGTTCCTGAAGAGGAACAAGAGGCTAAAACTGCTTCGGCAATAATGCCTCGAATAGAAAATCCTTACAAAGAGCAGGATAAAAGTTAAAACAATAAAGTAAATTTTTTACATACAAGAAAGACAAAAAGTCTTAGCGTGAGTCTTTACTTTCCAACCGTAACAATTGGAAATAGACATCCAAGACCTAGCCTTCATAAGTGCGATCTTCAACAGTTTATCGACCCAACCACGAAATTGGGAACGTTCTCCACAACTTCCATGGTTGCTTATAAAGTTAAAGAAATTGATAAACTAGAAAGAAAAAGGTACGAGAAGGGTGATTGACTCACGTGCAAAGTTCCACTTCTCAGGGAAGGAAACATTTTCTTTACCAACTAAATTAACTGTGGAGGCAGCAACAAATCGGGTATACCAGCCATGATCTTTATCATCTTTTGGGCTCACCAAAATCCTTTTACTCCTAGCTACTAAGGTGAAAATGCCATTGCGAAAAATCCTAGGGGAGTAGATATGAATTAGGCGAGGGAAGGTAACATTAATATCAACCAAATTGGCCAGATGTCTAAACAAGCAATAACCCTCCATGCCAGCGGGCCAATCTGTGCTAAACAAACTTTGATGAAATGACAAAAATCAAGAATCACTGGATCAATAGTTGGTTTAACCCCAAGAGAAGTAATTCTTTGATTTGGATTGGGGATTACAATGGGAAAATCATTACTCAAATGGCAATCGCTGCGGACTATGGGAGCTAAAGGCTCTGTTATCAAAGTGGGGTAAGTGTCAGCACGATCCAGACCAGAAATTTGGCTTCAAAATGATTTCCTATCATGGTGAAAAAGTAAATCGTTAGGAACTATCTCTTCTACCAAAGGTTTTTGTAATGGTTCGGAGGGTTCCTTACCCTTAGAATATGATTTTTGGGTAAAAGAACCGCCAGTTCTAGAAGAAGGACCAGGGGTAGAAGAAGGAACGACAGAACCACCACCACGAGATGATCCTAAGCTACAAAGTCTACCACTCCTTCTACGCTAACATGGGCATTGGGAAATTTATCTAAAATAGGAACTCTCCTAAGGTTAGGATTCGAAGAAGACATGATGAAGAGGAAGAAGAAGTGAATAGAGATTTGCACAATTCAAATGTTCGAAGAAAGTTTTATGTGGTAAAACATAAAAGGTAAAATTATATTTATACTGATAGACAACCGCCAAATAGTAAAAATGCTGTAATGGAAGGATCTTAATAATGGTAATTGGTACTTCGTGAATAGTAAATCTATAAAAAAAGCCTTGAAAAGAGGTGCAAACTACATAATCAATAAGGAATTGACATGTGTAAAGAGCATTAAATAGAAGTGACTATTGAAGCGTCAATCTTGTCGTAACATTATGGTGACGAAAATTCTCCTTTAATGAAATTTACTTTCCAAATATTCAATTGACGAATAAATGAAAAGTGGGGGGACTATCTGTATTTGTTAAAATTTAGTTCGCATATTGGAGATGACGTGTCATGACACGTAGACTAGTCAAATAGTTATAGAATTAATGTTAGTTCAGAGGTACGATCAGCAATAGACACGAGCAAGGTAATAGAAGAGGCATGCCGCAGTCATACAAGCAATTTTGCGCTCGTGCCTATTCAATACATTTAAAGCTCAAAGATTGTGAAGAGTCAAAGGAATGAATCTGACAACAAATAAGAGTCCAGATACAGTACTTAATGAGTATCAAATACTGGAAACATTAGAGAATATGTATTTAATGTATATGATTGTGTAACGTAACATTTAAAGTCATTAATTGCTCATAATAGACTTATTATGACAAAGGTAAGGCTCATATCCCAAAAAAAGCTATAAAAGAGAAAGGAACAAATAATTGAAGACACGAAACACTATTGAAATATACTTTGATTTACTTATTATGATCATATAACTCTCAAAATTTCTTTCTTTATGTACTTTTCTAATTATCAGTAACCCATATTCTTCTAAATTATAGTTTTGACTAATATTCTATTTTTTTGGTTAAACACAATCTTCATTTCCATCGACTCATTTAAAAAGAGGTCTGAATATTTCAACCACCCTCCAACCATTTCCTTCCATAGAGTAAGTATGCCATAATAGTTTTTTCTTTGAGCAACGTAAAAAGATTGTTTTATTAGTCACCCATGAAAGGACCTAATATGATATGGGAATGTCTTTTGTGAGATCCATAAGTGTCCCAATGTATATCAGGGCATCCAAGGTGAGGTATTAAATTTATGGACCCAAAGAGAATGGTTGTCAGACCGTCAGAAATATGAGTCTGATAGGAACAACTCTATATTTAAGTGCCCAAGTGATAAAAAAACAAAGTTTAAAGACCCAATTATGTATTTGGCCTAAAAAGTAATTGAAAGGAGTTAAATATTGCCACGCCAACTCTCCTTTTCCCCAAAATTCATTTGGTTAAGCCACATATATTAATGAAAGTATGCGTCACACTTTGTTTAAGGCAAAGTTTGCCACGTTATGTATTTTATCAAAAATATTTTGGATAATTACCAATTACTCATATTATTAAAAACATTCAGACTTACTTAAAATACTATTCACTTTTAATACACTTCATATCTCTTTCTATAATATACTTTATTATCATGATCATGTTATACCATATAAAATCAATACACATACTATTATTTATTAAAATATCCATATAAAAAAAATCACATATTTTCTCAACATCTAATGTTCCTAATATATGAGTAAAAAATTTCGTATGCTTAATTCGTAAAATGGTATAAAATTTACCTTCTTTTCTTGTTGAAAAAATAATTTTTTTCTTTTCAATAAAGAAAATCTCATAAACGTTTCTCATATTAGGTGTATAATTTAAAATATATTCTAAAGTCGTAATACTAATAATTATGTGAAATCATATTATTATTCTTTTTTTTTCAAATTATTTTACAAAAATATTCCACTCAAAATACCATATCAAACACATATAAGGGTGTAAATGTTGTTAAACATACAAGGTGTAACATCAAAACATTCATCCTCGAATGTTAACTCAGAGATTTAATTTTTTTTACTAGGGTCTCCTTTGTAAATTAAACTTAAAACCCAAACTATATCTGAAGTCTTGACTATTCACACCTTTTGTACTCGAGTATCTCGTATCTTTTTCACCTTTATCTTACTTACTTTTCCATCCCGCATCGTATCCTCTGTTTCATTAATAACCTCCCTTCAACATGGTATAATTCTCGTCCATAACTTTGAAGCTCTTTTATAATACTCGCACCTCTAGTACATATACAATTCTGTGGAATCTTCGTACACATTTCTTATGAAGCCGGTACTTCTCCTAACTCGCTTCTTTGTAAAGCCATTTAGATTATGGTTTTTGTGTCATTTCATGAACATGTGATGTTAAGAGTGATTCTATTATGTTCTGAAGCACAACTTTTATAATTTTCTAGGTCCACTAATCTGACTCCTGATTTACTTGGGTGATGTAATCCTTTAGTTTCCTCTTCCTTTTGATCAGCCTTCACGTAGGTTTACGCTGTCTTCTGATCAGTGGCTCAAGGTATTAGTTATTACCTTAGCCTTTCATGGGCATTATGGAATATCCATTATATGATCTTCTAAAAATTAAATCATTTATCTATGCCCTGTGATCAATTCTTTCTTTTAACTTTTACCGGAGTCTATTATGGCTATATGATTATCAACAAATACGCTGCCTTGTTAATGCTACAAAATCTTGAGTGTATCCATAACGTACTAACTTTGGATCATGGATCGAATAATTATTTCGTTCCATCTTAGCTTTCTTTCAAGGTAAGCTATTACTTTTCCTGGTCTTTCAGCCCCCTTGTTCTATCCATACGTAGCTTATCTTAGTTCTCATGCTTGCATAGTTGACATACAACTCATATGATCTCGAATATTACTTTTAATTTTTACTTCCCGTTCATTAGCCATGGTAGGTACCACTTACCTTTAGAACACTTAAAATATTGTTGCACGATTGTTGTTACACGACCATTTCCTCTTTAGGTTGTTCTTCTTGGATTGAAGCTTTATTCCTTATCTCCTCGTCTAGTCTTTTATTGTAGTATTTAGGGAGAACCCTTGATTTTTGTAAAGCTATGAGCTTATTACGGAACTTTTTTGATGTCCTTACTTACCTATAATCATCCGTAGTCGCCTACTTCCATGCCCCTGTGTCTGTATGGTTGCTTCTGAACTTTTATTTTGACTGCCTTCCAGTGGCACTTTCTTTTACCCGCGTAATACCCATATGGTATCTTTAACTACCCCGACTCTTGTTTTAATATCTCTTAAGTATTATACTTATATTTTTCGAGGCTAAATTCTCAATGTTGGTTTCTACTATGCTTACCTTACACGATCTGATGACTTGTCTGTAACCTCCTGTTTAGCCATAACTGGAATCTTCCTTACCAATTACTAACAACTCATTGACCCATTATCATATCAATATTCCAAGTAATCTTTCTTGGGTGGTTTCCTCAGTCTTAACTTACATCTCGCACTGGCTCCTTTTTTAATAATAGCTCGGGCAGGAACCTTTACTTACTCTCCTTGACGTCATGCTTCCACAATATTCTTAAATCGTAGCGTATCCGAAAGAATTGGATAAGTCCTATGTAATTCCTATTTCACTTATCGTATTCTTCTTTTACAATTCCATAGTCACTAGAGCCTCTTAATTCTGACGTAATATCACATCACTCCATATTCCCCCCCCCCCATTAGGGGTGTACTAAGAGCTAAAGCCATGGGGATCTACCTATAGATGTTTTACCTCTTCGTCTTTGGCATTGTTTCACAACATCGATGTTCCTTACTCTCCTTACGGCAATCCTTCTGTACCAAGGATGAAAAATTCCCTTACTCGCGAGGGTGGAACTTAATATAAATAGTACATACAGTCCATTAAGCTTAACTTTGCTCATGTTTCTTGCTCTAGGGAAGCGTCTCCCTGAATGACCACTCTCAGAATTCATCATAAATCTTCTTCTATGGTCCATTCTATTACCACTGAACCAATATCTAAATTACCATGATACCGAGTACTTTCCAAGCATTTAGTCCCTAATTCATATATAGTTTATCTTATTTGCTAGTCAATATTGATTTCTATTATTCTTGGGTCTAACTTTTCCTTTTGGTAATCATGTTAGAGTCACGAACTCATATTTTTTTTGAACTATTTTACAAAATATTCCACTAAAAATAACATATCAAACACATATAACGGTGTCACTGGTGTTAGACTTACGGGGTGTAACACTCTCAACTCAAACTGGCAGGATCAGCAAGGCCTGGATTTTCACATGTGGTGCAGGGAGTAAAGTAAGTACTCCAAATCAATGAGTAATGATCATAACTATACGACTGAGAGATATGAAAATACGTAAGGCAGATTACAGGCTATAATGAAGCAGTAAAACCAGTAAAAACAGTGAATTAGTAAAGATATGTAAAATCATTTAAGTCGGTTTAAACTTTATGAAGTGGCTTTTCAACAATTAAATAGGTAATGATAGAAAAATAAGAAAGATAAACATATAAAGGTTCGCCCCCCATGCCGAATGTCAACAAATCCGCCCCTCGGGCAATATCTCAGAATAATATCAGCCCCTCAGGCTATATATCACATCACAATGGGTATTACACTCACTGGGGGTGTGCAGACTTTTGGAGGGGCCCCTTACGGCCCAAGCGCATTATCAAGCCATCTCGTGGCATCATCACTAGGCACTCAACCTCATATTAACAAGCCACCTCATGGCGTACATATCTCAGGCCTTTGGCTTCATAAGTCACAATTCTGTAGAGTGCACGACCTTGTGCTCATTATCAAGCGTGTGCGTCACCTCAATATAGCACAATGATATGCAATCCGGGGTTTCATACCCTCAGGACATCATTTAAAATCATTACTCACCTCAATCCGGTCCAAACTCTAGCCCTCGATGCCTTTTTCCCTCGAATCGGCCTCCACTCGTGCGGAATCTATCCAAATTCAGAACCACAACATCAAAATATTCTAAGGGAATGAAGCCCAAGCGAAAATATTCAATTTACAACACAAATCCCAAAATTTGCCAAACCCGACCCTCGGACCCACGTCTAAGAATCTGTTAAAAATCACATCATTGGATTCCTTATCACTCCCCGAGTTCATTCATACATAAAGCATCAAAATTCAACCACAAATGACCCCTCAAATCCCAAATTCTAGGCCTCCAATTTCAAGCCCTAGTTCTTCAATTTTAGGCTCAATTTCCATGATTAATTAGGTAGATTTCACTCTGGAATCGACTTTTAAGTCCATGAATCATACCTCCACGTGATTCCCCTTGAATCCATCTTCAATCCTCTTTAAAAAGCTCCAAAATTGCTAAACAATGTAGGAAATAAACCCTAAATTCGCGGACAAGACGACTATTTAAACCATCTGCCCAGGCCTGAAATCCTTCATCGCAATTGCGGGACTCTCATCGAGATCACAAAGCAAACGCTACCAGGCACTCAAATTTACTCAATGTGAACACGGATAGTCCCATGCGAACGTGATGCACAAGACCTTAAACCTACGCAAACGCGGATAGAGCCACGCGAACACGATGCACAAATTGTCCATCACACGTGATCGCGACTCAAGCTACAGGATCTCGAAGAAAAATCTGGCCTACTCTCATCACAGTCCTACGCGATCGCAAGACTCCCTATGTGATCACAGAGGAGAAAACTCTGCAACAGCTGAAGCTTAAAAATCTGCAACTTTTCCAAAGCACGAAATGGTCTGATTGACCACCTGAAACTCACCTGAGGCCCCCGGGACCTCAACCAAACATACCAACATATCCCATAACCTCATTCAAACTTTTTGCAACTTTCGAAATGCTCAGAACAACATCAAAATACCCAATTCGCATCAGATTCAAGCCTAAGAATTCTAAAATCTTCTAAATCACGCTTTTGATAAAAAACCAAACAATCCACATCTGAATAACCTGAAATTTTGCACACACATCCCAAATGACACCGCGAAACTACTGAAACTATCAAAAATTCCATTCCGACCCCTATATAAAAATCTCACTTATCAACCAGAAATCGCCAAAAATTCAATTTTGCCAATTCAAGCCTAAATTTACTGCGGACCTCCAACACTCATTCCTATCACGCTCCTAAGTCCCAAATCATCTCCCGAAGCTATCCAAACAGTCAAGCTCACATTTGAACCTTGTAACACATAAGTCAACATCCGGTTGACTTTTCCAACTTAAGCTTCCTCAAAAGAGACTAAGTGTCTCCAACCTTGCCATATCCTTTATGAACCCGAGCCAACCAACCCGATCACATATAGAACCAATAAACAAATCAATAAGAAGCAGAATGTGGGAAATAGAGTGGTAACTCATGAGACGACTGGCCGGATCATCCCATCCTCCCTAACTTAAACAAACGTTCGTCCTCGAGCAAGTCAAGAAACATAACTGTAGCCTCAAATAGGTAACGATATCTGCTCCGCATCTCCCGTTCGATCTCCCAAGTATCCTCATCCATGGGCCAACCTCTCTATTACACTTTCACTGAAGAAATATCCTTTCACCTCAACTTTCAAACCCGACGACCCAAAATAGTTAGTGGCTCCACATCATAGGTGAAATAATCATCCAAGAGAACCGTGCTGAAACCCAAAAGATGAGACGGATCCCTAATATGCATCTGGAGCATAGAAGAACGAAATACCGGATGCACACTTGACAAGTTGGATGAAAAAACAAGCTCATAAGCCACCTCCCCAATCCTCCAAAACACCTCAAAGGGCCCAATGAATTGAGGACTCAATTTACCTTTCTTACCAAATATCATGACACCTTTCATGGGCAAAAGCTTCAGCAGAACCTTCTCGCCAACCATGTGGGAAACATCTCGAACCTTCCTGTCAGCATAACTCCTTTGTCTCGATTGCATTGTACGAAGCCTCTCCTGAATTACCTTCACCTTTTCTAAATCATCCTGCACCAAGTCTGTCCCCGATAGCCTAGCCTTACCCGACTCAAACCAATCAACTGGTGATCTAGAGCGCTTCCTATACAAAGCCTCATATGGAGCCATCTAAATACACGACCGGTAGCTATTGTTATAAGCAAACTCTGCAAGCGGTAGAAACTAATCCCATGACCCTCCGAAATCAACGACTCAAGCACGCTACATGTCTTCCAATATTTGAATAGTGCGCTCGGACTGCCCACCTGTCTCAGGGCGAAAAGCTGCTCATATCCACCTGAGTACCCAACTCTCGCTGCACAAACCTTCAAAACTGCAAAGTAAACTGAGTGCCCCTTTCTAAAATGATGGAAACTAGGACACCATGCAAACGAACAATCTCCCGGAAATAGATCTCTGCCAACTGCTCTAAAGAATAGCTAGTACACACAGGAATGAAGTGCGCGCACTTGGTAAGCCGATTGACAATCACCCAAAAAGTATCAATATCTTTCAAAGTCCATGGAAGTCCAACTACAAAGTCAATAGTGATGCTCTCCTACTTCCACTCTGGAATATCCATCTGTTGAAGCAAGCCACTCGGTCTCTGATGTTCAAATTTCACCTGTTAACAGTTGAGGCACCGAGCTACAAACCCTACAATATCTTTCTTCATTCTTATCCACAATAATGCTGCCTTAAATTCTGATACATCTTAGCGGCATCCGAATGAATAGAATACCACGAGATATGGGCCTCCACTAAAATCAACTTCCGAAGACCATCCACATTGGGCATACATATACAGTCATGCATCCTCAACACCCCATCATAACCAATGGTGATATATCTAGCATTATCATGCTAAATTATGTCCTTAAGTACTATCAAATGTGGATCATCATACTGGCGCTCTTTCATGCGATCATATAAGGAAGATCGAGAAACTAATCGAGAAACCATTCAAGCCAACACCCGACTGTGATCCAAAATATCCAACGTCACAAACCGATTGGCCAAAGCCTGAATATCAACTGCAAGAGGTCTCTCCCTAACTGGAATATATGTCAAACTCCCCACACTCACCGACTTTCAGCTCAAGGCATCGACCACCACATTGTTCTTTCCTGGATGGTACAATATAGTCATATCATAATCCTTAGGACACTCTAACCATCTCTACTGCCTCAAATTAAGATATTTTTGCTTGAACAAATGTTGGAGACTATGATGATCAGTAAACATCTCATAAGACACACCACACAAGTAATGCCTCCAAATTTTAAACGTATGAACTATGGCAGCCAACTCCAAATCATGAACGTGGTAATTCTTCTCATGGGGATTCAACTGACGAGAAGCATAAGAAATAGCTCTACCCTTCTGCATCAATACACAACCAATACAACCTCTCGAAGAATCACAATACACAATATATGAACATGACGTTGATGGAAAAACTAACACTGGAGCTGTGGTCAAAGCTACCTTGAGCTTCTGGAAGCTCTCCTCACATTCATGCGAACACACAAATGAAGAACCCTTCTAAGTCAACTTGGTCAAGGGTGATGCGATAGATGTGAATCACTGAACAAACCGGCAATAATAGCCTGGAAAACTAAGAAAGTTGTGAATCTCTATGGGTGAGGAAGGTCTAGGCCAACTATGAACTGCCTCTATCTTCTTCGGATGAACATGAATACCCTCGTTGGACACCATATTCCCCAAGAAAGCCATTGAACTGAGAAAAAACTAACACTTGGAGAATTTTGCATAAAGCTTCTCCTCCCTCAATCTTTGCAACACAACTCTCAAATGCTCCGCGTGCTACTTCTGATTACACGAATACACCAGAATATTATCAGTGAAGACTATGACAAATGAATCGAGATAAGCCCGAAACACATTGTTCATCAATAGCATGAACGCTGCTGGGGCATTGTTAGTCAAGAAGCAATCACCAAGAACTCATAATGACCATATCAGGTCTTGAAAGTTGACTTCAGAGTATCCGAGTCCCTGATCTTCAACTGGTGATAACCTGAACGGAGATCAATATTGGAGAACACTCTCGCTCCCTGAAGCTTTTCGAATAAATTATCAATGCGAGGAAAAGGATACTCGTTCTTAATTGTTACTTTGTTCAATTTCCTATAATCAATGCATTCCCTTATAGTGCCATCATTTTTCATTACAAATAGAACCGCCACACCCTAAGGTGGCACACTAGGCCGAATGAACCCCTTATGAAGGAGTTCCTAAAGCTGCTCATTTAACTCCTTCAACTTCACTGGTGTTATACGATACGGCGGAATAGAAATGGGTTGAGTGCCTGGCACTAGGTCAATAAAAAAATCAATATCCCTATCCGGTGGCATGACCGATAGGTCTGTAGGAAACACATAGGGAAAATCCATCACATCTGGAACAAAATAAATATTGGGAGTCTCAGCACTGACCTCCGTCACAAAGGCTAGATATAGAGAAAAAATTTCCCAACCATACGCTGGGCCTTCAAGAATGAGATCACTATACTGGGATCGTAATCAGTGACACCTCACCACTCAATCTGTGCAACATCGAGTATAGTCACTGTGGCTATCTTTGCATGATAGTCCAACATAGCACGACATAGAGATAGCCAATCCATACCCAAACTGACATCAAAATCCACTATACACAATAGCAAAAGATACATTCAGGTCTCCCGACCCCTAATAGTCACCACACATGATTGGTACACACGGTTTACAACAACAATATCGCCCACCGAGGTAGATACATGAACATGTGAAGTAAGAGACTCGGGGGGCATACCTAAATAACGAGCAAAGTACGATGACACATATGAAAAGGTGGAACAAGGATCAAATAATACAAAAGCATCTCTGTGGCAGACTAAAACAATACTTGTAATAACAACATCTGAAGCAATAACATCGGGTCTAGCTGGAAGTGCACAGAAACAGGCCTGACCGCCACCTAATCAACCTCCCCCTCTGGTGCGACCCCTAGCTAACTAACCTCCACCCCGAAATTGTTGGGTGGGTGGTGGTGAGGTATCTGGCACTGAAGTCGATGACTAACCCCTTTGCTGAGATGAACCTGCAAGACGATTAAGATATTACCTTCACATATGACCCATCTATCCACACTCACAATAACACCCAGGTGCTGGAGAAGGAGACTGAAGGGAACCCGTCTCCCCGGAATGTCTAGCAATGCACCTGGCATAGAAGAGCCCTGAACTGATGGAGCACGGGACAAACTCTAATCTAGAAGGGCACTAAGTGATGACTTACCCTGATTAAAACTATGAGAACCATAACCCGATGATGCCTCGCAAAAACCTGGGCCAGCTGGCTGAGCGTGTCTTAATGGATGACCTCAACCGTGCTGAAACTAACCTCTCGAAGGAGCACCACTATAACTATCAGATCCTCAAGGCATTTTATCCTCACTCTCCTCTCGCTCATGGCGTCGAACATACTAAATATCTTGAGTAATATCCACAACCTCATCAAACGTAGCACCAACCACACTTTCCCTAGTCTTGAGGATACGAATATGATAAGTGATGCCATCAATAAAGCTCCTAATCCTCTCTCTATTTGTCGGTACTAACTAAATCATATGACGAGATAACTCTGAGAACATCTCCTACTGCATCACAGTCATCTCTCCTTGATGCAACCACTCAAACTACCTACGCAAATCCTCTCTACGAGACTGCGGCACATACTTCTCCAAAAAGAAAATGAAGAACTGCTGCCAGGTAAGGGGTGATGTACTAATAGGCCTACTACTCTCAAAATCTTCCCACCAAGTGAAGGCACCTCCAGAAAACTGATAAGTAGTTAAAGCAGCCCTGCTGGTCTCTAGAATACCCATTGTACGAAGCATCCTCTAACACTTATCCAAGAAACCTTGGGCATCCTCGCCCTCTGCAACATTGATGGTCGAGGCTGAATTTTACCAAAACTCTCCAACCTACGCTGCTCGTCCTCTAGCATGGCAAGAAATTCATAGTCCTAAGCGACTACAATCGATTGGGCTGGATGTGCTCCCGGTGTGTGAAGTTCCTGCACGACCTACTTAGGTGTGTGAGCGACGGAAGTATGAGTGCCTTCCCCGACCTGAGAAGTAGTTGCGGTGGTAGTAACTGGGACAGCCTATGCTAGGCCATTACAATCTTATAGAATCTGAGCCAAGGCCTACTGAAGACTCGGAATCACAATGGGTGTAGCTGATGCCTGAGCTGGTGCTTCTAGAGCGTCCATAAATGGGACACGATCCTGAACTGGGCAAGCTGGTGGATCTACAGGTGCTGCCGTAGTTGCTATACGGGCCACACACTACCCCTATCGTGATTGTCGCACCTCCATTTCGCTACCGCACCCTGCTAAGGGCGTAATAATAGGAGTTTTTCCAATTAAAGGACAATCGAAACGGGGTTCGTTTATTAAGAGATTCAGAGTCGCCACTTGGGAGATTTATGATGTCCCAAGTCACCGGTTGAATCCCGAATCGAGGAAAAGATTGACTCTGTATTGCAGGCCACGAACCAGAAATCCAAATAAGTAATTCTGTTAACTCGGTAGAAGGTGTTAGGCATTCCCGAGTTCCATGGTTCTAGCACGGTCGCTCAACTATCATATTTGGCTAGATTATCTGATTTTATAACATGTTCGAACCTATGTGCATTTTTACCTGTTTAACAAGTTTTGATTATTATTATTTTATAGGAATTGCAACGTCATGAAAACACATCTCAAACCATGTCACAATGTACCCGTGGTTATTGACATATTTCGACTCCGTTGAGATTTGAATTTGGACCACATAAATGTGCGCCCGAGTTTAAGAAGGTAATGTTATTAAAATACACGCCTAAAGAGACTAACGTGTTATTATTTTGGGGAGGGCCGTGCAATTTGCTAAACGGCCCATCCCGAATTCTAAGTAATCAATATATACATTTGGAAACCTAAAAGCAACTATGATTTCTATTTTTTATTGTCTCTAAATAAATAAAAAACTTAGTTAAATTATGAACTATTATATTTAAAGAAAAGAATTAGAAATGCCCAATTTTGGTGCCTTTGATCAAAGCATTGGGCTAGCAGGCAGATGAATGGCCTAAAACGAGGTGGGTTTATCTACCAATTTAAGTGATCCATACAATTGGGCTATGCTATAGCCAAGACTGCATCATTTTTAACTTAATTCACTAATTTATTACCTATTGTAACTAGAGATTTTTTCCTACTTATACCATATATGAAAGTTTATTACCAAAAATATGCATATTTTATATATTACCCGCCTAGTCCATATTTTATCTACAAAATTTGTACCATTCGAAAATCAGGCATTAATGGATCAGAATATTCCTTAAAAACGCGCTAAAATTAAGGAGAGATTCTTGGTGATAATTGACTCTACATTAAATTCAATCTTTAAAAAGGGAAAGTAGATTTCATATATGCGATTTTTTCTCCAAAACTATAATTCAAATTCTGGAAAAATAAAACGAACAGATATTGAACTACTAATAGCTACAAAAACTACGAAAATATTCAACTACTAACAACTTTTAAGATTACCAATTAAATGGACATAAAGTGGAGAGTTCAAAGGCAGATCATTGACAATAACTTAATAGAAGGGAGAAAAAAACTAAAATGAGAAAGAAAAAAATAACAAAAATAGGTCTTCTTAGTTTTATGATATTATCTACAAATTTACTACATATATCTACAATTTGACTATAATTTCTTTATTTGGCGAAGGAAAAAAATATATTAATAAACAGTGTCTCCAGATTATAGAAAAATTGAAGGCAAATTGTAGTTTACTTATAGTTTGTAGTTAATTTGTAGATAAATTGTAGATAAAATGTAAATATATTGTAGATACTATATTTTTAATATTGTAAAAAAAACTTCTTTGTGTTTGTACTGAAAATGTAGGTGAGGGCTTTAACAGATCATATACATACTGTATTGGATGGTGTGAAGCAGTACATTGTGTGTCTAGAAAACAAGAAATGTAGATGTGGCCAATTCCAACTTGAAGAACTTCCATGTGTAAATTATTTTCAGATTGTAGTTATAATGTATGTTAAATGTAGTTAATTTGTAGTTTTTGTAAAATTTTGCAGACAATTTGCAGATTAATTGTGGATGTCACATTTCTACAATTTGCTCTTCATCTACAAATGTTTTACAAAAAACTACAAATATTTACCTAGTTTTTTGGGTGATTATATTTTTTTTCAAAGTTGAAGTGTTTGGCCAAGTTTTAGAAGAAAAAAAATATTCTTTAGGAGAAGCACAAGCAATTTGGAACAGAAAAAATAGGTTTTCGAAAAATAATTAAAAATAGTTTTTAAAAGATTGCCCAAATACTAATTGATGGTCAAAATGCTTTTCAAATTAATTAATTAAAAAATAATTATTTTTCGTACTTTTAATAAAAATACTTTTAAAAAAATTGATTTCGATTGACATGAGAAAGTAATTAAAAATCAATAACAAAGTAAGTCAAATGTAAGTGCAAAACAGAAAAGAAGAAGAAAATAGATCAACAAAATTTGAGTCTTTGACTTTCTTCAATCTTGTTTCATTCTGTCCTCTGTTTGTCATCTCAAAGATTCAACTCAACTTCTTCCCTAAAACAAAGAATGTGGAGGGATATGTGGATGAGGGGTTAGGAGAGAGAAAGTGAGAATTAGTACTTAGTACTGTCAAATAACGGAAGTCCTTAATTTAAGGAGTATAAAATATCACATTAATTATAACTTTAATTAAATATGGTATATAAATGGTAATATGGTATGCTGAAATGTAATTAACACAAACATTAAACAATGAAGGTAAAAAAGTTTCATATATGGTATAGATTGGTAAAAATTTCTTGTAACTAATCAAATTAATAATGCACTGAAAGCAGGTAAACAACTCGCAAAAATGATTTTTTGTATTTCCACAACATGCAATTGAAACTCCAGCTAGGGATGGCAAACGGTGCGGGGCGGGGCGGTTGCGGGGCACACCCGCGCACACCCGCGAAGACTCCAACCCGCCCCACCCCGCCCCGCAAAACAAATTTTTCTAATTTTAACCGCCCCGCCCCGCGAAAAATCGCAACGCCCCGCCCCGCGAAAAATCGCAAATTTTTTTTTTCTAATTTTAATTATGTGATGTATTTTTTAAGAAAATAATACAATAATATAATATAAGTCATAACATTATAATAAAATATTCAATAACAAAGATAACAAAACTACATAAAGCAAATATTGCTAATTAATAAGCCATAATAAAAATTAACATAATCTAAAAATACTATATGGATCATTCTAAAATAAGTATAGCCAATGCGTATTATTAATTAGATAGTTTAAATTAACTATTGGCGTTAATTGGATTTAGAGTTTTAGACTTTAGATTTTTAATAACCCGCAACCCGCGACCCGCACCGCCCCGCGTTAATTTTTTTAAAAAAATTTATGCCCCGCCCCGCAAACAATGTAACCCGCCCCGCCACGCGAATGCTGAAAAACCGCCCCGCCCCGCCCGCACCGTTTGCCATTCCTAACTCCAGCTCTATTTTTAATTAACGGACCAGCCTACGTCCTACACAACTGCCATACTCACATCCTAGTTCAACATTTGTGTGACTGCTATTACCAATTCAAACAACAGCCATTAATGTAAGCACAATATCACAGGTTCCAAAATAGAATGCTAACTCAAGTTAATTTCTAGCTTTGAGTGTTTAAACTGAACAAACACACTAAACTAACTATAGCTAATACCAATTCACAATTAACGATCTGACTAGCTATTGAACAAAACGGAGCTAATATCAACTACTTATACTTCATTTTACACTTATTAAATTATGGGCAACAGATAACATCCAAATGAGCAAGGTCTGGTTAACACTTCCATTTCAACTTCAATTCAAGCTATATCGAGGTAATTCGAAGATGTGTACTTGGTAACTGAATTACAGCAAAAGGAAGAGGAGATCAGCAGCTATGCAACAGTAATACAATAGAAGTTCACAGCAGCAATTTGAAGTTCCAAACAGCCACAAACACAGCCCAGAAAGCTTGTAAAAACCAAGACCACAACACTCAACAACCAAATAAACTCAAACTTAAAACCAACTTCAACCCTGGAAATAGTAGAGAGCAGTCCAGGAGTCAATTTTAATAAGACAACACACCAGTTTCAACAGACCAATTATCACAGCAGAACATAAACCAAACCAGGAAGCTCAATGGAATAGTGATTACGCAAAAATGATCTTTTTGAACTCTTAAACTTAGTCAGTTCTTTCTAACTCTCAAGACTGTTTTTAACTCTTGAAAACTGATCAAGAAGCTTTCATAACTCACCTTCTTTTTGTCTAAAAAAACTCAGCCCCCGAATCTATCAAAACATCTCCTATTTATAACCAAAAAATAGGCCTGCTATCTGCCTTGAACTACTCAAACCAGCCTTGGCATTTGGCCTTCCCATACTCCCGGAATTCCAACTCCTATATGTTTTATCTTGTTTCAAGTTATTTGGTTCCCCACTCACATGTCTGATTTTATTAATTAACTCTAAGGTTATGGGTATATTAGTATTCAAATCATCTATTGGATCATCCCATGCTATTTATGTTTCCCAAACACCCCATTACTAGATAAAACATTAAACAAATGGTACATTTAGTACCTTTCTGGACAGACCCTTAAGTTATTCTAATTCAAACCTGTTAAATCCCAAAATTACCCCCTGATTCCCTGAACTTACTATACTACCCAAAACCATAAGCTATAACCAATCGACAATTCCTAGTCATTAATACACTGATTTCTAACTCAACTATCAAGAAAACCAAATCCATGTTAAAGATAGGCCATTTCCTACTAATTTTAAAATGACCATTGCATTCACTATGGTGAATCCATCAACATACAAAGCGGACAAAATAAACACAACTAAACCATTGATAACAAAGAACTGTGAACCAAACAAAAATCAGAGAAACCAGACATAGACAATAACATTCTTGGACTTTAACAAAAACACGAATTAGCTATGTGAACAGACTAATGGACAGAACTTACTTAATCGATTCGACAGTTTCTAACACATACTAGTCAATCAGAAGAAAACTGAACAAAGAAAAAGGTTCGAAGGATAAGGAAGAAAAATAATTGACAACAGACGAACGACATCAAAACTTAATCAGACAGGCATTAATGACATCAAAAGAAAAACAAAGAAGCAGAAATACCTCGAAATCTTAGACCAAGTGAATTCGTCCTACTCGAAACCTTAAACTGAACATTGAGGCCAAAACAGACCTTAATCGAGTATTCTCGATTAAGAACACTTGACTAAAGTCTGTTGAAACCTTAAGTTCCTAACTTTGCACAAAGCCTGTAGTTTGATTCTTCTAGGGCCCGTTCATTCGAATTACGATTTGACCAGTTCCAGTTTGATTCGAGGGAAATTAGGGGTGGTTTAGGGACAAGGGAGGTTGGTTGGTTAACTGGTGTATGTTTGGGGGTGGATTGATCGACCTAGGGTTTTTGTTTGAATCTTCAATTGAAGATTCGAGACGGTTGGCGACGATTCGTGTTTAAGGGACCATGTATTTGGGTTGAGGTGGTCAAGGTGCTCTATGGGTGTTAGTTTGGTGGTCACCGACATTGTCGCCGCCGGGTTTCAGGCGAAGGGGAGGGGTGGTGGCTAGGGTTTGGAAGGGGTTGTCTCTGAGAGAGACGATGGAGAGACGAGGGGGCTTGGCTAGGGAGGGGGCTTGGCTAGGGAGGGGGGTGAGGTATGTGGTGGGAATATATAGTAGGGGGAGTAATTAATCTTGGCCGTTGGATCAATTAAGATTAACGGCCTGGATCTCTTACTTAAGAGGAACGACGCCGTTTAGACGTCTCTAAGACCGGGCTGGTCTCTGATGGAATGGGTCGGGCCTGGACACAGGTTGAGGCGAGTGATTCTGACCATTCGATCAGATGGCTTTAACGACATGGATTTGAGACACCTAGAACAACGTCATTTAGTTGATGTTAGGGCTGAACCGGACTGTTTGATCAAGTGAGATCAATGGTTTAGATTCTTCATGCCCAAACGACGTCGTTTGGACGTCTGCTGGGTGACGAATTGGGGCTGGGTCGGAGAGGTGTTTGAATTAGGCTTCTTTTGGTTTGGGCATGTGGAAATTTGGCTTGTTCCGAGTTTCCTTTTCTATTTTTTGTTCTTTCCTTTTTTTTAATTTCTAATTTAAAACCAAAATTCCTAGATTAAATCACAAAATCTACAAATTAACTTAAAATACTAATTAACTCTTAATAATCACACAAAAAAAAATCACACAATTTTGACATTAAGTGCTAAAAATGCAAAGTACATATATTTGTGATTTTTTTCCTTTTGTAAAACAAATGTAATTACTCCTAATTGTAAAATTAAGTCCTAAAATGTAAATGCGACATATTTTGTATTTTCATTAATTTAAACAAATAAACATGCACACAAATGCAAACATTGATGAAAAAATAACACAAAAAATCTGCAAAATTTAAGAACAACACAAAACTATTTAATTTGAATTTTTTGGGAGTAATTCTCATATATGGAAAATCACGTGCTTACGGCTACCACTCTTTGTCCGAAAACAAGAAGAGTTTTCGTGCAAAGATAAAGTGAGCGAGTGATTTTTGCCCGTTTGAGTACTCCGTGTGAAGCATTTTTTTGAAATGATTTGACCGAACCTTTGCTTCAAAAGGTCTCCTACATCGATGTTGTTCGGGAAGTTTTGGTAGCTGGGACTACCATGGAACTGTGATTTTGCTGTTATGATTGTTGTTGCTGCTATCAGTGCTTACCGACCTTGTTATTACACCGTGCTAAAGGAAAGCAAGATGCTAAACTATACTACGGATGACAAATCTTATCTATCTTCAAACTTGCTCTTGCCGCCTTGATTTCTTGTTGGCTTGTGTTTCCTCCGCTGTTTCTCTCTTTCTAAAGCAAAATTTATGCTGGCGATTTATGTTGTAACCCTCCATTTTACTGATTTCTGAACTTGGATTTATACTGGGGATTTCTGTTGTAACCTTCCGCTCTACCGGCAGATTATTGACGACTTGAAATGTAAAGACTGGAATGTATTCCTCTATTATACGGGCGGGCTCCCAACTTCAACAATAACTTTGAAAATAAATCGTCATTTATCTCTTCACGTGGGCTCCTGACTTTAACAACATCTTTGAAAATAAAATGCCATTCCTCTCTTCAGGCGGGCTCCTGACTTCAACAATAACTTTGATAATAAATCGTCATTCCTCTCTTCTGGCGGGCTCTTGACTTCAAAGACATCTTTGAAAAATAAATCACCATTCCTCTCTTCAGGCGGGCTCCTGACTTCAGCAACAACTTAAAATAAAACGTCATTCCTCTCTTCAGGCGGGCTACTATCTTCAACAACATCTTTGAAAATAAAATGCTATTCCTCTCTTCAGGCGGGCTCCTGAATTCAACAACATCTTTGAAAATAAAATGTCATTCCTCTCTTCAGGCAGGATCCTGACTTCAACAACAACTTAAAATAAAATGCCATTCCTCTCTTCATGTGGGCTCCTAACTTCAACAACATCTTTGAATATAAAATGTCATTCCTCTCTTCAGGCGGACTCCTAACTTCAGCAACGTCTTTGAAAATAAAACGCCATTCCTCCCTTCAGGCAGACTCATAACTTCAACAACATCTTTGAAAAATAAATTGCAATTCCTCTCTTTAGGGGGCTCCTGACATCAACAACATCTTTGAAAATAAAATGGCATTCCTCTATTCAGGCGGGCTCCTGACTTCAACAACTTTGAAAATAAATCGCCCTTCCTCTCTTCAGGCGGGCTCCTGACTTCAACAACATCTTTGAAAACAAAACGACATTGCTCTCTTCAGGCGGTCTCCTGACTTCAGCAACATCTTTGAAAATAAAACGACATTCCTCTCTTCAGACGAACTTCAACAACATCTTTGAAAATAAAGTGCCATTCCTCTCTTCAGGCGGGCGCAACAACATATTTGAAAAATAAAATGCCATTCCTCTCTTCAGGCGGGCTCCTGACTTCAACAACAACTTCATCCGCATTCGTTGTTCCCTTTTGTCTCCTAAACCATTTCCTTCTACATTAAATTACCTTCTGTTAGAACTGCTTCCCTCAAAAACTCGTGATGTTTTCCCTCAGAACTGTAGGGGATAACACTGTTAGGGAATTACTTACTTACCTACTGGGGATAGTACTGCTGGGGGAATCTCCTTTCTTCCCCTTCTTCTTTTTTTCAAAACTACTTCCTTCAAAACTTTTATTTTCTCTCAACGTTGTTGGGGATAAATATGTTATCAACTAGGGATAACGTTGTTGAGGGTAACATTACTGGGGGGGGGGGGAATTTTCATTTCTTCAAAACTGGTGCTTCCTTCCGAAAATCGATGGGGATGACACAGGCCTTTTCCTTTGTCTGAACACAAGTTTAATCCTTTTGTTTTGTCCGATGGGGATATGCATTCCTTAGTTAAAACCTGTTATTTTCATTCTTTTAACGCTGTTTGGGAAAACACCGGTTCAAAGACCACTTCCCTTATGTCAGCTTGCTTCTTCCAAGATTACTTCACTTAAAGCTGGTGTTTTCCTTCCTCCAAAATTGATGGGGATAATACTGGTTTTAATTCAACTTCCCTTAAGACTTTTCTTATCTTCCTTCTTCCCCAAGTGGATATATGCTTTCCAGAAAATTTTCAAAATGAGAAGAAAATTTTCTGCCCCAGTTTGATAATCTTCCTTGTATCATGCCTCTCTGACATCAATAACATTTCCTGTCCCTGTTTCAAATCAAACAAAAGTTTGGTTAGTTTAAAACGTGGTGGTTAGTTGTGATACTTCTACTGGGATAGTTTTTTTCTTCTCTTTCGCATGCTCTGCGCTGTCGTCTGTCCATCTTGAAACTTGGCTAACTTCTTCAGACCTTTGCGACAAGTCCTTATTCACAATACCTCTCACCAATTATTTCCAGTCTCCATATATTTCCATGGCAGTTGACTCTGCTTGAGGATCTTGCATGTTTTACTGATAAACCATTTTCTTTGTTCATCAGTGTCACTAAAAATACCTTTCGGCTGAGGATATCCTTCTTCTTTTGTGGAATAGCTCGGGAACTAGCATTTTCCTGACCTTTGAGTCTCATATGGATTTCCAAATTATGCCTATCGCCCTCCATGTTGTTCTTCTTCGATTTGTTCACTGGCCTTGGCCTTGAGGTCTATAACCTTTGATTTCTGAGGGGGATATCCTTCTTGACGCTGGTCCATCCTTTTGTCAATCTCGTCTTGCTGGGGATATCCTGACAATGGCTCTGTAATTGTTCCTTCTAGACATATACCACTCGGATGCTCTAATCAGATCTCGTCTTGCATAATTGGAAGGCCGGTGGCTAATTTTGAAGTCATTTCTCACTCTGTTGGGGAATTTTCGATTAAAGGAGAAACATAAAAGGAACAAACATAAAAGATGAGGGAAAAGATGACTCTTTAACAAGAAAACTATAAAAATCTATAAAATGCGGATACCAAATCTACTGGTCATGACATGAACATGTGGCCTATCCTTCGTCGTTAATCGCCTTTCACAATATCTGTCTGGTGATTTCCATCTGATTCTCAACCTTCATTCGACTTGTAGCGCCCGAAGGGTTTTCACTATCAAGCCTCTCTCATTTTGGTTTTTCTCTCAACTTACAGTCACTTCAAGGTGCCCGTGAAGATTTTCACCGATAAGACTCTCTCATATGTAATACTTTTCAACTGGGGATTGGGGTGTTACCACTAAGACTCTCTCATATTTCTTTTCTGCTTGGAACCAGAGTCTTTTCTGTTGGGGAACCAGAGTGTTATGTTTTGATAAGACTCCCTCATTTTCTTGACTTGGCATCTTTGGAAGATTGGTCAAAAAGGACTTTCTTTGGACCGTAATGCGGGATTTGGATAGGGCTAGAAAGAAAGGGTACTTGAAGGCTCAAAAACGCATCAATTTGGGTTAAAAGTTACAACCTTCGGAACTAGATTTATTTATAATAAACGCAACTTTGACCCTGTTTCTTGCTTGGGGATTTTTTGATCTTTTATTACACTATGACTTTGAGCCGAGGGTCGGCCGGAAACAGCCTCTCTACCCTTTCGGGTAGGGGTAAGGCCTGTGTACGTATTACCCTCCCAGACCCCACTTTGTGGGAACATACTGGGTAGTTGTTGTTGTTGTTGTTGTTATTACACTATGACTGAGGTGTGAAGTGCATTTGTATCCTCTTTGAGGAATCAGGTCAAACGTAGTTCCCAATTCCTCATTATTCTAATTTTCTTTTTCCACTGATTATCTTATTTTTTTATTTTTCCTTTTTTTTACCTTTTTTTTATCTTTGTTATTTTTTTTTGTTTTCTTTTTGTTTTCTTTGTCTCTTTTTTTTATTTTCCATGTTTGTGTTTTCTAATCTTTGCTACTGATTCCGATTGAGGGGTATGAAGGAAAAGAAATAAGGCTCGAGGGGTTTAACGAAGGATAAAGTGTTTGGATAGCTGACTAAAATGCCTTCGTCATTCCTATCTTCAAATATGCCAAGTGCAAACAACACAATTAAACAGACACTCGCAACATCTTCTGATTGTGCCAGAATTGACAACCATATCCACACCTTTGCATATTGGTTGATTTTTCAGTGCTATTGGGCAAATTTGCCATTCTCATTATCACGAATGTTCCTTGCCAATTTGGGCAAATTTTTTTTTAACTTCAAACTGATGCAGCATGAAGAATAAGGTTTCTTTATGTTCTATCAACCCCATTTTAACACGGTTCATGCTTCAAATGACCTCAATATGTTCTTATTTTCCTTGGATGTCCCGATCACCTCCCAATGGTTTTATGATTAACATTTAAGATTAGGCCCGAATTGTGTGCGCATTTCATGTCACTAGAATCGGCGTTCGAACAAAAGACACAACAAAAGGATAAAAAGAACTAAACAAAGAAGATGACTGGAAATAATAAAAGATCGGGATTTTGCATTAGACTATCGGTGAAACGGTTCGAACAATCAAAACAAGCAAAACAAACCAGAGTACAACCTTGAAAGAAACCTGGAGAAAACTAAGCAAACCGCTATGACAAAATGGAATGATAAGAGGGTTTGATACAAGAGAGTATCCGGATCACAACCCTAAAATAAACCGGACAAGAGAAATGACAACTAAATAAACCACTAAAGCTCTACTCTGGCTAACCAAGGAATGGATCATCTTCCTAATCACCAAGCACGACATCTTAGCCACTAGGCCTCGCATCAATATTGCCAAGACCACAATTGCTCTTCAACGTCTTTAGCTTTAGCATGCTCTTTACTCTCATCGTCGATCACAATTGCTCCTTCGCGGATCATTCTTTCTACTACTCTTTTCAACGAATGACAGCTCTCAATGTTATGCCCCCGGACATTGGAGTGGTATGCACATTGTGCAGTAGGATCAAAGTTTCTTGCACGTCGGTCTGGAGTATATCCGGGGAGTGGCTTAATTAGCTTTAGCCTTTCAAATAGACTTGCATGAGATTCTCCAGTAGGGGTGAGAGCCTTTTTTTATTTCAGCAACCTCTCATTCCTAAATGCCTGATTTGGCCTAAAACCTGATCTAGGAGGCTTTCGGTATGCTCCAGGGGATGGATAGGCATTTTATGGAGCTGGGTATTTCAAAAGTGAGGTATTATTTTGGAGGTCCCACGGAAAGAAGTAGTGTTGGTGAGGGGAATAGCATTGAGAAAATATAGTTGGACGACGAGTTATGGAGCTACTTAGGTGGCTGGGAAAACTGTCATAAGCGGGTAGATCTGGAGAGTACGGAGGATAGTCCATTATTGGGTTAGGTGTTTGGGCAAGGACGGAGTCTAAGAAGCTAGGTGGTGGTGGGGGTGACACTTTCCCACCCATCCATGCCCGATACATGTCCGCCACATGCTGTATCACCATTTTCACTTCTTCTACCAACCTGTGGTTCTGTTCAACCAGGTGTTGTCGGTCATCGGTACTGACACACTCGGTTCTGAGGTTCTCTGTCATTATCCTTTGCCTTTGTTTTGCAGAGAAGAGTTACCACTTTGAAACCACAACCAACCACCAGCCTGGACATGAACACAACAAAGTGAAGCCATCACGTTAGTGTTAGGGCATTTGACAAATAGGTAAACACATATTAAGAATGCAATGCACCTAGACAGTTAACCCTTTCTATCATGCATTTGTTTCAGCTACGTGCGTCATTCCGGCTTCTTATAATTGAGCTCCTTTTGTATGCCTCCCCGAATTTTCTTTTATTTCCTTTATTTCACTTTTTTCGTTTCTCTATTATTCTATTTTTCTTCTTTTCGTTTTAGTGGTGGTGTAATAGTATGTGGATTGCCTATGTATCATGTCCCCGCAGGAATCAGACAGTGCGTATTCAGGCAGATAAACGGCAAAGAACAATAAAACATTTTTGGAATTTTCAATTTTTCATAGTAAACAAACTTTGATTAAAAAGAACTTAAAAATTGAACAAACTATCATGATGTGAAGGAAATACGAGGTACAGATCCGTAAATCAAACAACCCACCTACTCTAATAAAAAGAATTGCAAACTTAAAAGACAAACTGACAAATTCCTTCCCTATTTGCCAGTTTTAACCAAATGCCTATTTTTGCAAGCGTGGCCCCTTCCCAATTTCACGTAAATTTTGAGACCGGGGAGGATTATTTTATGACACTTCACAAACATATCCGTTCTTTTACAAAAATAGCCTTTTGACAACTGAAAGATACTCTAAGGCTATCTCGACAAGAAAGGTTCAATACACTGTCGAAGCTGGCTTGGCTTATTTTGACCAAAAATCACAACGGCATTCACTTTCCCATTGACACTTTTTTTCTTGTTTTTAAAATTAAAACAATAGACCTGGTTTTGCAAACACAGCCTTTCAGCACCTTGGGGACGAATATTTTAAGGTTGTGTGGGCTTGATGTGTCAAAGAACCTTAAAAATGACCAAGGGTGGCTGTTTATGCAAATTCAGCCTTGCGGCATCCCTTTCGGGAACATTCGGTTGTTTTCAACAAAACGGCATCACCCGACTTATTTATGATTTTTTTTTCGAATTAAAATAAAGGACCCGGTATTGCAAACACGACCTTTCGGCGCCTCGGGGATGAAGATTTTAAGGCTGTGTCGGTCAATCGGCCACACATCTAAAAAATGACCAAAGGTGGCCGTTTATGCAAAGTCAGTCTTTTGGCATCCCTTTCGGGAACATTCGGCTATATTTGATAAAAACGGCATCAGCTGACTTATTTATAACAAAAATTAAATTTTGACATTTTTTGGCTATTTTTGCAAAATGGGAGGTTGGACACGATGAAAGTTGCCTACATATCTCATACACTGTGAGAATCAAACCTGCGTAGTTCGTGCAAAAAAATTAATCAAAAACAAAAACTCTTTTGTTTTCAAGTAAACACCTTTCTTTTCTATATTTTCTTTTCAAATTCTCAAAATTTCGGTAGAGTTTTGACACTACTTAGGCATTGGCTTTTTCAAAATGAGTAGTTATCTCTCTACACTGCTATTTTTCTTTTTCTCTTGTTTCATAATTTTTCAAAATTCCCGATTTCAGAAGCTGGTCAACATGCAGGTCTGAAGCAAATAAATGCGCAAGACAAACAGGATGCAGCAAGATGGTCTTTTTTCATTTCAGGTTACCTATCTTAGGCAGACCCGACCCCTGTGTTGAGTGCCCTAAGTCAAATTCAACATGATGCAAATAAAGGTTCCTACTAGGGATCTGGCATGAAGTCAAGTTATTCTAGGTTCAAAAACCTGGGTGTTTGTTCTAGACCGTGTACCCGAGAGGACAACTCGAGTCGATGAAGGAGCTCCTTTCCGCGAACCAAAAGGCCAGCCGGCATAGAAACATTCGAGCCTCTTTCTTATTTCAAGGTATGACACTAACAAAATAGGGATTCTCGACCAGCGAGCACATCCCTAAAGATAAGAAGATCAAGGTTTCGGCACAGTTTATATATACAGTTCAAAAATATCAAAGCGGTTAAAAAGCAACATTTTGCACATTTAAGCCGAATCATATAATAAGATCAGATAGCCAAATACGACAAATATACCAAGCTCGAATTTTTGAGCCCTGGACCAATGGTTCTGGGTTGGATCCCCAGCTGAGTCGCCAGAGTTGTCGCACCTCCTATTCGCTACTGGACCCTCCTAAGGGCGTAATAATAGAAGTTTTTCCAATTAAAGGACAACCGAAACGGGGTTTATTTAATAAGAGATTCAGAGTTATCACTTGGGGATTTATGGTGTCCCAAGTCACCAGTTGAATCCCGAATCGAGGAAAAGATTGACTATGTATTACAGTCCGCTAACCAGAAATCCAGATAAGGAATACTGTTAACCCGGGAGAAGGTGTTAGGCATTCTCGAGTTCCGTGGTTCTAGCACGGTCGCTCAACTGTCATATTTGGCTGTATTATCTGATTTTATAACATGTTCGAGCCTATGTGCATTTTTACCTTTTAAACCGCTTCTGTTTATTATTGTTTTATAGGAATTGCAACGTCGTGAAAACTCATCTCAAACCATGTCACATCAATGTACACGTTGTTATTGACATATTTTGACTCCGTTGAGATTTGGATTTGGGCCACATAAATGTGCGCCCGAGTTTAAGAATGTAATGTTATTAAAATACGTGCCTAAAGATACTAAAGTGTTATTATTTTGGGGAGGTCCGTGCAATTTGCTAAACGGTCCATCCCGAATTATAAGTAATCAATATATACATTTAGTGAGGGCCCCGCGATTTATGTACTTCGTTCGGCGAGGCTCGTCTCACCATTTTATTATTTAAAAGGGCAAACCTAAAAGCAACTATGATTTTCTATTTTTTATTGTCTCTAGATAAAAAAAAACTTAGTTAAATTATGAACTACTATATTTAAAGAAAAGAATTAGAAATTCCCAATTTTGGGGCCTTTGATCAAAGCATTAGGCTAGCAGGGAGATTAATGGCCTAAAAGGAGGTGGATTTGGTTACCAAATTTAAGTGATCCATACAATTGGGCTACGCTATAGCCCAGACTGCATCATTTTTAACTTAATTCACTAATCTATTACCTATTGTAACTAATCAAATTAATAATGCACTGAAAGCAGGTAAGCAACTCGCAAAAATGATTTTTTGTATTTCCACAACATGCAATTGAAACTCCAGTTATGTTTTTAACTAACGGACCAGCCTACGTCCTACACCACTTCCATACTCACATCCTAGTTCGACATTTACGTGACTGCTATTACAAATTCGAACAATGACCATTAATGTAAACACATTATCACAGGTTCCAAAATAGAATTCTAACTCAAGTTATTTTCTAGCTTTGAGTGTTTAAACTGAACAAACACACTAAACTAACTATAGCTAATACCAATTCACAATTAACGATCTGACTAGCTATTGAACAAAACGGAGCTAATATCAACTACTTATACTTCATTTTACACTTATTAAATTATGGGCAACAGATAACATCCAAATGAGCAAGGTCTGGTTAACACTTCCATTTCAACTTCAATTCAAGCTATATCGAGGTAATTCGAAGATGTGTACTTGGTAACTGAATTACAGCAAAAGGAAGAGGAGATCAGCAGCTATGCAACAGTAATACAATAGAAGTTCACAGCAGCAATTTGAAGTTCCAAACAGCCACAAACACAGCCCAGAAAGCTTGTAAAAACCAAGACCACAACACTCAACAACCAAATAAACTCAAACTTAAAACCAACTTCAACCCTGGAAATAGTAGAGAGCAGTCCAGGAGTCAATTTTAATAAGACAACACACCAGTTTCAACAGACCAATTATCACAGCAGAACATAAACCAAACCAGGAAGCTCAATGGAATAGTGATTACGCAAAAATGATCTTTTTGAACTCTTAAACTTAGTCAGTTCTTTCTAACTCTCAAGACTGTTTTTAACTCTTGAAAACTGATCAAGAAGCTTTCATAACTCACCTTCTTTTTGTCTAAAAAAACTCAGCCCCCGAATCTATCAAAACATCTCCTATTTATAACCAAAAAATAGGCCTGCTATCTGCCTTGAACTACTCAAACCAGCCTTGGCATTTGGCCTTCCCATACTCCCGGAATTCCAACTCCTATATGTTTTATCTTGTTTCAAGTTATTTGGTTCCCCACTCACATGTCTGATTTTATTAATTAACTCTAAGGTTATGGGTATATTACCCTTCCCAGACCCCACTTTGTGGGAATATACTGGGTTGTTGTTGTTGTTGTTATGGGTATATTAGTATTCAAATCATCTATTGGATCATCCCATGCTATTTATGTTTCCCAAACACCCTATTACTAGATAAAACATTAAACAAATGGTACATTTAGTACCTTTCTGGACAGACCCTTAAGTTATTCTAATTCAAATCTGTTAAATCCCAAAATTACCCCCTGATTCCCTTAACTTACTATACTACCCAAAACCATAAGCTATAACCAATCGACAATTCCTAGTCATTAATAAACTGATTTCTAACTCAACTATCTGGAAAACCAAATCCATGTTAAAGATGGGCAATTTCCTACTAATTTTAAAATGACCATTGCATTCGCTATGGTGAATCCATCAACATACAAATGGAACGAAATAAACACAACTAATTCATTGATAACAAAGACCAATAAACCAGACGAAAATCAGAGAAACCAGATATATACAATAACATTCTTGGACTTAACAAAAACACGAATTAACGATAACATTCTTGGACTTAACGACGTCGTTTGGACATCTGCTGGGCGATAGATTGGGGCTGGGTCGAAGAGGTGTTTGAATTGGGCTTCTTTTGGTTTGGGCCTGTGGAAATTTGGCCTGGTCCGAGTTTCCTTTTCTATTTTAGTTTTTTTCCTTTTTTTTAATTCCTAATTTATAACCAAAATTCCTAGATTAAATTAACTTAAAATACTAATTAACTCCTAATAATCACACAATTTTTACATTAAGTGCTAAAAATACAAAGTACATATATTTGTGATTTTTTTCCTTTTGTAAAACAAACTTAATTACTCCTAATTGTAAAAGTAAGTCCTAAAATACAAATGTGACATATTTGTATTTTCATTTATTTAAACAAATAAACATGCATACACAAATGCAAACAGTAAAAGAAAAAGAACACAAAAATCCGCAAAAATTGCGAAAAATACAAAACTATTTAGTTTTGAATTTTTTGGTGTAATTCTCATATAGGTCAAAAATCACGTGCTTACATTGACCACAACCGCATCCTCAGCCTCTAGTGGCTACACCTGGTGGTACTGGTGGTCGTCCATCCTGGCCGGTAACGTGTGTCTTTACCATTTGTTAGAGAATAGAATGGCAGGAGTTTAGTACTCGGATAAAAAAATTCATACGACAAGAATTTCAAGATTATGAAGTTTTTCCTAAAGGTTCTACAGCCTGTCGAGGATAAATACAGACATGTCTGTATCGATCTGAAAGACTCTAGTAATCCTGCTCATCACTCATTCGACCTATGAAACCTAGGCTTTGATACCAATTTATCATAAGCCTAAACCCGAACACGGTCGTGATGACGCCTCTCATGAAGACAAGGCCAGATACTACATCCCATTTCAGTTTTAAGCAATAAAACAATAAGATTTTAAGTCTAAAACATGATAATTAATCCAAAAGTGAATAGTTAACAGTACAACTGCGGAAGATAAACCCAACACAGCCTGATACCGGGTTGTCACTAGTCATGAGCATCTAACAATACACTACAAGTCTGAAATTCCTACTAAAATATTACAAACTAACTGATAAAGAGATAGAAATAAGATACGGGGGAACACGGGACTGCGGATGCCAAGCAGCTACGTCGTAGACTCCAAAGTTTGCCGGGAGCTCTGAACTCGTGCTGGCAGGATCAACAAAGCATAAATCACACACAGGGTGCAGGGAGTAAAGTAGTACTCCAACTCAGTAAGTAATAAACATATATAAATGACTGAGAGATATGAAAATACGTAAGGCACATTACATGCTATAATGAAGCAGTAAAACTAGTAAAACATTGAATCCGTATAGATATGTAAAATCATTTTGAGTTCTGTTTAAATATTATGAAATGCCTTTTGAGTAATTAAACAGGTAATGATAGACAAATAAGAAAGATAAACACATAAAGGTTCACCCCTCGGGCACAATGTCAACAAATTCGCCATGCTCCTAAGTCCCAAAAATCCAATTTCGCCAATTCAAGATTAAATCTACTCCGTACCTCCAAAACTCATTCAGATCATGATCCTAAGTCCCAAATCACCTCCCAAAGCTATTCGAACCCTCGAAACTCACATCCAGGCCCTCTAATACATAAGTCAACATCAGGTTGACTTTTCCAACTTAAGCATCCTCAAAAGGGACTAAGTATCTCCAACTTTACCAAATCCTTTCAGAACCCAAGCCAACCATCCCATCACATATAAAATGATTGACAGAGTAATAAGAAGCAGAAATAGGGGAAATAGAGCGATAACTCATGAGACGATTGGTCATCACAGAAATTTTATCGATTTACATAAAAAAACAAAACATCTCGACCTAAAATAGAATATGTTTACCATAAAATTTTAAACAACAATAAAATTTGTAAACGGGATTCTAAAAGTATGTGATCTATTCGCGAGCTAGTTGTTAAAGCAGTTTATGCTATGAATATGAAGTACAATAATAAAGAGCGAGCTAACACGAGGCAGTGATAAAACTAGAAGGTCTTGTTACTCGAGCTCGGAGATGGTCGATGGGACCTCGAGGTCGATACCTAGCATAAGATCGAGCAATAGGGGGTAGTCGGTACGGGGATAACAGTTAAGATATGATCTAGAAAGGTTCTATATTGCATGTATTAGACGACACAGTGAAGAAAAAGTAAGAAAATGATAAACGCAAAGGAGGCCTCGGACCTGTGAAGATGAACCACTTTGGAGAAAAGAGAGGGAGATTAAGATATTGTTGATCTTGTGGAGAAGTGGTGCAACATCCACACGTCACAAGGTTGAGCGAGTCCCCGTTATAAAAGAGGGGAGACTCGACTACAAGTGAGTGGGGGGCAGTTACGGTAATAGGATGTCTTGACATGATGCTTTAGCATAGGCTCTATATAAGCCGGGCTTGTCACACATAACCATGTGCCTAGAAAGCTTTTCCCTCTGTCTTGGCATCTTTCTTCCTCTTCCCTGAATTTGGATTCAATAAGCCCCAAGGTCAAGAACTTGGTCGCAACCTCGTACCCTCGGGGTCCCGGAGCTTGCTTCCGGAATGTCTCAATTGGCGAGAAATCAAGTATTCTGATTTTGTCGCGTACAAATAGTCTCTGCGTTTCCCATAACAAAGTTATGGGAAATGATTTTGATGCTTGACTCCTCGAGCTTCTTTCGGCGACATCATACCGATGATGTGACCCCTGGCTTGTTCTTCAGTATGCATAGATGTATTAACTGCACCTGTCGGTCAGTCTACCAGCGTATGGATGATCGTGTCGTAATCCCCTATAAATGAGGGATGCCTTGCCCTTGTTTCTCCTATCTCAATACTTCTGCTAGCTTGTTCACCTTTCCGTTTCTCTTATTTTCTTTCACCTCGAGGCATCATATCATGAGCTCATGACGTTAAGACCGTATGGAGGAGTTCCCTTAGAATGCATTATGGCTTTCGGCGGGAGTCTCCTTTAGTCAAACATAAGTGTGTTTTCTTACTATTGCTGCGATTGTCGGTATTCTAGCCCGAGGTGATGGGGGACCAGGAGTCAGCTTCTATTTTAAGCAGATAGATATTCCGATTATGCATCGGTGCTCACTCTCCTACCTAGGGCTGGTATGGTACTTCGACCATAGGGTTTTCCTTTCCCAAGGTAGATAGTGGCACTACCATTCATTGAGGTTGGGGCCTGTCAGATCTTCACCTTTGCATTCGGTGGACCATGTCTCTTTTCTCTGCCTCATCTACATACCCTCTTTTTCTTCTTCTTCACTTCTCCGGCGAGGATTTCTCGTGGGATTGAGATGGGAATCTATGGGAGGTAGAAATCAAAAGAGTCACCCTAAAGAATATGTGTTCGAGGGTATGGCACTGAGGGATGCTGATACTGGAGATGAACCCTTGAGGGCGGACCGGGTGTTCGGGTTTCATCACATGTACATCCTTCCATTCCTCAACTTTAGGTGTAGACTACAATGGGATTTTGTAATTGTATGTAATGATCCCTCGAGGACTACTTGTAAACTTTTATAAAATAAGAGTAAACTTTATTGACTCCTGCTTTTACATCTTGATTTGTCTATGTATGCTCTCACGCCCTTCGAGGCTCTTTGAATGTCTTCTTTTATTTGTCGATAGCTGATATTTAACTTGGGCGCAAGTGTTCATTTTTGATCATCTGCTAATCATCAGGTGTCCTTTTCTAATCCATCATCAATCTTTGGAGAAATTTTGGATTGATTCGATATGTTAGGGCTATTGACACCCCCAAGTTGTTTGGAGATCACGCGTTGAATTTTGGGGCCTTCGGGGGAGATAGCTCGGATGTAGGTCATATTAGGGTATCCGGGGGTCCCTATTGGTCTCGATGCAGATGACCCCTTTAGACTGAATAAGATAGACTTATACTGAGGAACTCGCATGCATTTGGGTGCTTCCTCGTACCTTTGTGTAGCTTTCGCAATCGGAACTTTCCGCGTTCACTCTTCTTTCTTAGAAAGAGTGAATCGTGAGATCTGTTGCTTGCCTTGTGCTAAGTTCTAATGTTTGAGAGCTCATCGAGGCCTGACTTTTTCAGGACGGGGGCTCTTGACGTAAAGTGCTGCCCGAGCATGGAGATAATATGAATGACTCCTCGAGTCTCGACTCTTAATTAGAGGATGCATCCTGGATTAGACATCGATCTGTATCGAGACTGTTGGATTTTCGGGGCTTGCCTCGAGCAGGCGAATCAGTGCTGCTTCTTCCATATAAGTGGGACGGTTTCAGGTTCTTCATTAGACTTTGCTATTTTTTAAATAGCCGTCTTTCTGCTTTTGCACAACATACTACATCTCTTTAGGCACAAAGAGTATTTTTGCGCACCCTTTTTTTGCCCCGTCAATTTCACCATAGCTATGAAAACACTTTGGGCTGACCCGACAGAGAGCTACGTGTGCTGCTCATGGTGCTCTGGAATCAACAGAGTTTTCTTTGGACATCGTGTCATTTCTAGGGGGAACATTTGGAGATTGTGAAGAGATACTGTGGGTGGGGCAAAGTGATAATCCTGTAGTCTCTTTCCCCCGACGAGGGCATTGCGGACTCCACTGACGAAGAGTGAGCTAATACGAGGCAGTGATCAAACTAGAATGTCTTGTTGCTCGAGCTCATAGATGGTCATTAGGACCCCGGGGTTGATACCTAGCTAAGATCTAGCTATAGTGGGTAGTCGGTACTGGGATAATAGTTCAGATATGATCAAGCAAGGCTCTATATTGCAAGTATTAGACGATACAATAAAGAACAAGTAAAACAATGATAAATTCGAAGGAGGCCTCGAGCGTATGAGGATGAACCACTTAGGAGAAAAGAGAGGGATATTAAGATATTATTGATCTTGTGCAGAAGTGGTACAACATCAACCAGGTACAAGGTGAAATGAGTCCCCATTATATAAGCAGGGGAGACTCGACTACACGTTAGTGGGGGATAGTTACAAAGTACGGTGATGGGATGTCTTGACATGATTCTTTATCATAGGCTCTAAATAAGCCAGGCTTGTCAGACATAGCCATGTGCCTATAAAGCTTTTCTGTCTGTCCTGGCGTCATTCTTTATCTTCCCCAAATTGGGCTGATATAAGCCACAAGGTCAATAACATAGTCGCAACCTCCTACCCTCGGGATCCCGAAGCTTGCTTTTACAATGTCTCAATTGCCGATAAATCAAGTTTTCTGATTTTGCCGCGTACAGATAGTATCCGCGTTTCCCATAACGAAGTGGTGGGAAATGATTCTAATGCTTGACTCCGCGAGCTTCTTTCTGTGAAGAAATTCAAGAGTTTGGAAAACCATTTTAGACAGTAATAGCTCAGGACTGGTATCAAAATAGCATGTCAATATCATAGAAACAATAACAACGATACTCGCGGGATCCCAATAACTGGCTCATAGCCCAAAGATATTCACAACCATCCAAGTAGGAGGTTCATCGGCTCAATAATAGCCAACATCACAGTATAGTATTAATAGGTCAGACTAAGCCATAGTCCCCAATCATATTCGACTCCGCACTCACAAGAGAGTACGTGTCTCGCCTCAATATAGCATCACATAGTGATATATCGAGGTTTCGAACCCGCTGGTCATCACCCACACCCATTACTCACCTCGACTCGGCTCGAAGACTAGTCCACAATGCCCTTGCCATGAGAATCGGCCTCCACGGGTATAGAATCTGATCAAAATCAATAGAAATGCATCAAAATAGGCTAAAGGGACATTACCCAATCAAAACAACTCGAATTACACCAAAAATCACAAAGTTGCCAAAACCCGACTTTTGGTACGCTTCTCGAAAAATTACAAAAGTTACATTTCTGGAATCCTTATCTCAACACGAGTCCATACATATAAAGTTTATCAAAATCGGACTCCGTTTGCCCATTCAAATCGATGATTTACCATAACCCAGGCTTAGAGCAAAAATCCCCCATTAATTCTTCCATTTTTAGTGAAATAGATGAAGATTCTAAGATAAAGTCGTGTATTTAGACCATAAAGCTTACCTCCAATGTTTTCCCGATGAAATCCCCTTCAATTTCCGCTACTTGGCTCTCAAGGAACTCAAAAATTGAGGAAATATACTATGTGTTCGCGACTGAAATGTTCTGGTTTTTAACCCTTCTGTCAGATATTTAACCCTATGCGATCGCAGACCTTGGCATGCGATGATGAATTAATTTTCCTGAGCTCCGCAACACTCTATGTGATCGCAATCATCACTATGCGATCGCATAGTATAAGAAATAGCTGCCTTCCAAAAGCTTCTATGCGATCGCATCCTGGGCCTCGCGATCGCACTGCCTCACCTCCTGTTGCTATGCGATCACAGCCTAGGCCATGCAATCGTAGAGAATAAATTGGTCGCCTCCCAAAATCCTTCTATGCAATCACATGGCTCCTCATGCGATCGCAGAGAGCAAAATGGCTCTGCAGTTATGACAGCAATTCTGCTGTTTCCTCTAATCAAAAATTGTCCGTTTGGACCCCCGGATTCACCCCGAGGCCCCCGGGACCCCAACGAAAACACCAACCTACTCCAAAACACGATACGAACTTGTTCCAATCATAAAAATATACCCTTAAACACGGAAATCATCAAATCAAGGCGAATTCAAGCCTAAGTTTCAACTAAACTTCCGAAAACAACATCCAATCCAAAAACCCGATCGAATGATATCCGAATGACCTAAAAATTTGCACACATATCCAAAATAACCTAATGAAGCTACTGAAACTGTTGGAATTCCTTTCCGACTCCCAGATCAAAATCTCACCTTTCGATCGAATTCCGCCATAATTCGAACTTAGCCAATTCAAGCCTATTTATACACTAGGCCTCCAAATTCAATTCCGATCGTTCCCCTAAGTCATAAATCACCTCTCGGAACTAACCAAATCATCAGAATTCGATTCTGAGCCCTCTAACCACATATTCAACTCCAAGTTTGACTTTTCATAAACAAGCTTCATTTCAAAAGGCTATATGCCTCATTTTCAACCAGAATCACTCCTAACTCACCCGATAGACTCTAACACAAATATAAAAACATGAAACATATAAATGAAAGGGTATTGGGGTGGTAATTCTCGTGACGACGGGCCGGGTCGTCACATTCTCCCCCACTTAAGCAAACGCTCATCCTCGAGCGGGTCAAGAAACATACCTGGAGACTCAAATAAGTGAGGATATATGCTCCGCATCTCCCGCTCGATCTCCCAAGTGGCCTCCTCCACGGGTCGACCTCTCCACTGAACCTTTACTGATGCAATGTCCTTGGATCTCAATCTCCTCACCTGGCGACCCAATATAGCTATAGGATCCATATCATAGGTCAAGTCATGATCAAGCTAAAGAGTACTAAAATCCAACACATGCGATGGGTCGCCAACATATTTCCAGAGCATGGATACGTGGAACACTGGATGAACTCTCGATAGACTGGGTGGCAAATCAAGCATATATTCCACCTCTCAAATCCTCCTGAGGATCTCAAAAGGGCCAATGAATCTCGGACTGAGCTTTCCTTTCTTCCCAAATCTCATGACGCCTTTCATAGGCGAAACCTTCAGTAAGGCCTTCTCACCCACAGAATAAGACACATCCCGAATCTTTCGGTCCGTATAACTCTTCTGGCGCGACTGAGCTGTGCGAAGTCTCTCCTGAATCACCTTCACCTTGTCCAAAGCATCCTGGACTAACTCTGTCCCCAACAACCTTGCCACATCGGGCTCAAACCAACCAACTGGATATCTACACTATCTCCCATATGAAGCCTCATACGGCGCCATCTGGATACTGGATTGGTAGCTGTTGTTATAGGCAAACTCTGTGAGTGGCAAATAATCAGCCCATGAACCACTGAAATCTATAACACAAGCTCACAACATATCCTCAAAGATCTGAATAGTACGCTCGGACTGTCTGTCCGCCTGAGGATGAAATGAAGTACTCAATTCAACCTGGGAGCCCAACTCACGCTGAAATGTCCTCTAGAACTGCGAAGTAAACTGAGTAACTCTGTCTGATATGATAGAAACTGGGACTCCATGTAATATAACAATCTCCTGAATGAATATCTCAGCTAACCGCTCCGAGGAGTACGTAGTACACACATGAATCAAGTGAGCTGACTTGTTCAGCCTATCCACAATCACCCAAACTGAATCAAACTTCCTCGTTGTCCGAGGGAGTCCAGTAACAAAATCCATAGTGATCCTTTCCCGCTTCCACTCGGTACTATCAATAAGCTGAAACACGTCACCGGGCCTCTGACGCTCATACTTGACCTGCTGACAGTTGAGGCACCGTGCTACATGTCTCACAATGTCCATCTTCATCTTCCTCCACCAATAATGTTGTTTCAAGTCCTGGTACATCTTCGCGGAACCTGGATGGATAGAATACCGCGAGCTATGGGCCTCCTCCAATATCGACTCACGAAGGCCATCAACATTGGGCACGCATATCCGGCCCTGCATCCTCAATACACCATCACTATCAATAGTGACATCTCTGGCATCATCATGCTGAGCACTGTCCTTAAGGACAAGCAAGTGTGGATCATCATACTGGCGCTCACAAATACGATCATATAAAAAAGACCGAGAGACAACACAAGCCAACACCCTGCTGGGCTCTGAAATGTCTAACCTCACTAGCCGATTGGCTTGCGCCTAAACATCATAAGAAAATGATCTCTCCCCAGCTAATATACATGCCAAGCTGCCCATACTGACCGCCTTTCGGCTCAAAGCATCGGCCACCACATTGGCCTTTCCCGGATGATATACAATAGTAATGTCATAATCCTTGAGCAACTCAAGCCATCTCTGCTGTCTCAAATTAAGATCCCTCTGTTTGAACAAATGATGGAGACTACGATGATCGGTATACACCTCACAGGACACGCCGTACAAATAATGCCTCCAAATCTTCAAGGCATGAACTATGGCAGCTATCTCCAAATCATGAACATGGTAGTTCTTCTTATGAGGCTTCAACTGCCGAGAAGCATAAGCAATCACTCTACCCTCCTGCATCAATACACAACCTATCCCCACTCTCGAGGCATCACAATATACAGTATATGAACCTGAAGCTGATGGCAACAGTAATATTGGAGCTATGTTCAAAGCTGTCTTGAGCTTCCGAAAGTTCTCCTCGCACTCATCCGACCACACGAATGGGGCAACCTTTTGTGTCAACCTGGTCAAAGAAGAAGCAATAGATGAAAATCCCTGAACAAACCGGCGATAATACCCTGCCACACCAAGGAAACTCCTGATCTCCGTAGCTAAGGATGGTCTAGGCCAACTCTGCACCACCTCTATCTTCTTCGGGTCAACCTGAAACCATCACAAGACACCACATGACCCAGAAATGCTACTGACTCGAGCCAAAACTCGCACCTGGAGAATTTAGCATACAACTTCTCCTCCCTCAACCTCTGCAGCACAATGATCAAATGCTAAGCGTGCTCCTCCTGGCTACGGGAGTAAACTAGAATGTCATCAATGAGCACGATCACGAATGAATCCAAATATGGCATGAACACACTGTTCATCAGATGCATGAACGCTGCTAGGGCGTTGGTCAACCCAAATGACATCACAAGGAACTCATAGTGCCCATATCTAGTCCTGAATGCAGTCTTCATAATATCAGATTCCCGAATCTTTAGCTGATGATAGCCTGAATGAAGATCAATCTTCGAGAACACCCTCGCACCCTGTAACTGATCAAATACGTCATCAATATGCGGTATGGGATACTTGTTCTTTATTGTTACCTTGTTCAACTATCTATAATCGATGCACATCCGCATAGAACCATCTTTCTTCTTAACAAATAACATTGGTGCACCCCACGGTGACACACTAGGGCGAATGAATCCCTAATCCAAAAGCTCCTGAAGTTGTTCTTTCAATTCCTTCAGCTCCGCTGGTGCCACTCGATAAGGAGGAATAGAAATGGGCTGAGTGCCTGGCACCAAGTCTATACCAAAATCGATGTCCCTTTCCGGTGGCATACCCGGCATGTCTGAAGGGAATACATTTGGAAAGTCCCTCACAACATGCACAAAATCAATACTAGGAGTCTCAGCTCCTACATCCCTCACAAATGCTAGATACAACAAACACCCCTTTTCAACCATTCTCTGAGCCTTTAAGAATGAAATAACACGGCTAGGGACGTAATCAGTCGAACCCCGCCACTCAATCTGAGGAATACTAATAGCCAATGTAACTTTCTTGGCATGACAGTCCAATATAGCATGGCACGGAGACAACCAGTCCATGCCTAATATCACATCGAAGTCCACCATCCCTAACAATAACAGATCCACCTGGGTCTCCAGACCCCCAATAGAAATAACACAGGATCTATAGACATGATCTACAATAATCGTATCACCCACTGAGGTGGATACATGAACAATCAAATCAAGACTACCACGGGTTGCACCCAAATGATGTGCAAAATAAGAAGACACGTACGAATATGTGGACCCGGGATCAAATAAGGCATCTCTGTGACAGACAGAAATGATACCTATAATCACTGCATCGGAGGCAACTGCATCACGCCTGTTAGGGAGTGCATAGAATCGTGCCTGGCCCCCACTAGATCGCTCCTCACCTCTGAGGCAACCTTGAGAAGACTGACCTCCACCTCTACTAACCTGAGATGGTGCTGAAGAGGAGGGCTGATCCCTCTGCTGAGACCTGTCCCTGCGAAGTCAAGGGCACTGCCTCCTCATGTGGCCAAACTCACCACACTCAAAATAGCTACCTGGCGCTAGAGAAGGGTACTGGAGGGAACCCCTCGCCGCAAACGAACCCTGGGCTGAAGAAGTAGGTGATGCACCCTGTGCTGGGAGAGTACTAAGTGAAGACTGGCCCTGCTGGAAACCTAGGCGGCCACGACCAGAAGAAGAAGCTCAGCTATGCTGAGGGCGGCCTGATTGAGAAGGTCTAGATGAGCGACCTCTGCCCTGCTGAAACTTCCCACTAGATGGAGCACCACTAAAGCTACCAGAATCTCGAGGCCTCTTAGTCTCCCGCTCCTCCCGCTCACGGCGACGATCCACCTCAATGGAGCATGCCATATCCACAACCTGCTTAAAAGATGATGATAGTACTCTCTCTCTGGTCATCAAAATGCGAATGGAATAGTTGAGGCCATCAATGAACCTCCTAGTCCTCTCCCGATCTGTCAGGATCATCCATATGGCATGCCTAGCCAACTAAGTATACCTCAGCTCATACTCGGTCACTGACATGTCGCCCTGTACTAACCACTCAAACTGGCGACGAAGCTTCTCGCGACGGGACTGAGGCACATACTTCTCTAAAAAGAGAGTAGAAAACTGCTGCCAGGTAAGAGGTCCTGCTCCCGTATGCCTACGCCTCTCAAACTCCTCCCACCAATCGAACGTTGGACTAGTAAACTGGAAGGTAGTAAATGAAACCCCGTTGGACTCAAGAATCCCAGCTGTACGTAGCATCCTCTGGCACTTACCTAAGAAACCTTGGGCATCCTCGCCCTCAGTACCACTGAAATGAGGTGGCTGGAGTCTACCAAATCTCTCTAAGCGACGCTGCTCATCGTCAGGCATAACCGATACCACATGCTCTGGAACTGGTGTAGCTGGAATAACTGGTGCAACTGCCTGAGTTGGGACCTCCTCTGGGGTCTGAAGTCCCTTTACCACCTGCTCAGGTGTGCGAGCTGCGGGGGTCTGATGACCACCCCCTGTCTGGGATTTCACTGGTGTAGCGAGAGCTGATACTACCTGAGCCAATCCAGAACATACTGATAATATCTGGGCCAAAGGCTCCTGAAGACCAGGAATGACAATAGACACCGTCGGTGCCTGAGCTGGTGCTGCTGGAGCATCAATCACTGGGGGCTGCTCCTGAATAGGGACAACGGGCGGGTCAGCTGGTACTACCTCAGCTGCCTCTACCACGACCACGGCCGCGCCCACGGCCTCTAATAGGTGGCAATGGTGGTCGACCACCTCATCCTGAAGCTCGAGTTCTCACCATCTGCGAGAGAATATAATACATAAGTTCATTTCTCGAAACAACAAAATCGCACGACAGAGTTCAAGAAATGTGAAGTGTTTCCTAAAGGTTTGCAGCCTCCCGAGGATAAATACAGGCGTCCCCGTACCGATCTACGAGACTCTACCAACCGGCTCAAGAATGACGAGGCCAAGTAACCTAGGATATGATACCAACTTGTAACGACCCCAAAACCCAGTCGTGATGGCGCCCAGCACATTGCTAGGCCAGCCCGACCAATCAACTAAAACACAGAGCTATCAGCTCACACTTTACCCTTTTTAAGCATAAACAGTGATAGAATAATGAAGATAATAATCAACACACAACGGGATTAGACATCCCAAAACCAGTATAACCTCCCAACGAATCAGGAGTCACAAGTCATGAGCCTCTACTAGAATTTATAAGCTGTGATAGTGTATACAACTATGCACAAATGTAGAATAGACTAAACAAATAAGGATAAACGGGAGAGTCAGGTCCTGCGAACACTGGCAGCTACCTCGACTGTCCATATAAAACTCCCGAGCAGCTATAGAATCAACTCTGCTGCAATGTACCTGGATCTGCACACAATGTGTAGGGAGTAGTGTGAGTACTTCCAACTCAATGGTAATAAGCAAGGGTAAGACAGCGAAGGTAAGAAAACCCAATACAACACTGAGTAAAGCTATACACAATATCCTGTATCAGTTATCAACATGAGTAATATCAGAACCAGCAGTATCAGAACCAGCAATATCAGCTATCAGAATAACAGGTGTAGCTAAATGCAATGCAATGCATGAATATGACTGCTACGGCGCGTAGCCCGATCCATTTGGGTACCCGTGCTCACTGTGAGGGTTCAGCCTCCGGAGGGGCTCATACAAGCCAAGCACAATATCATGATACGCTGCGTCGCGCAGCCCGATTCACTACCAGTCAGCTATAATGCAATGCAACCTCACAGGCTTAGAAAATAGTATTTGCATTCTCTTTTTATCATTTTCAGTAAAAATAGTGTTTCATAAATACCTGAGTTTCGAAAACCATTTTAGACAGTAAAAGCTTAGGACTGGTATCAAAATAGCATGTCAATATCATAGAAACAATAACAACGATCCTCGCGGGATCCCAATAACTTGCTCATAGCCCAAGATATCCACAACCATCCAAGTAAAAGGTTCACCGGCTCAATAATAGCCAACAAAACAGTATAGTATTAACAGGTCAGACTAAGCCATAGTCCCCAATCACATTCGACTCTGGACTCACAGGAAAGTATGTGCCTCGCCTCAATATAGCGTCACATAGTGATATACCGGGGTTTCGAACTTGCTGGTTATCACCCACACCCATTACTCACCTCGACTCGGCTCGAAGACTAGTCCGCAATGCCCTTGCCACGAGAATCGGCCTCCACTGGTATCGAATCTGATCAAAATCAATAGAAATGCATCAAAATAGGCTAAAGGGACATTAACCAATCGAAACTACTCGAATTACACCAAAAACCACAAAGTTGCCAATACCCGACTTTTGGTACGCTTCTCGAAAAATTACAAAAGTTATATTTTCGAAATCCTTATCTCAACAAAATTCCATACATATAAAGTTTATCATAATCGGACTCCATCTGCCCATTGAAATCGATAATTTACCATAACCCAGGCTTAGAGCAAAATCCCCCATTAATCCTTCCATTTTCAGTGAAATAGATGAAGATACTAAGATAAAATCGTGTATTTAGACCATAAAACTTACCTCCAATGTTTTCCCGATGAAATCCCCTTCAATTTCCCCTACATGGCTCTCAAGGAACTAAAAAATGGAGGAAATATACTATGTGTTCGCGACTAAAATGTTCTGGTTTTTAACCCTTCTGTCAGATATTTAACCCTATGCGATCGCAGCCCTTGGCATGCGATAACGATGAATTAATTTCCCTAATCTCCGCAACACTCTATGTGATCGCAATCATCACTATGCGATCACATAGTATAAGAAATAGCTGCCCTCCAAAAGCTTCTATGCGATCGCGTCCTAGGCCTCGCGATCGCACTGCTTCACCTCCCGTCGCTATGCGATCGCAGCCTAGGCCATGCGATCGTAGAGAACAAATTGGTCGCCTCCCAAAATCCTTCTATGCGATCGCATGGTTCCTCTTGCAATCGCAGAGAGCAAAACGGCTCTGCAGTTATGACAGCAATTCTGTTGTTTCCTCTAATAAAAAATGGTCCGTTTGGACCCCCGGATTCACCTTGAGGCCCCCGGGACCCCAACGAAACCACCAACCTACTCCAAAACACGATACAAACTTGTTCCAATCATAAAAACACACCTTTAAACACGTAAATCATCAAATCAAGGCGAATTCAAGCCTAAGTTTCAACTAGAACTTCCGAAAATAACATCCAATCCAAAAACCTGACCAACACGATATCCGAATGACCTGAAAATTTGCAGACATATCCAAAATCACCTAACGAAGCTAATGCAACTGTTGGAATTTCATTCTGACTCCTGGATCAAAATCTCACCTATCGATCGGATTCTACCAAAATTCCAACTTAGCCAATTCAAGCCTATTTCTACACCGGACCTCCAAATTCAATTCCCATCGCTCCCCTAAGTCACAAATCACCTCCTGGAACTAACCAAATCATTAGAATTTGATACCGAGCCCTCTAACCACATAGTCAACTCCAGGTTGACTTTTCATAAACAAGCTTCATTTCAAAAAGGCTATATGCCTCATTTTCAATCAGAATCACTCCTAACTCACCTGATAGACTCTAACACAGATATAGAAACATGAAACATATAAATAAATGGGTAACGGGGTGGTAATTCTTGTGACGACGGGCCGGGTCGTCACACTTTAACTTGTTTTCTTTTGTTTTTCTCTTTTATTTATTTTGATTATTTTTATTTTCTATTTTATATATTTCTGATTTTACTAAATAGATAATTAAAATAGAGACCTAATTTATCTCCAAAATGAAGCTAATTAATTCCTAAAAATTGATTAAGTCCTATTTAAGGTAAACTCAACACAAATTCAACAATTAACAATTAAAAATGCAAAAATAGATTATTATTGTTATTTTCTGTAAATTTTACTCTAAAAACAACTTAACCACTACATAATCCTAAAATATGAAATTAGATCCTAAATGCAAATGTCATGTGTATTTTTTATATTTTTATTATGAATTAAAATGCACAAATAAAATGCAAACATTTAACATAAAATAACACAAAATTCACAAAAGTGTTAAATTATGAAAGAAAAAGTATTTTGTTAAAATTTTTGGGAATAGTTCATATAGGGCAAAAATCACGTACTCACAAGCACGAAGGGTAATTTTGTGCCGCATGATGTACAATGTCGTGCCATGATATGAGTGATAATACACGAAGGATAATTTCGTGCCATGATTATGTGGGGTAAAAGCACGAAAGGTGGTATCGTGTCGATTATATTGATTTTATGGTGAGAACGAGAGTAAAAGCACGAATGGTGATTCCATGCACTAGTCTTTGATTTCCTTATTCTTGCTTACAATTGGATTTTCGTGTTCTTTTCTCTTCTTTGCTGATATTTTGTTTGTACATGATATTCCCCGCAGCACGTTTCCCCTTCCTATCTTTAATTGCTAGTTTTCTGTCATTATTATTGCTACATGTGGTATAACAACACATGTTTCATTGATAGTCTTGTCCTAGCCTCGTCACTACTTCGCCGAGATTAGGCTAGACACTTATCATCACATGTGGTCGGTTGTACTGATACTATACTCTACATTGTGTGCAGATCCCGGTACTGTAGCCATTGGACCACAATGAGGTTGCTACCTTCAGTCTACTGGCGACGCGAGGATGTCTTATAAGAGTCCGCGGGCCTTGGTATCTCCGTATATCTTTCCATTTTGTTTATTTTATGTATTTCAAAAACATCTTTTTATTTATCTTTCAGACTCCTATTTGTAGCATTCTTAGATAGTATGTGAGATTGTGACACCTGTTCTGGGTAGGTTATGTTTATGAATTTGTATCGATATTATTTAAATTGTTACATTTCATGCTTCTGCATTATTGTTTCCACTGTTTAATAAAGTGTTAGCTCTCAATCGTTAAGGGATTAAAATGAAAATGGTAATTACTTGGAATAATTGGCTTGTCTAGCTTTCACTATTATGTGCCATCACGACTGTAGAGGGTAAAAAATCTTGATCGTGATAGTTGAGCGTGTTTGTTGCGAATGTCTCTTAGGGTGCTTGTCAGCCACGTCTCCAGTAGTTTTTAGATTGCTTGCGGCGCTTCCTCAGTTATGGATGTGGAGGCTCCCCTTTCGCATGAAGCAGTTACACTCCCATGAGTGGGAGGTGAGTCGCTCCGCCTGGGTGTAGCACTTGGGGTCGCATTCTCCTTGCCTTCTGTATCAACCTCGTTGATGGTGTTCAAGAGTTTGGCAATGACGTCTACTACAGCTTTCAGTCTTTAATTTCCTTTTTCTGCCATTGTTAGTTTGTTCAAACGAGAAATAAATGACGATGATGTTGTTTTATTTTTAATCTGGAAAGAACTAAAATTTTAACTAGAATCTCCCCACAAAGGCGCCAAATGTTTTTACCTGAAAGTGTTAAGCTTTTTACTAACTAATTAATGAGAAAATAAGGGAGGTGAATTCTAGTTAAAAGTAATAAATTCTAGATCCAAGATTGAAGGAGATTGCTGGGATGAGACCGTGCTTGAGAATTATAAATATCAGGTATGTGTTCGATTATTATCAATGATTGTTATATAAGAATATGTAATAAATGTAGATTTTGACAATAAATATAATAAGAAGGAATTTATCACCCCAAATGCTAGATGATTTGGGTGATTCTTCTTCCTAACAGCAACGTGGAATGATGGAAAGTGAGAATGGATTGGATCATGTAAACAAAGAGAGAACAATGTATGTTGAGCAATGTAGTGAGTGGACAAGAGAAGTTTTTTTGTATATTCTTTATAGTCAACCCTTTACAAAGTGCCCTTATCAAACTGTGAAGATTCCTTTTCTGTTCTTTATCTCTTCCTACTTATGAGCGATATCTCTTGGAAACCCAAAAAAGTACACTATAAAAGAATATTCAATGGAATATTTGTTATGTCTATTACTAAACATATCCTACCGTTATTTTCTTGTCCCCTTTACTTGACCTCGGCGATAATCCTTCTTAAGACGACTTCTCACCACTGTGCGGTCCTCGGCTCTATCCTCAACTATATTTATTTGAAGTTGTCAAACCGTCCAAATTTAACCAATACAGTTAGTACTTAGTAACATTTAATAAGGGGATATATGGATGCTATAGCTAGCAGCGGGTGAAAATTAAATTCGATTTTGAACACTGCAATTCGAGGTGTAACCTCTTGTCACCTAACCTATTTTCTGTAAATTATTTAATTGAGGAGAGAGATAAAAATGAAATATCTAACGTTATGAACAAAATTATGATGATCAAAAAGTTATATAAAAACATGAATTGCAATGATGTGGATGTTGGGGGTGGGGTGGGGGTGGGTTGGAATCAAAATAAAGATTCAATGATATTCATGAGTGAAACACAAAGTGGGAACCTTCTAAATAGAATCTTGAACGAAAAAAAACAAAAAAACAAAATTAGTCAAACTGTTTTTGTTAAATAACATATTTAGATGATTTTCATATGTCAAGATCTAATTCACATGTGACTCAACCATTACGTGTCTTAGCCAATTTATAATATGTTTGTTGACTAAAAGTTGAACCACTTTTAAAGGATCATGATCTCATTTGAATAAATTTAATTAGATCTCTCTTGTTATAAAATAATAAATGAAGAATAAAAGTATTATAGACAAAAGTAGAGAAAGGGAATTTTTATTGATATTGGATGAATTACGATGAAATAAAACCCTCTATTTATAGGAAGAGGTTGACTAAACCATCAAGTAATAAACTCTTGAATCTCTCTAAATATAGAAATTCACCATAAATAGAATTTTATTTAGAACACTCCCCATGAATGTCTATTCAACAGATAATGTACCCCATTAAAACCTTAACTAATATAAAACTCAATGTAAAAAAATTCTATACTAGAAAAAAGAGTACACATATCTAATAATACGCTTTTTGGTTGCCTCATTAAAACCATGCAAGAAAAACCCAGTGGGACAAATTCTTGTAAGGGGAAAATAGTGCAACGTGCATTAACTCCCCGTGATGAGAGAATCAATTCACATCCTTGAGCCTTCGCATCCCGATCTTGTACATTAGCTTCTTGAAGGTTGACGTTGGTAGAGATTTTGAGAATAAATTAGCCATATTTTCACTTGAACGAATCTGTTGCACATTAATATCACCATTTTTTTGAAGATTATGTGTGAAAAATAACTTTGGTGAAATGTGCTTTGTTCTATCTCCTTTTATGAATCCTCCGTTCAATTGAGCTATGCATGCTGCATTGTCTTCATACAAAATCGTGGGTAACTTGTCACATTTCTCATCACATTGGTCTCTAATAAGATGTATTATAGATCTCAACCACACACATTCTCGACTTGCTTCATGAATATCAAATATCTCAGCATGATTAGATGAAATAGCTACAATTGGTTGCTTAGTCGATCGCCATGATATGGCAATGCCTCCATAAGTAAACACATAACCTGTTTGAGACCGATCCTTGTGTGGATCGGATAAATACCCAGCATCGACATAACCAACAAGATCAGGACTGCAATTATTGCCCTAAAATAAGCCTATATCAGTAGTCCTTTTTAGATACCGCAATATGTGATTGATTCTATTCAAATATCTCCTTGTGGGAGCACAACTATATCTTGCTAAGACATTAACTAAAAAATTTATGTCAGGCCTTGTAGTATTGGCAAGATACATTAATGTACCAATTATACTAAGATATGGTACTTCAGGACTAAGTAGCTCTTCATTCTCTTCTTGAGGTCGGAATGAATCCTTATTCACATCAAGTGATCGAACAACCATCAGAGTACTTAATGTATGTTCTCCATCTATGTAAAACCGTTTCACTACCTTTTCTATGTAGGCAGATTGATGAACAAAAATACCGTTTGCCAAATGTTCAATTTGCAAACCAAGACATAATTTTGTCTTTCCGAGATCTTTCAACTCGAATTCCTTCTTTAAATAATCAATTGTCTTTTGGAGTTTTATAGGAGTTCCGATAAGGTTTATGTCATCAACATTGTAACGACCCGGCCCGTCGTTACGGGAGTTATCGCCCCGTTTTCTCAATTTAATACTTCAATATGCTAATTTATATGTGTTTGGAGAGTTAGAAGCAAATCGGTGAGAATTAGAATAGAAATGAGGACATAAATCTCTTTACGAGAAGAATAGGTTGGAAAAGTCAACCGAATGTTGACCGATGAGTTAGACAGCTCGGAATGGAAATTTGAAGATTCGACTAGTTTCGGGGGATCATTTATGACTTAGGAGAGCAATCGGAATCGAATTCGGAGGTCCGGTGTAGTTTTAGGCTTGAATTGGCTAAGGTTGAATTTTGGCGAAATCCGAATGGTAGGTGAGATTTTGATCCGGGGATCGAGATAGAATTCCAACAATTTCTGTAGCTTCGTTATGTGATTTTGGATATGTCTACAAAATTTTAGGTCATTCGGACGTGGTTTGGTTGGGTTTTTGATTAAATGTGTGTTTTGGAAGTTTTAGAAGAACTTAAGCTTGAATTCGATGTAATTTGATGGTCTTGGCGTTGTTTGATGCATGTCGATGATCGGAACAAGTTTGTATGATATTTTAGGAGGTGTTGGTATTTTTGGTTGAGGTCCCGGGGGCCTCGGGGTGATTTCAGATGGTTAACGGGAACTTTTGAAGTTGGAAAAACTTCATAATAGGCGAAGATGTAAATGAGTGTGCACAAGACCTCACTTTAAACGATCATATCTCCCATTATATAAAGATTTATGCGACCCACAACCTATCAAATTAAAGCCCTTTGAGTCTAGTTTCCAATGCAACAAACCGTGCGTCATTTGGAGGTGTATACAGAAAGTTATGACCTTTTTACTGGGCATGTGTCAGTAGCGCGGCCTTAGCGCGGGAGCGCTAGTAGCCCGCGCTAATGGGTTATTTTCTGCCTCAACTCGCGCTAATTAGCGCGGGCGCGCTAGTAGCAGGCCCTAAATATACATAAGGACGGAAAATGACAGAACTTGAGTCATTTCTCAAGCCTAGGGCTTCCCAAACACCCCCAATTCGACCAAGGCACTCAATTGCACTCCTAAGGTAAGCTTTTAAGTGTGTTTTCATGGTGATTTCTCTTCTCAATCACTAGTTACAACATGATTTTGGTTGGATTTCATAGGATTTCTTCAAAATCTCAAGAACACCCCAAAGTTGTCTTTCAAGATTTGATCTACAAGAGGTAATCCTACACCTTAGACTTACACATATGGTGTTATTATGGGAATATGAGTATGAATCAAGTATTACAATTTATAGTATGGTTGTTGGAAGCCATAAATCCCCAATTTAAATACATGAACATGGTAGGGATTTAAATGTGTATATTTGTTGGAATTTTATTGGTGTGGGTGTGAATGGTTGATCACACACATGATGTTAGGAGTATAAATTGCTAAAGAATGATAGGAAGATGAATTGTTGGTTAATGGTGATAGTTGGAGGAACCAATGCTATAGTTAAGAGGTGTAAATATTTATGCCTACAAGATGTTTGATAATAGGCCTAGATGGCACAAGTTATGGGATTTATGACTAATATTGGCCATATTGAATGTGGTATTGTAGATTGAAGTTACATAACTGTATTGGATCATTGTAGTATCATTAAGGGGCGAATTTCAGATATGTTCGGCTAAAACCCCATCTTTTAGAAATCGAACTTCATCGATGTTTGTATGAATTTGGATAGATTGGAAGCGCGAGGAGGCCGGTTGAGGAGAAAAGGCATCGCGGACTAGAATTCTCGCCGGTTCGAGATTCGGCATCCGAGGTGATTGAATTGCAAGGCAAGCGCAAGGCGGACTAAGGCTTCTACCGGCTAGAGGTGAGTAGTTTGTGTATATGGTAGCCCTGAGGGTTCGAAACCCCGGCTTAGCATATTGTGACGCTAGTAGGGCGTGGCTCGCACACCGTGGCAGGTGCGGGATTGAATGTGACTGGGGATTGAGACTTGGTCCATCCCGGAAATGAATAATATGTTATTAGTGTTGGAAATACACTGTATTTGATATATTTGTGGGCTGTAAGCCTTGTTTGGGGCCTTGTGCCGACCTGTAGTGTCCTTAGAGGATAATATTTATGTGATAGCTATACTTGCTTACATCACTGATCTCAGTCCTGGAAATTGAAATCACACTATTGAAATGCTAAGTCACCGGCTTTTGCAAATTTAATAAAGTTAAAGTATTTTTCATAAATTATGAACTGGAAACTGAAATTAAGTAAAAATGAACTGTTTTGTGACTTATTTGCTTATTGTGGACTGAGAATGGATCGGGCTGCACGCCGCAGTGGTTGATATGAGGATCGGGCTGCACGCCGCAGCAGTATTGCGCTTGGGCTGTAGGAGCCCCTCCGGAGTCTGTACACACCCCCAGTGAGTGTCGTCGACGTTAAATGGATCGGGCTACACGCCGTGGCGGTTATGTGCATTGCATTGCATCTTTATAGTTGAATTATTCCGTGGTAGCTGTATTGTACTGTTGATGCTAGTTCGTAGGAGGATCGGACTGTAGTTTAGCTTCATATTGTGGTATTCTGTGGATTTCCTACTTTCGGCTGCTTTTATATATTTATTACTCACTGAGTACTTAGTACTCACCCCTACTCCCTGCACCTTTTGTGTGCAGACTCAGGTACACAGGAGGGATAGACGAGCACTCCAGCTTTTATCAGTATTTATCCGAGTTGCTGAGGTAGCTGCTGGCGTTCGCAGTACCTGGCTTCTCTTCTTATTCCATTTTTCCTTTGTATATTAATTATTCAGACTTTAGTATTTGATTTGGATATGTTATCCGATCTTGTTTAGAGGCTCTAGACTCGTGACCCTAGATCTTTGGGTGGTTGTTTAGTTTAGCTTTATTGTTGAAATAATATCCAGGTAATTGATTTGAGCTTCATGCTCGGGTGAGAGTGTAAATGGTCGGGCTTGCCTAGCAGGTGTGTTGGGCGCCATCACGACCGGGATTGGGGTCGTGACAAGTTGGTATCAGAGCCTAGGTTACTAGGCCCATGAGTCTTGAGCCGGTTGGTAGAGTCTTGTGGATCGGTACGGGGACGCCTGTACTTATCCTCGGGAGGCTGCAAACCTTTTAGGAAACACTTCACATTTCTTGGAACTCTTATCGTGCGTACTTGATTCGGCATGAGATGTAATTCTTGGAAATTCCTTCCACACGTCAGTGTACGCTTCGCGTGCTCAGTAATATGATTACCTTGATGGTTTGTGATTCCCTGATCGAGGGGCAAGATATAATCTCTGCGAGTTCATGTTTGGGCCAGTCGGGAGGACTTGAGGCCAGATCTTTGTTTATGACATGAGCACCAAAGTGCTGATTTTACAAACTGGTGTTATGAAATTTCGTGTGATCGGTATTGTTCTTAACTGTGGAAATGGCAGCTTAATAATGTACGAGCTGTCAGGTGTTAGATCCTTATTGTAATATGTTATGTAGCCCCGAGCTATGGGCGTGGTGAATATTTATCATATCTCTTAGTTGGAAGGTAAAGTGCCTTACGTGTAGTAAAACGAGTTTAGACTCATGAAGACTAAAGTGATTATGCTATGTATATCCTGGTGGAAGGTGTTGTACTGAAATACTAGATTGATGCAAAGTAGGTGGGTGGATTCGGATGTGTAATTGAAGGGTATTTGATATGTGTTATGATGCGAGCAGGTGCAACGCATGTCCATGTATCAATTTTGATATAACTCGTGTAGTATTGAGATTAACGTTGTTGATATACATTGTAATGTCTTGTTGAGTTGTGAATGTATTGTTAGGATGGTTTTGGTGATTCTCTGGCAGGTGGATAGGCCAAATTACAAAGGAAACTCTGTCGAAATCTTTGGAAAATTTAGGACTTAGAAAAGATTTGTCACCTAAAGAGAGTAGGCTTAACTGTGGTGCGTGTATAAATGCAAGAATTGCAGAAGAGCTGAGGTCTCTGATGATTCGAGTCTCTGTCAAGGCTTGTAAATGACTTGAGTTTAATCTCACTATAATATTGTGGCATCATTTGAGTAAGAATGCTATGAGTGGCTAAAAGTGCTTTGATGTACGGCTCTGAGCCAAGTTGGGGAGGTTGTTATTGATTAACTGATTGCACTGTTGTGTGCTATGTTGGTTATGTCTCTAAGTATGTTGGGAAAATTCTAATAAGGGTTATGGTGCTTCGTGGATGTGATGAAATCCTAGGATGATTTGAACTGCTGTTGGTCAATAATGTTCGGTGTATAGAAAAGAAAGTCAGTTGAATTATAAATTGAATAAGGGTGGATGACGCCCGAGAATAGCCTTGGGGTGTTCAAGACTTTGCTTGTAACGGTAAGGTGTCTTAAGATTTTGTATGTGGCTAAAGATGGTGGTTTCATTAGAAGGGATCAAGACTTGTGTAATGATATGTGAATGATGGGATTCTATGTATCCGTATTGGAAGGTAATGATACGAATCCAAAAAAAAAAAAAAAAAATCGCGGGAAGTTCGTCAAAATAAAGTATTGTAAAAGGTGGTACTCTGGGAAACATTTGAGAGAGTATTCAGCGGCCATGAGCCTTAGACCGTGTGGTCTTGTGTATGAATCTCGTGTGGTAACATGAGTTGAGGTATTGTGATCCTTCAATAAAGGAGGATATTAAATTAAAGAGGAATCAGAAAGGAATTGGGTAAATGGAACAACTTGTTAACAAACTGAAACGGTATGATAAAGATAAGATTAACTCCTGGCATGTGTACGAAGTAATGAGTCTTGTAGCTATGGTGCAACCAAGCTCTTGAGTGCTGGCAGTTGCGTAGCTCGATGTGGGTAAAAGGACTCGGTCCTGGCAGTTAAACTTATGCAATGAATTGGGAGAAAGAGTTTGTGATGTGTTCTACCGTGGTTTGAAAGTGAGTATATTCATGTTGGTATGCGAAGCTGGGAATGTGTAATGGGTTTTCCTCTATATGGAATCATGGAAGTCCTTGACTAGTTGAGTGCGTCGATATTTGCGGCGCAGAAAAGGGATAGAAGTTCCCATGTTATATTAGAGTGGTATGGTATATGCGATGTGTTATGTGAAGCTGATAATGGCATGTTTATGGTTTTGAGACCAATTCATAATATATGGGAAGTCATTAAAAATTATTGAGCAGCACGGCAGCTGCAGGTAATTTAAGAACCGATCTTTCGGGTGATTAAGGGAAAGAAATGGTACTGCTATTCTAGTGATATGGCAGGGTATATGGTCCAAAGTACAAGGTAATGTAAACTGATAATATCTAGTGGTATGGGGGTATTCTCTTGTTGGATCGACTGTGATGATTGAGTTGTTGATGGCACAGGGAAATTTCTGAATGACTTTCGTGGTATGAATGGATGCTTGATGTGTGTTATGTATTCGTACAGTGGAGTGTGGAATCAGGCATAGTAATTCATGTGTTATATAGGTGATGGAGACTAGAAGTTCTCGTAATCCACCTATGCAGTGGTTGTATATCGTGTGTATCAGCACCGTTTAGCGATCATCGGAAATTGGAAGCCCTAATGGCTCTCTCTTAGCTTGATATGATGAATTTGGGTTATGATACCTTATTTCAGACTGGTTGACATAAGTCAGGTCGCCTAGACTAATGTGATATGGACTATGATGAAAATGGCACAAAATGCATAGCAGAGTGCATCAGAGTATGCTCCAGCAGGGTAGTTGTACCCAGGACCAGCGGACGGCTGGTAGGTATTGCTTTGTCAGTTGGGCCTTTGTGGCGGATGTCAGTGTAGAGGTATCTACCATTCATTCAGTTCCAGTATTGAGGAACGTTGTCAAATGCGTTTCATGTGGCCGAGCTTGAGGCTATATATATATATGTTTGTTGTAATGAGCAACTTGACTCGATGTGCATTTCCTCTTGCGAGATTTATGCGTGGATCGGGTGGCACGTCGCCACAGGTATGGTATCTGGATCGGGTGGCACGCCGCCACGGGTATGTTATTGGAACGGGTTGCGCGCCGCAACAGTGTGATGTGGAAAATATAGTGTCCTTTAAGTTACTTTGTATACAATACTTCCTAGCTTCTAAGGAATAGTCCGTATTGGGTACCGCTCGGGGAATAGCACATCGGTTGTATCCATTCAGAATTTGATAGCATATATTAAATGTATCACCGTGGGTGTGATTGATTGCTTGAGTTCAGACCTAAATCTGTGCGTGGCTGACTGTTTTGAGCATGATGACTTGAGGTACTCCATGAGTAATAGTGCTCGGATAGAATCGTGAGTCGTGGCAATGCCACGTGATGTTATGACATTCGAGGAGGGTTTAGGTACTCTAATTCTATGACGTGAGACGGGATCTCATTTCTATGTTATGATGGTACGAACGAATTAAAGTTTAGCTCTTTGTTTGAGTTAGTTGTCATGATTTGAATATGTTCAGACGTTTCTTATTGGAGCCTGTGTTGTGCTCGTCGTGGCTTAGGCCGGTGTTGAGGTGTCATATCACCAGTGCGGTGTGTTATAATCGGAATGATCATTGGAGCCATTAATGAGTGCGGGCATATGTGATTTCAGCTGGTTAGAAAGGAAAACATCGAGGTTTGGCTCCGAAATATATTGTAATGTCAGTCAAAAAGGGAAATGGATTCATGAATGGATGACCTGAGAGATGGATTCGAGATATCGTGTGTTCGGTTGCCGTGGGCAATATACATGAAGGTGTTGGAATAAGTCTTCAGCTAACGAGAAAGGTTTTTCAGTAGTAACTGGTTATCGTGGGAAATTGTGGTGATTAGAGGGCATCGTCTCGAGTGATTGGTTTGTTTGGTACACCATAAGGTCTCACTCGGAGTGGCGAGTATGGACTATTACAGTTGGTTCGGGTGTATTCCGAGTATAGACGTGGGATCCAGATGTGGTATATGATTTCGAAAAGTGCAATGTGGTCTATGTTCCAGATGGACTGTGGAAGTTCAGCTATATGGCATTAGCGGACTTATGATGGACAGGGTGATGTGGTACCACCCCGCATATATGCTTGGTAAGGTCATCCAGCTATTGGGTTGCTTCTAGTACAACTCTGGGTACGCTCGAGGACGAGCGATTATTTAAGTTGGGGAGAATGTAACGACCCGGCCCGTCGTTACGGGAGTTATCGCCCCGTTTTCTCAATTTAATACTTCAATATGCTAATTTATATGTGTTTGGAGAGTTAGAAGCAAATCGGTGAGAATTAGAATAGAAATGAGGACATAAATCTCTTTACGAGAAGAATAGGTTGGAAAAGTCAACCGAATGTTGACCGATGAGTTAGACAGCTCGGAATGGAAATTTGAAGATTCGACTAGTTTCGGGGGATCATTTATGACTTAGGAGAGCAATCGGAATCGAATTCGGAGGTCCGGTGTAGTTTTAGGCTTGAATTGGCTAAGGTTGAATTTTGGCGAAATCCGAATGGTAGGTGAGATTTTGATCCGGGGGTCGAGATAGAATTCCAACAATTTCTGTAGCTTCGTTATGTGATTTTGGATATGTCTACAAAATTTTAGGTCATTCGGACGTGGTTTGGTTGGGTTTTTGATTAAATGTGTGTTTTGGAAGTTTTAGAAGAACTTAAGCTTGAATTCGATGTAATTTGATGGTCTTGGCGTTGTTTGATGCATGTCGATGATCGGAACAAGTTTGTATGATGTTTTAGGAGGTGTTGGTATTTTTGGTTGAGGTCCCGGGGGACTCGGGGTGATTTCAGATGGTTAACGGGAACTTTTGAAGTTGGAAAAACTTCATAATAGGCGAAGATGTAAATGAGTGTGCACAAGACCTCACTTTAAACGATCATATCTCCCATTATATAAAGATTTATGCGACCCACAACCTATCAAATTAAAGCCCTTTGAGTCTAGTTTCCAATGCAACAAACCGTGCGTCATTTGGAGGTGTATACAGAAAGTTATGACCTTTTTACTGGGCATGTGCCAGTAGCGCGGCCTTAGCGCGGGAGCGCTAGTAGCCCGCGCTAATGGGTTATTTTCTGCCTCAACTCGCGCTAATTAGCGCGGGCGCGCTAGTAGCAGGCCCTAAATATACATAAGGACGGGAAATGACAGAACTTGAGTCATTTCTCAAGCCTAGGGCTTCCCCAACACCCCCAATTCGACCAAGGCACTCAATTGCACTCCTAAGGTAAGCTTTTAAGTGTGTTTTCATGGTGATTTCTCTTCTCAATCACTAGTTACAACATGATTTTGGTTGGATTTCATAGGATTTCTTCAAAATCTCAAGAACACCCCAAAGTTGTCTTTCAAGATTTGATCTACAAGAGGTAATCCTACACCTTAGACTTACACATATGGTGTTATTATGGGAATATGAGTATGAATCAAGTATTACAATTTATAGTATGGTTGTTGGAAGCCATAAATCCCCAATTTAAATACATGAACATGGTAGGGATTTAAATGTGTATATTTGTTGGAATTTTATTGGTGTGGGTGTGAATGGTTGATCACACACATGATGTTAGGAGTATAAATTGCTAAAGAATGATAGGAAGATGAATTGTTGGTTAATGGTGATAGTTGGAGGAACCAATGCTATAGTTAAGAGGTGTAAATATTTATGCCTACAAGATGTTTGATAATAGGCCTAGATGGCACAAGTTATGGGATTTATGACTAATATTGGCCATATTGAATGTGGTATTGTAGATTGAAGTTACATAACTGTATTGGATCATTGTAGTATCATTAAGGGGCGAATTTCAGATATGTTCGGCTAAAACCCCATCTTTTAGAAATCGAACTTCATCGATGTTTGTATGAATTTGGATAGATTGGAAGCGCGAGGAGGCCGGTTGAGGAGAAAAGGCATCGCGGACTAGAATTCTCGCCGGTTCGAGATTCGGCATCCGAGGTGATTGAATTGCAAGGCAAGCGCAAGGCGGACTAAGGCTTCTACCGGCTAGAGGTGAGTAATTTGTGTATATGGTAGCCTGAGGGTTCGAAACCCCGGCTTAGCATATTGTGATGCTAGTAGGGCGTGGCTCGCACACCGTGGCAGGTGCGGGATTGAATGTGACTGGGGATTGAGACTTGGTCCATCCCGGAAATGAATAATATGTTATTAGTGTTGGAAATACACTGTATTTGATATATTTGTGGGCTGTAAGCCTTGTTTGGGGCCTTGTGCCGACCTGTAGTGTCCTTAGAGGATAATATTTATGTGATAGCTATATTTGCTTACATCACTGATCTCAGTCCTGGAAATTGAAATCACACTATTGAAATGCTAAGTCACCGGCTTTTGCAAATTTAATAAAGTTAAGGTATTTTTCATAAATTATGAACTGGAAACTGGAATTAAGAAAAATGAACTGTTTTGTGACTTATTTGCTTATTGTGGACTGAGAATGGATCGGGCTGCACGCCGCAGTGGTTGATATGAGGATCGGGCTGCACGCCGCAGCAGTATTGCGCTTGGGCTGTAGGAGCCCCTCCGGAGTCTGTACACACCCCTAGTGAGCGCCGTCGACGTTAAATGGATCGGGCTACACGCCGTGGCGGTTATGTGCATTGCATTGCATCTTTATAGTTGAATTATTCCGTGGTAGCTGTATTGTACTGTTGATGCTAGTTCGTAGGAGGATCGGACTGTAGTTTAGCTTCATATTGTGGTATTCTGTGGATTTCCTACTTTCAGCTGCTTATATATGTTTATTACTCACTGAGTACTTAGTACTCACCCCTACTCCCTGCACCTTTGTGTGCAGATTCAGGTACACAGGAGGGATAGACGAGCACTCCAGCTTTTATCAGTATTTATCCGAGTTGCTGAGGTAGCTGCTGGCGTTCGCAGTACCTGGCTTCTCTTCTTATTCCATTTTTCCTTTGTATATTAATTATTCAGACTTTAGTATTTGATTTGGATATGTTATCCGATCTTGTTTAGAGGCTCTAGACTCGTGACCCTAGATCTTTGGGTGGTTGTTTAGTTTAGCTTTATTGTTGAAATAATATCCAGGTAATTGATTTGAGCTTCATGCTCGGGTGAGAGTGTAAATGGTCGGGCTTGCCTAGCAGGTGTGTTGGGCGCCATCACGACCGGGATTGGGGTCGTGACAAACATATATGGCAAGTACAACAAATTCCGATGTTGTTTTCTTTATAAAAACACATGGGCAAATGTCATCATTTATATAGCCTTCTTTCAATAAATACTCACTGAGGCGCTTATACCACATTCGTCCTGATTGCTTTATACCATACAAAGATCTTTGCAATTTGATTGAAAACATTTCCCAGAACTTTGAATTATGTGCGTTTAGTATTTTAATTTCATAGGGAATTTTAATGTATATCCCATTATCAAGTGAGCCATAAAGGTAGGCGATAACCACATCCATTAAATGCATGTCAAACTTTTTGTGGACAACAAAACTAATGAGATAAAGGATCGTTATAGCATCCATAATGGCTGAATATGTCTCTTCATAATCAACTCCAGGCCTTTGTGAAAATTCTTGTCCAACAAGGCGTGCCTTATATCTTTGTACCTCGTTTTTCTCATTTCTCTTATGTACAAGGACCCATTTATAGCCAACAACTTCACGTTATGCAAGTGAATTCAATTCTAATTGGATTGCTTCTTACCATTTTGGCCAATCAAGGCTTTGTTGACATTCTCCAATAGATTGAGGTTCAAGATCCTCACTTTCTTGCATAATGCTAGATGCAACATTATATGCAAAGACATAATCCACCACTATATCGAATCAATTAGAATTTGTCTCAATATCTATTGGATTTATTGATAGTTCCCTATTTTCTTGAGTCTCAGGCTCAGTGATTTCCTCACGAATCTCGGAATTTATTAAATCGTGGATTTCTTCATGAGATTCTTTTGTAGTGTCATTTTGATCATTTATTTTTATTTTTCTAGGATTTGCGATCTTTGAAACCTAATGTTATAGCACGTTTCAGGCGTGTTTTTAACTCATTAACTATGACACTAGAAGATTGTCCAATAGGGACATCAATACGGATTGTAACATTCTCCGCAGGGATATGTGATTTTGTTATCTTTTTCATATCCGTAAATGCATCTAGCATTTGATTTTCTATTCTCTGCAAATGAATAATCGTTTTCACCTCTTTTTCACAAATAGGGGCACGTGGATCAAGATGATATAATGATGGATTTTTCACAAATTTCCCTTTGGTTTCACCAACTTCTCCCCCTAATTTTGGGGAAGTGTCTCTCGAATAGGCAGTCTGCAAATCGCGTAGTAAACAAATATCCTACTAATATTTCGAGGTAGCGAATAATGGAGGGCGATTCAAACCCAACATATATTCCTAATCTCTTTTGGGAACTTTTGGTGCGATATGGCGGTGCTAACATATATTGGGCATCCAAAAAATTTTAAATGGGATATATTAGGTTCATGACCCAAAACTAATAGCAATGGAGAATATTTGTGATAATATGTCAGTCTGAGATGAACTAGCATTGCTACATGCAAAATGGCGTGACCCTAACAACAGTGGGTAACCTATTTTCATAAGTGATGGTCTTGCTATCAATTGCAGACGTTTAATTAATGACTCTGCAAGACCATTTTGAGTGTGAACATGCGCTACAGGATGTTCCACTTTTATCCAAATTGATCAGCAATAATCATTAAATGCTTGGGATGAAAACTCAACAGCATTATCAAGTCTAATATATTTAATTGGATTATCGGGGAATTATACTCATAATCAAATTATTTGTGCCATTAATTTTGCAAACGCGAGGTTGCGTGATGACAATAGGCACACATGTGACCATCTAGAAGATACATCTATTAAGACCATAAAATATCTAAATGACCCACTAGGTGGCTGAATAGGTCCACAAATGTCACCTTGTATATGTTCCAAAAATGTAGGGGACTCAATTCCAACCTTTATTTGTGATGGTCTAATAATTAATTTTCCTTGATAAAAAGAAGTGCAAGAAATTCATTATTTAAAAGAATCTTTAAATTCTTTAATGAATGCCCTTTTGAGTTTTCTATAATTCGTCTCATCATAATTGATCCAGAATGTCCCAATCGATCCTGCTAAAGTACAAAAGTATTGGACTCAGTAACCTTTTGGTTTACAATAGAGTGTGCGTCAATTGCACTAATTGTTGTCCAATACACGCCACAAGAGAAAGATGGGAACTTCTCAATAGCCCTTTTCTGGCCGGAGACATTTTTGGTAATGATGAGATATTCAAGATTATTCTCATCTATTGTCACAGTATGATATCCATTTTGGCGATTATCTTTAAAACTCAACAAGTTCCCCTTGGACTTGGAGGAGAACATTACATTCTCTATGAAATGTATTGTTCCTTTAGGCACAGTTATAGTAGCTGTGAGCACGTGATTTTTGCTACTCTTAATTTACTCATATAAATTCATTAAAATTAGAATTTTTCTTTTATTATTTGAATTTTTAAGAATTAATCACATAATTCTATGTCTTGTTTGCATATTGCATACATTTTTAATTGATATAAAAAATTCAAAAATAGCATGTTTGCATTTAGAATTTAACAAGAAAAATAACAAAAAAAATAATAATCCTTTTGCCATTTAATTCTACATTTTACATCTTTTAATTTAGGAATTAGTAATATTTAGAAATTAATTAGTACAATTTTAGATTTTTATTTTTTCGGTATTACATAAAATGTATATAATAATAATAATACAACGAATAAAATCCAAAACCAAATAAATATAAGAAAGCAAAAAGGAAAAATATAAGGGGCTGCCAATTAGTACAATTTTAGATTTTTATTTTTCCGGTATTACATAAAATGTATATAATAATAATAATACAACGAATAAAATCCAAAACCAAATAAATATAAGAAAGCAAAAAGGAAAAATATAAGGGGCTGCCCAAACCAATCCATTTCCCTAGGCCCAAATCACAAGCCCAAAAATAATTTCCACCCCAGCCCAATCCATAAGACCACCCGGATCCGGCCCTGCCCAGCTCAGGGATTAATAAAATGACGTCGTTTCGTAAGGCTTGATCAGGGCCGTTGATTTTTTGATCGAAAGACTACAGCTATCCTAGGTTATCCTAGATATATATGTCCGAATTACCCCATACCCTAGCCATTCGTCTCCCTCACACCCCAAAGTCCTAGCCGCCATAGAAATCGCCTCTGCCACCCTCCGTCGTGGTTCTACCGCCCACCACCCTAACGCCGCCGGCTAGAAATAGCCTCCGCCAGCGGCGATGCTCCAAATACACCCAAAATTTCACCCCTTACTCTTCTATTTCTCCACTTTCCATCCCCCAAACCCATTTATCCCAAATCCTTGCCGATTTTCTCAAATGTTAGATCAAAATTTCAGATAAGCTTCAACTTTCTCAAAAATTTCCTAAATCCACACCATACAATCCCATAACCTCCCTCATCTCGAATATGAGGTTGTTTCCCTTCAAATGTCAACCAGTCATCTCAAAATTCACATCTAGGGTTCAGGCCTTTCCCAAAAAATTCGAGGCGTCGAGTTTTTGATGCTATGTGTCTCACAAACACATAATATCAATTTTTGAATCGAACTCGAAGACTATTTTGGAAAAATCAACAATACGTTTTCGCTTTTCTTAAACCATTGATTTTTGTTGTTGTGATTTTTCTTTTTTCTGGTAGTTTAATTAGGGTTCCGAATATTTTGGTTGTTCTTCTGATTTACCTAGGATTATCTGTTAGTTTTATCCAAGTTTTAGTATAATAGTTAGGTGTTAGTCTAGGATTAATTTGTTCAATTGATTTCAATCGAATAAACTTCTTGGTAATATGTTGCCTTTTGATCCTGGGAGTCTTTTGGTTCTTTCTTGTATGGATTAGTTTAATTAGTTCATTAGTTATTTTAGAATAGTAATTCTCGTTCCCTATGTTTCATTAGTTTGCTATCATTTTCAACTGTTCTTATTTGGATTTGATTGATAATTAGAATTTATTATATAGTATAAGTATATTCTGTTATACCCTTAGTTTCAATTTTGAATTTTCTTTTAAACATAACTATAAGTATTTGGTTATAGCTGAAAGTTTACTTCATGTCTGATTAATTAGTGTTAATTAGAATTTGTAGGTGTTCTTGTTAGTAAGGTTTGGTTATAGCTGATTAGTACTTAGTTTAAATAGAACTAAAAGGATTAGGGTAGTTAACTAAGTTTAGAATTGATCTGATTGGGCAAGTAAATTCAGGAAAGTTCTAAGGGTACATTAGGTGTAAAAAAGGGTAATTTTATAAATTCAAAACAGGGGCAAGGGTAACTTAGGCCTTTCATAGTTGAAAGAATACACTAGATCCTTCTAAAAAGGGTCTAAGTGTAACTTTTCTACATTTCTTTGCAGTAACTTGGGGAACAAGGTATAATATTAGGGTCTAATAGTCAATTTGTGGAAATTAAAAAGAGGAAAGTGAAATAAAGGTTCCAGAATATTCTGCCCTAACTTAGTCCTATAAAAGGCACCCAAATGCCTTTAAATACAAGTTTCAGAAGTTCTGAAAATTCCATAAATCCTCCCAGCTCTTAATATTCCCCAAAAATTCCTTTTACATTCCAGATTTTCTTTTGAACAATAAAAAAAACAAAAAATTAGAAAACATCAGTAAAAAAATAAAAAACAATACTGTTACATTACTTAGTTTGAAGTTCTGGTCCAATATTTGGACAAATTTGAGGCCAAACGAGTGTAATCTGGGTTCTTCTGTTACTGCTAGTCATCTACTGTTTTACTGGTTGCTGAAATAACAATTTAGTCCAAAATTGATCTCATTATGTTGCTGTTTTAAGCTGCTTGCTATTTGAGACTGCTGGTTTTTAGTTGTTGCCTTGAACTGCTGCTGATTCTCCTCATCCTTTTATTACTTTGCAATTCCAGGTACACACCTGAATTTAGCTTGATGTAGCCTTGAAGATTAGAAAGTGAAGTGAAATGTGCATTTGTCCCTGATACATATTTGTCCAAAATGTAATTAATACACTGTATTAGTTTCAATTTTTCTTTTATATTACAGGACTATAAATTGGACTAATTAGTTTTTAATGAATTGAACTTGAAACGTTAATTAGTTATTTACTCATATATGAATCCTATAAGGGTACAAAGTAATGATGAACTCTTGTAATAGGGTAGTTTATTTGGAGTAGCTACTTTCTTGGGATTTGGATAGTTGTAATTGATGTGTATGTGATTTGAAAGGGTATCACTGATGATATAATACATAGAGTAGGTGTATAATTGAATCAATTTGATATTCAATGATTTTAAAATGAGCGAGTTAATAATTTTCTAGAATTGCTAATCTGAATCACATGAACTAATGAACTCGATTTAGATTTTTTTTTATTTTTGCTGCTGTTGCACCTTAACAAATCGCTGTGAATCAGTATAGAAAGTCGAGGTCCACCTACATTAAATTAAATCATTAAAATTGTTGGTTTTTGATAATTGATTGGTATATTAATTTGATTAAAATTCTAGAAGTTTTCTGTTTAAGAAATAGTAGTGAACATTGGTCATTTGGGCCCCGTTATGCTTCTGCGGTTGGTTAGTAAGGACTTGGGCCAAGTTCTGGCCCAATTTGAGATATCCTTGTTTAAGGCAAGTGAATGGTCCTTTGAAGACAATTCATAAATCGTGATTGCTCTATCAATTTAACATAAATTTGGGCCAAAGTGATTAAGGCCCCGAAAATATGCTGAACCATTTTTAAAATTATATAGAAATATGGGTAATTAACTTACAAATATAAAAATTGGGTCTCGAATTAGGTAGCGGGTTCAAGCTAAAAGGGTGTTTCCCTTTTGTTTGAATTCGGACTTGAATTTGTGGATCGAATTAGTATTTGTAAATTAATTAACCCTTAGAGACAAATAATCCATAGAAAACTCTAGCTTGCTCTTAGTTGGTCTTTAATAATAAAAATGAGACGAGCCTCGCCAAATCAAATATATAACTGCGGGGCCCTCATCAATTACTTAATAAAATACCTAGAAACCCGGGACGGGCCGTTTAACGAATTTCATGGCCTTCCCAAAAGATAATAACACGTTAGACTCTATAGGCGCATTTTTAATAATCTTACCTTCCTAATACGGGTGTGTATTTCATACAACCCAAATCCAAATTCGAAAACGTCAAATAAAGATGTGTCAAGGATCCGGGTGTATTTCATGTGACGTGATCCGAAAACATGTTTTTTAGGCGACGTTCACTTTCGTAAAAAATAATTAAAAAGTGGTAAATAATTATAAAAATTGCACTATAGGTTGGGGCGTGTAAAAAATTAAAATTTAGCCATTTATAGTAATTTAAGCGACCGCGCTAGAACCTCGGGACCCGGGGGTGCCTAACACCTTCCCTCGGGTCAGCAGAATTCGTTACACAGAATTTCTGGTTCACAGACTCCAATTGGGAAGTCGAATAATTTTTCTCGATTTGGGATTCGAACCGGTGACTCGGGACACCAAAAGCCAATCCTTTCCCGAGCGACGACTCTAAAATAAATAAATAATCCCAAATTCGAATAATGTCACCTGAATTGTAAAAACTCCCCTTTTATATATATTACCCTTCGGGGTATGGTGTGTAAAAAAAGGAGTTGTGACAGCTCTGGCGATTCTGCTGGAGAAGTGAACCCAGAATTCCGGTTCAGGGTTCAAAAAATTCGAGCTTAGTTTAATTATTATATTTGGCTTTTACCTATTTTTTCTACATGCCTCCATGCTATATGTGCTAAATTTTTACTTCTTTGATATTTGTTAAACTGTATATAAATTGTCGCGAATCCCGCCTCTTTCAGAGTCTTCTACATCATGGAGAAGGGTGCACTTCGTGTAGCTTCTTGTTATGACCCGATCCGTCCTCACGTGAGTTACCACCTAGTTTTCCCTGTTATATGCTTGTTTGGTGAATTTGAGTCGATTCGGATCGAGTTTTGTAGGAAATGAGACAAATAGTCTCTTTGATGAAGGAATAGTTGGAAAAGTCAACCGGATGTTGAATTGTGAGTTAGAGGGCTCAGAATTGAATTTTGATGGTTCGGTTAGCTTCGATGGATCATTTTTAGCTTAGAAGAGTGATTAGAATTGAATTTGGAGGTCTAGTGTAAAAATAGGCTTGAATTGGCTTAGTTGGAATTTTGGCGAAATCCGGTCGATAGGTGAGATTTTGATCCGGGAGTCGTAATGCAATTCTGACAGTTGGAGTAGCTTCGTTGGGTGATTTTGGATGTGTCTTCAAATTTTCAGATCATTCGGACATCGTTTAGTCTAGTTTTTGATTGAATGTTGGTATTGGAAGTTATAGTTGAAACATGGCTTGAATCCGCCTTAATTTGATGATTCCTGGGTTTAAAGGATCGTTTTTATGATAGGAACAAGTTCGTATGATGATTTAGAATGGATTTGTATTTTTGGTTGAGGTCCCGGGGGCCTCAGGATGAGTTCGGGTGATTAAACATAGGATATTTGGAAGTTGGATTGCTGATATGGAATCTACAGCAGTAGTTTCCGCTTCTGCGAAGGGGAACCGCAGAAGCGGCTCCGCAAAAGCGGTAGCATCATCACAGATGTGAGTTTGGGGGTGGATTGCAAGAATCCGCAGAAGCGGGCACATGTCCGCGGAAGTCAGTGGAGGTGGTAGCTTCGTGGAAGCGGAGGAAATTGCGCTTAAGCCGTCTCACAGAAGTGAGAATTTAACCGCAGAAGCGGTAGGTGGCTTTAATGAAATGTCGCAAAAGCGACTGAAAATCTGCAGAAGCGGTCACGCGGAAGCGGCGCATTGGCCGCAGAAGCGAAAAAACGACTGGGATTTAATGTAGCAGTGTTGCTCGAAATTTCAGAACATTAACTCAATTGGGGCTTCGAAATTAGAGGCGCTTTTGACAATTTTGAGGAGGAAATCAAAGGGTATCATCGGGTAAGCACTCTTGGACTCAAATTATGTCAATATATTGATAAACCATGGATTTAATATCTGAAAATAGAGGAATTAAGGTGTTAAAATAAGTGATTTTGAGCTCTAAGTTTGAGATGAGAGAGTGTATTTGGTCAGGCTCGCCTAGCAATGTGCTGGGCGCCATCACGATCGGGTTTTGGGATCGTAACAAGTTGGTATCAAAGCCTAGGTTTACTAGGCCTCATGAGTCTTGAGACGGTTAGTAGTGTCTTGCGGATCGGTACAGAGACATCTGTATTTATCCTCGGGAGGCTGCAGACCTTTTAGGAAACACTTCACATTCTTGAGATTCTTATCGTGCATAATTGATTCTCCTTGAGAAGTAATTCTTGAAATTCCTTTCACACGTCTGTATGCGCACTCAAGCACTTAGTATTATATTTGCCTTGAAGGCTTGTGACTCCTCGATCGAGGGGCGAGATATAATCTCCGTGAGTTCATGTTGGGCCAGTCGAAAGGACTTGAGGGCGGATCTTTGTCTATGGCTTCAGCACCGAGGTGCTGATTTTTGCGAGCTGGTATGATAAAATTTATATGATTAGTATTATTCCTAATTGTTATAATGGCGGCTTGATAATGGGTGAGCTGTTAGGTGTTCGACTCTTATTGTGATCCGTTGTGTAGCCCCTATCTATGGGCGTGGTGAATATGTTCATGTCTCTTAGTGGAAAGGTAAAGTGCACTATGTGTGGTAGTATGCGTTCAGACTCGGGAAGACCGAATGTGTTGTGCTATGTGTATTGTTGTGAAAGGTAGTTGATATATGTTATGATTTGAGCAGGTGCAACGCATGCCTATGTATCAATTTTGATAAGGTAATTTGTGTAGTATTGAGGTTAATGTTGTTGATATACATTGTGATGTCTTGTCGAGTTGCCGATGTATTGTTAGGATGGTTTTGGTGATTCTCTGGTAGGTGGATAGGCCAAATTACAAAAGAAACCCTGTCAAAATATTTGGAAAATTTGGGACTTAGAAAAGGTTTTGTCACCTAAAGAGTGGGCTTAATGGTTGTGTGTGAATGAACGCAAGAATTGCAGAAGAGTTAAGATTTCTGATGATTCGAGTCTCCGCCAAAGCTCATAAATGACTCGAGTTTAATCTCACTATAACATTGTAGCATCGTTTGAGTAAGAATTCTATGAGTGGTTAAAAGTGCTTTGATATATGGCTTCAAGCCAAGTTGGGGAGGTTGTTATTGATTAACTGATTGCACTGTTGTGTGCTATGTTGGTTCTGTCTCTACGTATGTTGGGAAATTTTGATGAAGGGTATATAGTGCTTCATTGATATGAAGAAATACTAGGATGTTTTGAACTGCAGTTGATAAAGAATGCTCGGTGTATAGAAAAGATAGATAGCTATTTGTATCTGTATGTAATCATGTTCAGCGGTGTCAGAGTTCTAACAAAGCACGAGTGGTTCCGTTCAATAAGACAATTGAATTATAGCTGACTAAGGGTGAATGACGCCCGAGAATGGTTTTGCGGTGTTCAAGATTTTGCTTGTAACCGCCAGGTGCCTTAAGATTTTGTATGTGGCTAAACACTGTGGTTTTGCTAGAAAAAATCGAGACTTGTGGTACGTTATGTTAATTATGGGATTCTATGTATCCGTATTGGAAGGTAATGATAACGAATCTCGAATCGCAGGAAGTTCTTTGAAATAAAGTATTGTAGAATGTGGTACTTCTGGGAAATATCTGAGAATGTATTCAGTGGCCATGGGTCCTAGACCGTGTGGTCTTATGTATGAGTCTTGTATGGTAACCTGAGTCGAGGTATTGTGGCTGTAAGGCCCCAGAAAATTTCGCTAAGTAATATAGGATTCCGTGGTGCCACGTAGGCTAATTATTATATTTAATGTGCTATAAACATGATAGACATCAATTAGACTTGGTAAATATGAGTATGAGTCTTATGGTAAGTGATGTGAGGTCCAAATGGAAACCCAAGTGTATGCCAAATGGGAAAAATTTTGTAATAGGCCAATATTCCTAATGGATTTGCACAAGGATCCACTTTAAAAGATCATAGACAATTATTTATAAGGTTTTATGTGGTGAATAGTATATCAAATGAAAGCTCTTTGAGTCTATTTCCAACGCTTCAAACCGTTCGTCATTTGGACATTCCTACACAAAGTTATGATCAAATTACCAAAAGCTGGAAACATGCGAGGCGTTGTAAAATCTGCGATCGCAGATTTCACTCTGCGTACCGCAGAAATCATTCTGCTATCGTAGAATGGTTGCAGAATGAGATAGAACATCCCAGTTCTGGGCAATGAATTCTGCAACGCATCTGCGGCCTGCATAGCCAATTTGTGGTGCATTCTGCGATCGTAGAGAGGTCAATGGAGGGTAAATTTTCTAATTTTTATAACCCGAACCCATTTCAATATATAGGCTTAGGGATTCATTTTGGGGTCATTTTACACTGATTTTAGAGAGAGGTGAGAGCATTTTAGAGAGAGAAGGAGGAACCCAACATTTAAATCATCCAAACCGTGCTTCAATCTTCAAGAATCAAAGAACTCAATCACAAGATCTTCATCTAAGAGGTAATATTCTATACCCTAGGTTTTAATTTCGAGTTTGGTGTATAAGATGAGTTATTGAGGTATGATTCTTGGGTATATTAGTATTGTGTATAAATTCATGTACAACATAGGTTTATTGGAAGATTGTTTAACATATATCAATAAAGATTGGGTTAGAGAATGAAAAAATTCTTGAAAAGGGGATTTGAAATCAAGATGCCCAACTAGTATTTGATAAATTGCTCAAATGAGCTAGAATTATGAATACCTTCCTAATTTGTGTTCTATTGTTTTATGTCCCAAAATAGATTGAAGTTGCTAGAAGTTTCGGAATATCGTATTAATTAAAGGAAAGCTCAAGAAAGGTATGTATGGCTAAAACTCCCTCTTGTTAGAAATTGAGCTCCCATGGTGTCCCTTCATATGTTGTAAGTCCGGAATTCGATATATGTGGTATTCATTATTTCAAAGGATTTGGGTGTTGTAAGAATATATGTAAAAGATGTACCTCAATATGTTTAGTATGTTATTCTTGGTAAATGAGGATATGTGAAAAAATGGGAACTATAATCTAAAATGCCTAGACTTCGAGTCAAGTTTAGATTGAGATTTTGATGTCAAATTGTGTAAGAAAACCCGTTATGGTTTATCGTCCAAATTGTTCTTATGTGTACCAAATGTATTTGATTGGCTGTGTCTAGTTGTTTGTAATGTACAAAGATATTTGGAAGTGAAGTAAGTAACTGTGTAAATGTGGTAAGATTGAACTTTTGATTCTTACTGTGGTTGGAATTTTACATGAGTTGGTGTTGTGACCCTATAATTGTAAAAGATGCATTCCAATATGATCAATGCGTTATTGTTGATAACTTAAAAAGGGTGAAAGGAATATGAATCATGTATTGAGATGCTAGGACCTTAAATTGAGACTAAGTTGCATATCATATGCCAAACTATGTGAAATCCTCTATGTGTATAAATGTTTATAGTAATCAAATGAATTTGGGAAGTAGACTGTGGCCAATATGCCGAGAACTTGAATTATAATTGTATAATGTCATGATTAAAAAAAGAATAGAAGGATTCAAGAATAATTGGTGTGATTATTTGCTTATGCATTTGATGTGTGTTTTTATTGCGGGTTTGGTGTACTCCCCTCCATTGATTTTGAAGAGCCCCCAATGTTTAAAGTTCCATTATCAATAAAATTGAGGTGTATGATCTCTAAGATATTGTATATGCCGAGGATTCAGGGTTCCTCTCATGTGTACTTAACATCTTGAATTGAATGACTTGTTGCTGAAATTCATATTGGTGTGAAATATGTGGAATGATGTGAAACGTGGGAAATACGAGAATGAGTTATGAAATATGGCCTAGTGCCAAGTATGTTGTAATGATTGTGGCCCCATGAGCCGATTAATTGATATGTGAACCATATGGACGGGCTATGAAACTCATAGGGGTATAATATAAAATGTGGAACCTATGGACGGGCTATGAAACGCATAGGTGTATAATATAATATGATGACCCTATGGACGGGCTATGAAACGCATAGGTGTATAATATGATATATAGAACCTATGGACGGGCTATGAAACGCATAGGTGTATAATATGATATATGAACCCTATGACGGGCTATGGAACGCAACCTAGAGGTATGGAAATTATGTGAAAGCTATGTGATCCCTTTTATTTGTGGATGTGGGGATTGTTAAAGCTTTTTAATTATTTTATGATCTCTTTATTCTTTTTGACAACTCTTTCTAATGACAAGGTGTTAATGATTTCTTTATCCTTGTTTGATAGTTCTTTCTAATTAAATGGTATTTAGTTATACATACTAGTGCTATTCAATGGCACTAACGTCCCTTTTGACGGGGGCGCTACATTTTTTTTAGTAAATGTAGGTGGCTCCATAGCGGATAGTGCCGGTCGTGTGTAGCAGAGCATCCTCCCTCGCAAAGGTCTTGGTGAGCCCCTTTCTCCTTCAAGGGGGCTATATTGCACGTCATCTTATTTTATATTTTCACTTTTGAGGTATAGCCGGAGCCTTGTTACCGGCATTTCCATATTACATTACTCTTTAGCTGTGTTCAGAGGCTCTGTAGACAGGTTGTGGGTAGCGTCGGGTATTGGAATTAAAGTAAGAATATTGTTGTTTGGCAAAGACTTATAACACATATGATATTTTGATAATATGATTTAAGTTGCTAATGGAAAGAAAATAAATCTTTTTAATAAAAAACTTACTAAGTCTGATTAGAGGATTGCATCTCCAATTTACTTGTGAGGTTGTTTGGAAATAATGAAACCTAACTGTCTTGCTCAGTCGGGTTTACTCAGTTGAGCACCGGTCACGCTCATTGGATTTTGGGGCGTGACAAACTTGGTATCAGACAGAAGTGTGTGGGAGTACCACATGGAGTTTGCTCGCTTGTCCAAGTATGCTATTCACATATTGCCTACTATGGAGGCTAGAGTGCGCCGATTTGTACAGGGTCTTAACCCTTTGGTTATTAATGAGGCGGCTACAACTGCCTTGAACTCTGATATGAATTATGGGAAGATTGTTTCATTCTCTCAAGCTATAGAGGTGCGAAAGTTAAAAATAAAGATAGAGCAAGATAGCAACAAAAATGACCGATCCACAAGCAATTATAATGGCTCCTATAGTAGGGGTAATGGTGGGAAAGAATCACACACGAGAGTGTCATCCGGACCCACACCGTCAATTCTTCACACCTCAGCTAGGACGTTACCATCAGGGCCTGACCAACAGCAGTGTGACCATGATATGAAAGACCAAGGCAACATGAAATCTAACCAACAGGTCCAGTCAAGTGGGAACCAACAGAGGCAACAGCGACCACATTGCCCTAAGTATAAGAGGCATCATCTAGGGGTGTGTCATAAGGGCACTGACGAATGTTTCGGGTGTGGAGTTAAAGGACATCAGCTAAGACATTGCCCCAACAACCGAGGAACAACAAGTAAGTCCCTTAACCCTTTTTGTTCTATGATGGGTGTAAATAGGTATGACCATTTATTTCATTCCATGGAAGACTGACCATTGGGTGATACTTTCTTACATGTTTAGACCCCCAAACTCGGTAAGTTTAACTCATACAGAAATGATCGGGTGAGATGGGAATATTGAATAGGATTTGAGGTGTTTACACATGCTTATAATGCGAATTATGTGCTTAGAAAGGATGTTTTTCTACCGAGTATAGTTGTACGTTGCGTATTAGGCTTGGCGCTGTATTTATGTAATATGGTAGGGTGATTGCCCATGCATCTAGACAGCTGAAAGAGAGAGATATGGGTAATAGTCTATGCACTTTGTCACTCAATAGGAGTATGATGTTTCCCCACAGTTGTTCCTCATGAATTCCGGTTTTCATATGCCTATGCCAAAGAAGTTAGTGATAAAATAGGGGTGTGAATTGATTTGATTGAACTATATAATTATGGTAATATCTTATATGTTGCGCTACTGGAAATAATCATCGTGGGTTGACTTCATATGAATGTGTTAATTGAAATGAAATTATTTTTTTGTTGATAAACTCCTTTGTGATTAAATTAATGACTCGTAAGGACTATTATGAACACATGTCTGTTTGGTTACCATTAAATGACATTCTTGATAGTGTGATGTTATATGATGGAACTGTGGGTCATTGTCGTTACCATGAATTGAAATATCTGGTGGAATGTAAATGGTACAGTAGAAATTATTAAAGGTAAAGTCAATGGATAGTTAACTCATGTGAGGTGTCTATCTATCATCCTTGTTATATATCTTATGGAGTTGATATTATTTCTGAGAATGTATCATGAAAATGCTTGTAAGTCGGTAATGTCATCTAGAAAGCTGAAAGTGTTGGGGAAGGAAAATATTTTCGCTTGATTGAATACTAGTTAGTTTTGACTTGGATTGTACCATATAGGTGTTTTGATCTAAAACTGTGTAGTCCATGTTCTATATCCTTATGATAATGTAGTGCTTGTAATATTGGGATTAGGATTGTAGATATATACTTTGTGGTCCTATGTATAGTTGTGGATGTGTTGTTGAGAAGAATTTGGTGATTCTCTGGCAGGTGGATAGGCATAGTTACAAGGGAAACTCTACTGAAATTTCTAAAATATTTGGGAGTTAGTCAAAATTTAGGGACTTGAGGTAGGTTAGAAAATATATGTGTGATTGGGGGAGACTCTAGTCATCATTCAAGGACGAATGATCATAAGGGGAGGGGGGGAGAATGTAAGGCCCCAGAAAATTTAGCTAAGTAATATAGGATTCCGTGGTGCCACGTAGGCTAAATATTATATTTAATGTGCTATGAACATGATGGACATCAATTAGACTTGTTAAATATGAGTACGAGTCTTATGGTAAGTGATGTGAGGTCCAAATGGAAGCCTAACTGTATGCCAAATGGGAAAATTTTTGTAATAGGCCAATATTCCTAATGGATTCGCACAAGGCTCCACTTTAAACGATTTTACATAATTATGTATAAGGTTTTATGTGGTGAATATTATATCAAATGAAATCTCTTTGAGTCTAATTTCCAACGCTTCAAATCGTTTGTCATTTGGACATTCCTACACAAAGTTATAATAAAATTACCAAAAGCTGGAAACATGCGAGTCACAGATTTCACTATGCGGACCGCAGAACCTATTCTGCTATCGCAGAATGGTCGCAGAATGGTCGCAGAATGAGACAGAACAGCCCAGTTCTGGGCAACAAATTCTGCGATCACAGAGCTGTCAACGCCCCATTTCAATATATAGGCTAGGGGTTCATTTTGGGGTCATTTTACACTGATTTTAGAGAGAGGTCAGAGCATTTTAGAGAGAGAAGGAGGAACCCAACATTTAAATCATCCAAACATTCCTTCAATCTTCAAGAATCAAAGAACTCAATCACAAGATCTTCATCTAAGAGGTAATATTCTACACCCTAGGTTTTAATTTCGAGTTTGGTGTATAAGATGAGTTATTGAGGTATGATTCTTGGGTATATTAGTATTGTGTATACACATGTACAACTTAGGTTTATTGGAAGATTGTTTAACATAAATAAGTAAAGATTGGGTTAGAGAATGAAAAAATTCTTGAAAAGGGGATTTGAAATCAAGATGCCCAACTAGTATTTGATAAATTGCTCAAATGAGCTAGAATTATGAATACCTTCCTAATTTGTGTTCAAGTTTTCTATGTCCTGAAATAGATTAAAGTTTCAAGAATTTTTGGAATATCATATTAATTAAAGGAATGCTCAATAAAGGTATGTATGGCTAAAACTCCCTCTTGTTAGAAATTGAGCTCCCATGGTGTCCCTTCATATGTTGTAAATCCGGAATTTGATTTATGTGGTATTCATTATTTCAAAGGATTTGGGTGTTGTAAGAATATAAGTAAAAGATGTACCTCAATATGTTTAGTATGTTATTCTTGGTAAATGAGAATTTGTGAAAAAATGGGAACAATAAGCTAAAATACCTAGACTTCGAGTCAAGTTTAAATTGAGATATTGATGCCAAATTTTGTAAAAAAACCCGCTATGGTTGATCGTCCAAATTGTTCTTATGTGTACAAAATGTATTTGATTGGCTGTGTCTAGTTGTTGGTAATGTACAAAGATGTTTGGAAGTGAAGTAAGTGACTGTGTAAATATGGTAAGATTCAACTTTTGATTCTTACTGTAGTTGGAATTTTACATGAGTTGGTGTTGTGACCCTATAATTGTGAAAGATGCATTCCAATATGATCAATGCGTTATTATTGATAACTTAAAAAGGGTGAAAGGAATATGAATCATGTATTGAGATGCTAGGACCTTAAATTGAGACTAAGTTGCATATCATATGCCAAACTATGTGAAATCCTCTATGTGTATAAATGTTTATAGTAATCAATTGAATTTAGGAAGTAGACTGTGGCCAATGTGCCGAGAACTTGAATTATAATTGAATAATGTCATGATTAAAAAAAGAATAGAAGGATTCAAGAAAGATTGGTGTGATTATTCGCTTATGCCTTTGATGTGTGTTTTTATTGCGGGTTTGGTGTACTCCCCTCCATTGATTTTTAAGAGCTCTCGATGTTTAAAGTTCCATTATCAATAAAATTGAGGTGTATGATCTCTGAGGTATTGTATATGCCGAGGATTCAGGATTCCTCTCATGTGTACTTAGCTTCTTGAATTGAATGGCTAGTTGTTAAAATTGATATTGGTGTGAAATATGTGGAATGATGTGAAACGTGGGAAATAAGAGATTGAGTTTTGAAATATGGCCTAGTGCCAAGTATGTTGTAATGATTGTGGCCCCATGTGCCGTTTAATTGATATGTTAACCCTATGGACGGTCTATGAAATGCATAGGTGAAAAATATAAAATGTGGAACCTATGGACGGGCTATGATACGCATAGGTTTATAATATAATATGATGACCCTATGGACGGTCTATGAAATGCATAGGTGTATAATATGATATATGGAACCTATGGACGAGCTATGAAACGTATAGGTGTATAATATGATATATGAACACTATGACGAGCTATGGAACGCAACCTAGAGGTATGTAAATTATGTGAAATCTATGTGATCCCTTTTATTTGTTGATTGGGGGATTGTTAAAGCTTTTGATTTATTTTATGATCTCTTTATTCTTTTTGACAATTCTTTCTAATGATAAGGTGTTAATGATTTCTTTATCCTTGTTTGATAGTTCTTTCTAATTAGATGGTGTTTAGTTATACATACTAGTGCTATTCAAAGGCACTAATGTCCCTTTTGCCGGGGGCGCTACATGTTTTTAATAAATGTAGGTGGCTCAATAGCGGATAGTGCTGGTCGTGTGTAGCGGAGCATCCTCTCTCGCAAAGCTCTTGGTGAGCCCCTTTCTCCTTCAAGGGGGCTATATTGCACGTCATCTTATTTTAGATTTTCACTTTTGAGGTATAGCTGGAGCCTTGTTACTGGCATTTCCATATTACATTACTCTTCAGCTGTGTTTAGAGTCTCCGTAGATAGGTTGTGGGTAGCTTCGGGTATTGGAATTAAAGTAAGAATATTGTTGTTTGGCAAAGACTTATAACACATATGATATTTTGATAATATGATTTAAGTTGCTAATGGAAAGGAAATGAAACTTGTTAATAAAATACTTACTAAGTCCGATTAGAGGAATGCATCTCTTATTTACTCATGAGGTTGTTTGGAAATAATGAAACCTAACTGGCTGTCTCGCCCCAACTCAAGTGACATGACCGGCGCCTGACCGGGTAGCCCCAGTCAAGCGGACCTGTGTGACTTGCTATCCCATGCATTACCCCTGTGTTGTTTATTACTCATAAACCAAAGATCTAACCAATTATAACTGATTTCACAATATACAAACATAACCATGCGAGTGATTCATTAACAAGTTTACAGTTTTTACAACGCCCAACATAATATATACATGAGACTGGAATCCCACAATTTACATATCTACGGAGCCTCTAGGATTACAAAGGAGGATACAATACTTGTCGGTAACAAGGCTCTAGATATACCTTACACAAAATCCAAAATAAAGTCCAAAATGAAAGTGGCATGAGCCACACAGGGCCCGGAGGAAGAAAGGGGCTCACCAAAACGGGCAGTGAAAGATGAAGGATACTACTGCCGATGAGTTGAAGTGCCTGCTACCGATCCACCTACAATCATAACACGAATGTAGCGCCTCCGGCAAAAGGGACGTCAGTACACTAGAATTGTACTGGTTATGTATGGACAAACTTTGTCCCAAGTAAACTCAAGCCATTAAATTAGATCAAGAATTAATTAAGCCAGCCAACCATGTTTTCCACATTTTCCTCATTTCAGATAATTCTCAACACAAAGCACGCTCTAAGATCAACAAATAGAACAATAACCAATCAATCACGTAAAACACAAGTAGTCAAACAAAGGGGCAATCAGTGCCCCACAGGTTGCAAACTCTCCTGCTGTCTCCTTTCAAAATTTCACAACATTGATTTTTATATCAAATTTCAGTAGCGATTTCGATCGCTTTCCATCCTTATTACCTCGTCCACCCTTATTACCTCGGCCACCCTTATCACCCCAACCCACACCTTATTACCTCATAAGAGTTTGCAACCTGGGATGAAGTTTGGGATGAAACCCTCTTGAGAGAGCAAGTCATAACCCCAAAAATGAGTTGGGAACACTCTAGGCCGGTCTTTGGGGTATTAAAACTATCCAGGTGCACGAAGTGTTGCCCAGATGCGCGAAGTGTGCAAGCTTCGCGCATTACTTCGCGCACTTTCCTGAGCATTCTGCCTCAGCTGCGCGAAGTGTGCGCGAAGTCCACTTCGCGCAGGATTTCGCGCATCTGACACCCACGAGTAAAATGATCATAACTTTCTGTATACACCTCCAAATGACGAACGGTTTGTTGCGTTGGAAACTAGACTCAAAGGGCTTTAATATGATATGTTGATCCTCACACAAATCCTTATATAACTGGAGATATGATCGTTCAAAGTGGAGCCTTGTGTGAATCCATTTGGAATTTTGGCCGATTTCGAAAATTTTCCCATTTGGCGTACACCTAGGCTTCAATTTAGACCTCACATAACTTACCATAAGACTTATACTCATATTTACTAAGTCTAATTGATGTCCACCATATTAATAGTATATAAAAATATTATAATTAGCCTACGTGGCACCACAAAATCCTATATTACTTAGCGAAATTTTCTGGGGCCTTACATTCTCCCCCCCTTAGGATCATTCGTCCTCGAATGAGGAGTATAGTCTTTCCCAAATACTTTAACATCACACATCTCTTTTCTAACCTACCTCCAGTCTCAAAATTTTAACTAACTCATAAATTTTTCAAAAATTTCGGCAGAGTTTTCTTTGTAACTAGGCCTATCCACCTGCCAGAGAATCACCAAAATTGTCTTAACCACACATCCACTAATGTACATAGCACCACAATGTATATATCCACAATCCTAATCCCAGTATTACAAGCACTACATTAACATATGGATACCAGAACATGGACTGCATAGTTTTACATCAAAATACCTATATGGTACATTCCAAGTCAAAACTAACTGGTATTCAATCAAACGAAAGTACTTTCCTTCCAGGACACATTTATCCTTCCACGCGACATTATCGACTTACAAGCATTGTCATAACACCTTCTCAAAAATAATATCAACATCCAAACATGCATAACAACGATGACAGATAAACATCCTGCATGAGATAACTATCCATTGACTTTACCTTTTGATAACTTCCACTGTACAATTTACACTCCACTGGATATTGCAATTCATGATAACCACAAAATCCCACAATTCCATAACTTGGCATCATACCATCAAGGATGTTAGTTCATAGTAAACAAACAATCATGTGTTCATAATAGTCCTTACCAGCCATTAATATAATCGCAAAGGTGTTCATCAACAAGAATATAATTTCATTTCAATCAATAGTCCATATGAAGTCAAGCCATCATGAATCTTGCTAGTAGTGCATCATGATCATATAGTTCAATCAAATCAATTCGTACCCACACTTTTTATCACTATCTTCTTAGACATAAGCATATGGAAACACAAAGTACATGAGGAACAGTTACGAGGAATATCATACACCTATTGCAACCTAATGTGTAATACAGTCATGTTACCTCTATTATCAACTCACATAACATTTTCAGGGGTACACCACACTAAACCCTTGATGACCGTTAATAGTTACCCTAAGACGTGATACCATAAACTGACCACAACTTTATCTATCCAATATATATGTGATCACACTATGAAGCTTTATCTTCGACTTGTCTGAACTTACAATACCCAATGATCTAATACAATGAGGAACAACAGAGTTCAAGATTAGGCTGGAGTTCTTCAGGAATCCATTAATGCACTGGGTAGAGTACTTCATGAGGTCGTATACTAAGAGACACAAAATATTACAACTAACAATACTGATATGGTTAATCATTGTGACTACCTCAATTAACACAAATGAGGCATAGGAGTAAGTAGTACATGGGAAATAGGAATCATTAAGGAGGAATACTCAAGTACGTGAACCACTCATTTTCTAGAGTGTAGGGAAAATCTGTCGACCTCGAATAGGAATACTCTGGCACCTTGAATGTGATATGGGATTCAAAATAACACGAAGTTGAATTACACTCTAACATTACTTGACGCACAGAATCTATGCCATAAGCCTATAAGGATGAAAAGAATTGAACGCTTATGAGATTACCATATTCTAGACAACTTAACACTTCTTGGTAATTGATCATATATGAGGAAACTAAAAATTATGACCACTTGTCATTCAAATCAACATGTTCATGATATGTACAAAATTCCAAAGTCATATGATCTCAACCTTTCGCGAGTGAAACTCAATAACTAGGAAATCTTGATATTGGGACAAACTCATGAATTGGTTAGATGTTTTTTTATAGTTTACACGACGCTCCGCGGAGAAGGCAAATAACACTCATATCCAGCCAAGAAGGTAAGATACCAAGGGTAGTAAAACACTCCGCACATGACAACGACATAGTCCATGATTCTAGAAGTTGAGGGTGTAAAGAAAACCAAACTAAATGAAACAGTGCACAATAATCACCGAAGGTTTGCAAATGTTCATAATGAGATCTCCATAGGTTTTGACTTGAAAAAGGAAGTGTCATAGGGATACATAGAAGGGCATGTTATTTTATGGTTGCCGTACAAGTGTAGGGAACTAGCACAGCGACTTCACTAAATAAGAAATACCATTAACACATTGTGGAGACATAAAGAGAGAATAATGATTCGTTATGAGTTGGACATGCCTATGCTATACTATCTTCCAAACTGCAATACAATTCTACATCACGGACAACCACAATACTAGAAAGCAAGTGAGCTACTTACTACGGGATATCTCAAGTGGAAACAAAAATTATGGCGATACAAGATCTTCCTATGATGGGATGTGAGGATCTCAATTTTCAGAAAAACTTTATGCACACAGTGACCATTTCAATTGACATGTACTTGTAGGATAAGTGTAGATGCATGCTTTCACGTTTCTTGATAGTAAAAAGGTTTTCATGATGTTACTTGCAAGAGAGTGGATTGGCTATTCAAGCCATATAAGACACACACAACTAAGAAAAAGAGTGACTCGAGAAGGATTACAAATCTTGGATACTTTGCATGGAACTTGACACCACATGTACAAACTTTACGATGGTGCATGTATAGGCATAAGTGAACAGATGTTGTCAATTTAAATGAGACATTTTTGTAAGAAATTCATCGGGAATAGTCCTTTGTCGAGAATTTAGGAAAAGCAAGTAGGAAGTATCAATAGTGCTATAACTCAATTCTGGAACATAATTATAGAGCTCAATTCCATAGGAGGTTGTAAATACTAGAACTGTGATAGGGAGACTTTGTAGATAATACCTCTCATTCAAGGAGTATGCATGTGCATGAATTGTTTAGTAATTTAGATTCTTTTTAAGAACACATCTATGCAAGGACAAGGAAGTCATAAGGGTTTAACAAAAAGTTTAAACAATCACCACATTACCAAATAAAATGGATCACATAGTTTTTTACATAATTTCCATACCTCTAGGTTGCATTTCATAGCCCTTCCATAGGGTTCACATATAAAATTATTCACCTATGCGCTTTATACAATAATAAGGAAATCACAATTACGAATCAAACACTTTAAATGATCACCACATTGTCAAATAAAAGAATCATGCCATTTCCTCATATATTTGTCCATCGACCCTTTGGGCCACAATTATCACATCATACTTGGCACTAGGCCACATTTCCTAACACAGTTTCTTCTTCCCCGCATTTCCCAACATTTCCGCATATTTCACATCAACATCATAATCTATTTCATATTCCCTCGTGTCACAAGTATCACCAGATAAAATTTCACTTCGAGTTCTCGACACATTGTCTATACTCTTTTTCTCAAAAACATTTGACTTATTTCAACATCTCTATGCACAGAGGACTTCACACAGTTTTATTTAATATATGCTCCTTCAATTTCAATTTAAGGCCTTCACATTTCAATACATGATTCATACCCCTTGCACTCATTTTAAGTTGTCAGCAATAGCACATTGATCGTATTGGAATGCATCTTTCACAAATATCGGGTCACAACACCAATTCATGTAAAGTATCAATCACAACTAGAGTCCAACATTTAGTCTTACCACATTTACACAGTCATTTACTTCATTTCCAAACATATTTATACATTACCAACAACTAGACGCAATCAATCAAATACCTTTGGTACACGTAAGAACATTTTGGAAGTATCAACCATAACAAGTTTTCTCACAAAATTTGGCATCAAAATATCAATTCAAACTTGACTTGAAGTCTAGGCATTTTAGCACATAGTTCACATTCTTTACATATCCTCATCTACCAAGAATAATATACTAAATAGATTAAGAAGTGCCTCCCACATATATTTTCAAAACAATAATTCTCTTAACATAACAAAACGGGTACTGCATCAATTATATTTTGAACCTACAATATTTATGCGAGCACCATGGAAGCTTAATTTCTAAGAGACGGGGTTTTAGCCGTACATACTGATGAAATACTACATGATCTGGTGGTACGGTGACATTAGTAAGAACGAGGGTACTCTCCTTAACAACAAGTTCTACCAATCACTCCATGACTCAAAGCACATTCTCCTAACAAGTCCTTGGGTAATCCACTTGGACTCAATGGTGGGATAAATCCCACCTTACATGCTTCAAATTCACAAATTATGGTATCAAAATTACCAATCTTGAGGGTAATACTTAGAGATGAAATTAGCTCCCTATTTTGAGCCATATCGCATGATCTGGAATATCAAAGAAGTTGGTAAATTCCTAAATATCCGTGCAGCCCCCAACTTATATGATGTGGTCGACAACACACCGATAAGAAGGGCACTACTAGACACGGCTCCGAGACATCCTAGGACACTTTAAAACCTTAGGCTCGGATACCAAGTTTGTCACGCCCCAAATCGAGGGACATGGCCGGCGCCTGACTAGGTAGCCCCAGTCAAGCGGACCTGGGTGCCTTTCATTCCCACGTGTTACCCCTGTGTTGATTATTTCTCATTAACCAAAATATCTTACCAATTATAACTGATTTCACAATGTACAAACATAACCATGCGAGTGATTCATTAACAAGTTTACAGTTTTTACACAGCCTAACATAATATATACATGAGACAGGAATCCCACAGTTTACATGTCTACGGAGCCTCTAGGATTACAAAGGAGGATACAATACTTGTCGGTAACAAGGCTCCGGCTATACCTTACACAAAATCCAAAATAAAGTCCAAAGTGAAAGTGGCATGAGCCACACAGGGCCCCGAGGAAGAAAGGGGCTCACCAAAACGGGTAGTGAAAGATGAAGGATACTACTGCCGATGAGTTGAAGTGCATGCTACCGATCAACCTACAATCATAACACGAATGTAGCGCCCCCGGCAAAAGGGACGTCAGTACACTAGAATTGTACTGGTATGTATGGACAAACTTTGTCCGAAGTAAACTCAAGCCATTAAATTAGATCAAGAATTAATTAAGCCGGCCAACCATGTTTTCCACATTTTCCTCATTTCAGATAATTCTCAACACAAAGCACGTTCTAAGATCAATAAATAGAACAATAACCAATCAATCACGTAAAACACAAGTAGTCAAACAAAGGGGCAATCAGTGCCCCACAGGTTGCAAACTCTCGTGCTGTCTCCTTTCACAATTTCACAACATTGATTTTTATATCAAATTTCAATAGCGATTTCGATCGCTTTCCATCCTTATTACCTCGTCCACCCTTATTACCTCGGCCACCCTTATCACCCCAACCCACACCTTATTACCTCATGTTGCGGCGCGCAACCTGATCCCACCGTACAGTTTCAATCACAACAATTACAAACAGCAAATAAGGCACTACACATAATTACAAAAAATTCAAATAAGCAACTTACAATTCGATTCATATTCTCAAATACTTTTCAAACTGATATCACAACCAAGTTACCATGTTTCCATATTCGAGAGTACTCACACAAGTATGTTCAACAATTCACCACAATTCAAGTGTTTCATCTCTTTCCACAAGAAACCATATATGCCACCACAACAATTGTTCTCAGTTCTTTACCAATTACAATTCCCTTGTCATCTTTCAATTCATATTTCATACCACACCACATGTAGTTCAATCATCAATTGAATACCCAACAATGACATCAAAGAATCACATACAATTTCTCAAATTAACATATGCCAAACAATTTCACACATATGGGCGATTTTACAAGAATCAAAATTAGCCATACATACCTCGATTGAGCTTTCCTTAAGTTACTACAATAGTCCAAAAACTCTAGCAATTCTAATCTACTATGAGACATAACAAAATTAAACATATATTAGAAAGATATTCATGAAACTAGCTCATTTGAGCATTTTATCAAATACTAGTTGGGCATCTTGATTTCAAATCCCCTTTTCAAGAATTTCTTCATTCCCTAACTTAATCTTTACTTATTTATGTTCATCAATCTTCCCACAACTCTATTTGCACAAGCATGCATACATAACACTACCATACCAAGAATCACACCTCAATAACACATCTCACAACCTCTACAATAGTAACAAAACCTAGGTTAGGAACCCATGGCTCCCAATCACCCTCCCATGAGTTCTAATGTATGTATCTTACATAAATAATCACCATAGAGTAGTTGGAGATGATAGACATACCTCTTGTAGTAAGAATTTTAAGAATCTCCACTTGAGGTGTTCTTGAAGAATTCAAGAATTAGAAGGAAAATCTAAGGATTTTGAAGATTAATCCTTGTTAGTATAAGTGTTTAAGGGGTAGAAATTACTCAAAGAACTATAAAATCTTACCTTAGATCATAGGGATGAAGTTTGGGATGAAACCCTCTTGAGAGAGCAAGTCATAACCCCAAAAATGAGTTGGGAACACTCTAGGCCGGTCTTTGGGGTATTAAAACTATCCAGGTGCACGAAGTGTTGCCCAGATGCGCGAAGTGTGCAAGCTTCACGCATTACTTCGCGCACTTTCCTGAGCATTCTGCCTCAGCTGCGCGAAGTGTGCGCGAAGTCCACTTCGCGCAGGATTTCATGCATCTGACACCCGACGAGTAAAATGATCATAACTTTCTGTATACACCTCCAAATGACGAAAGATTTGTTGCGTTGGAAACTAGACTCAAAGGGCTTTAATTTGATAGGTTGATCCTCACACAACTCCTTATATAACAGGAGATACGGTCGTTCAAAGTGGAGCCTTGTGTGAATCCATTTGGAATTTTGGCCTATTTCGAAAATTTTCCCATTTGGCGTACACCTAGGCTTCAATTTAGACCTCACATAACTTACCATAAGACTTATACTCATATTTACTAAGTCTAATTGATGTCCACCATATTAATAGTATATAAAAATATTATAATTAGCCTACGTGGCACCACAGAATCCTATATTACTTAGCGAAATTTTCTGGGGCCTTACACTGGCGTACTCAGTCGGGTTTACTCGGTTGAGCGTCGGTCACGCTCGTTGGATTTTGGGGCGTGACAGTGGTGTTACAGTAAGGGCTAATAATAAATTAAATATGAATTAGAAAGGAAATTGGGTAAATGGAATAGCTTGACAATAAACAGAAATGGTATGATAGGGATACGATTAATTCCTTGTATGTGTTTGAAGTAATGAGTTTTGCAGGTATTGTGAAACAAAGCTCTTGAGTGCTGGCAGTTGCGTAGCTCGATGTGGGTAGAAGGACTCAGTCCTGATAGTTTAGTTTGTGCAATGGAATTGGGAGAAAGAGTTCGTGATGTATTTTACCGTGGTCTGAACATGAATATATCTTTTGTTGGTATGTGAAGCTTTGAATGTGTAATGATTTTTCTTCTATATAGGATCATGAAAGTCATTGACTAGTTGAGTGCGTTGATGTCTGCGGCGTAGGAGAGGAATAGAAATTTCCATGTTATCTGAGTGTGATATGGAGAATAGTTTTCTATATGTTACCGTGTATACAATACTTTCTGGTTTCTGAGGAAAGTCCATATTGGGTATGGCTCGGCGAATGGCGCATGGGTTGTGTCCCTACAAGATTTGATAGCGTATATTAATTGTTTCACCGTGGTGACCTGAGGTGCTTCATGTGTAATAGCATTTGGATAGAATCATGAGTTGTGGAAAGGCCATGTGATGTTATGACCTTTCGAGGAGGATTCATGTACTATATTTCTATGATGTGAGACAGGATGTTAGTTCTATGTTATGATGGTACAGAGGAATTGAATTACAGCTCTTTTGTATGAGTTAGTTGTCATGATTTGAGTATGTTCAGACGTTTCTTATTGGAGCCTGTGTTGTGCTCGTCGTGGCTTAGGCCGGTGTCGAGGTGTCATATCACCAGTGTGGTGTGTTATAATCGAAATGTTCATTGGAGTCATTAATGAGTGCGAGCATATGTGATTTCAGCTAGCTAGAAAGGTAATATCGAGGTTTGGCTCCGAAATTTGTTGTGGTATCAGTTAAAAGGGAAATAGATTCATGAATGGTTGACCTGAGAGATGAATTCGATATATCGCGTGTTCGGTTGTCGTGGGCAGGATATGAAGGTGTTGGAATAAGACTTTAGCTAATGAGAAAGGTTTTTCTGTTAGTGTTTGGTTATTGTGGCCAATTGTTCTGATTGGAGACCATCGTCTCGAGTGATTGGGGTTGTTTGATACATCATATGATCTCACCCGGAGTGGCGAGTATGGTTCGGGTGTATTCTGAGTATAGACCTGGGATTCAGATTTGGTATATGATTACGGAAAATGCATTGTGGTCTATTGTTCAAATGGACAGTGGAATTCCATCTATATTGTGTTATCGGGCTTATGATAGATAGGGTGACGTGGTATCACCTCGAGTATATGCTTGGAAAGATCATTCAACTATTGGGTTGCTTCTAGTACAACTCTGGGTACGCTCGAGGACAAGCATTTGTTTAAGTTAGGGAGAATGTGATGACCCGGTCTGTCGTCACATGAGTTACCGCCCAGTTTTCCCCGTTATATGCTTGTTCATGTTCCAATATATGTGTTTGGTGAATTTGAGTCAATTCGGATCGAGTTTGGTAGGATATGAGACAAATAGTCTCTTTGATGAAGGAATAGTTGAAAGAGCCAACCGTATGTTTAATTGTGAGTTAGTGGGCTCATAATTGAATTCTGATGGTTCGGTTAGCTTCGGGGGATCATTTTTGGCTTAGAAGAGTGATCGGAATTGAATTTGGAGGTCCAGTGTAAAAATAGGCTTGAATTGGCTAAGTTGGAATTTTGGCGAAATCCGGTCGATAGGTGAGATTTTGATCCGGAAGTCGGAATGGAATTCCTACAGTTGCAGTAGCTTCATTTGGTGATTTTGGATGTGTCTGCAAATTTTCAGGTCATTCGGACATCATTTGGTCTGGTTTTTGATTGAATGTTGGTTTCGGAAGTTATAGTTGAAACTAAGGCTTGAATACGCCTTAATTTGATGATTCGTTTGTTTAAGGGTATGTTTTTATGATGGGAACAATTTTGTATGATGATTTAGAATTGGTTTGTATTTTTAGTTGAGGTCCCGGGGGCCTCGGGATGAGTTTGGGTGATTAAACAAAGGAAATTCGGAAGTTGGATTGCTGATATGGAATCTACAGCAGTAGTTTCCGCTTCTACGGAAGGGGAACCGCAGAAGTGGCTCCGCAGAAGCAGTAGCATCATCCCAGATGCGAGTTTGGGGGTGTCCTGCAAGAATCTGCAGAAGTGGGAGCCTCTTCGCAGGGGCGGGCCCGCAGAAGCGAAAGTCAGTAGAGCTGGTAGCTTCGCGGAAGAGGAGGAAATTCCGCTTATGCGGTCTCGCAGAAGTGAGAATTTAACCGCAGAAGCGGTTGGTGGCTTTAATGAAATGACACAGAAGCGACTCAAAATCTGCAGAAGCGGTCACACGGAAGCGGCGCATTGGCCGCAGAAGCGAAAAAATGAGTGGGGTTTAATGTAGCAGTGTTGCTCGAAATTTCAGAACATTAACTCATTTGGGGCTTCGAACTTAGAGGCACTTTTGGCAATTTTAAGGAGGAAATCAAGGGGTATCATCAGGTAAGCACTCTTGGACTCAAATTATGTTAATATATTGATAAACCATGGATTTAATCTCTGAAAATGGAGGAACTAAGGTGTAAAAATGGAGGATTTTGCTCTAAGCCTGGGAAATAGAAAATTGACGATTTGAATGGGCAATCGAGTTCCAATTTTGATAAACTTTATATGTATGGACTCGGGACGAGATAAGGTTTCTGAAAATGTGACTTTCATAATTTTTTGAGAAGCGGGTCCGGGGCTCGAGTTTTGCTAGTTTTGAGATTTTTCATGTATTTTGATTGTTTTCGATTGGGTGTTGTTCCAGTAGCTTATTTTGATATATTTGTACGGATTTTGGCTAGTTTTGACGTGTGTGGATGCCGGTTCGAGGAGCTAAAAGGTCCCAGGCTTGGGTTTTCGTCGGATCGAGGTGGATAATACTTGTAAATGATGTCCTGAGGGTTAGTAAACCGCAGACTTGCACATCCTAGTGTTGTATTGAGGTGACTTGCACGCCGGATAACGGGCGTGGGGTAGAGCACCGTTGGGGATTGTGACTTGGTCCGTCCACAGTGAGCGCGGGCGCCTTTGCATGGATCAGGTTGTACGCCACAGCGTCATATGAATTGCATTGCATACATGCATTGGCTTTACTTGTACTACGTGGCATGATATTAGCACTCATACATTACTGGCATACATGTGTTATCTGCCTTATTGACCAGATACCCTGGTGGAAATTGTTAAGGAGTGCTGAGCCCAAGGGGCTAATTTGAGTGCAGACTTGCACTGTTTGAGGTTGTACCCAGGTATTGAGCCTTTATTATGAAAGGAAAAGATGTTAAAAAGAGATTTCCAAATAATTTACTCACATATGTTAAAAAGGAATACCCTGAAAGTGTACTTAAGTTAAAAGATGATCTTGTATGTTTATAGCATGAGATAGTGCTTTGTATGGTTTTCTTTTCCTCAGAATTATTTACTTTTATTACCGCTAAGTTGGAAGTACTCACTCAACTCCTTGCACCATGTGTGCAGATTCAGGTACTTGGAAGCTTAGCTGAGCTTGAAGCTGATATAGAGCTCCAATCAGGATCGTCGAGGTAGCTGCCTGGCGTCCGCAGGACCCAACACTCCCCTTATTACTCTATTATTGTTTATTCCGCGTACTCTTAGACTTGTAGAGTTATTTACAGTATTGACTGATATTCTGGTAGAGGCTCTTGTCTCGTGACCCTAGATCTTTGGGAAGTGACGTTTGTCACACCTCCCTTTTTACTACCCCACACCTAAAAGGCTTTTGTACCGATCCGTTTGAAAAGATACGTAGGGTATACCTCAATGTTCAAATACCCGAGACGGATATAACAACAAAGAGGAAGGAGTTTTTCCACATAAAGGACAATCGGTTCGGGATTTTTATTTAATTATCAGAGTCGCCACTTGGGAAGATAATGGTGTCCCAAGTCACCGGTTAATCCCGAATCCGAGGAAGTTGACTCTGTTATTACAGTCCGCGAAACAAAGACCTGGATAAGGAACTCTGTTAACCCGGGAGAAGGTGTTAAGGACTCCCGGATTTTGTGGTTTTAGCACGGTCGCTCAACCGTCGTTCTCGAATCTTATTTGACTTGTTATAGATTTTAAACAAAATGTATGCATTTTCACTTTTAACATTTTTTAGGAATTGCGACATCGCGAAAACGCACCTCGAGTCACACCGCAACCAGTACGCCTGTGACCTTTAGTACATTTCGGCTTTGCCGAGATTTGAGTCGCACCAAGTGCACACCTGTATTTTAAGGAAAGTATATTAAATTGTGCCTAACAATGTCTATCGGCTTTTAATTCTTTTGGGAGAAGCTATGGAATTTTCTAGTAGCTTTCCCGATTCTATTTACATTTTTTACCCCATTAGTAAAAGGGGGCCCCACTATTTGGTGTCATATGAGGCTCGTCTCAATTAAATTTTAATAGTTCAACCCTATTGTTTCACTATATTTTCTATACATGTTTTTTTATTAACTATTTCAACTATAATTCCGGAAAACGAGTCCAAGCCTATGTTATTTCTGTTGTTATTGGGCCTGGATTTCTGGAATGAGACTTAGTGTAATATCATACATGTCCACGTCCTAATAACCCAGATCAGGCTCGGGCTTTCAGTCGATGGCCCAGCAGATTCACGAACGCAGTCCAGCCCACGTTGTATATCAGGCCCAAACCAGTTTGAGGTAACAATAACAAAAGGTAAAATGCAGAATTCATAGTAAAAATAGGCACTCAGAATTAGGAACGAAATCAAATCACTTTTATTTATTTATCAGGGACTGAAAATCACTGTACAATATGATTCATGTTAACCTTAAACTAAAATGACTTGATGCATATGAAATCCGACTATTTCTACACTTTTACTTTTTCTTAAAGGCTGATTTACACTAAAATTGAAAGTTATTTAACCAAGCAACTGAGAGTAGATGGTTTAACTATATGAAGCGTGATTCAAACAGTTCGATTACTTACTTAATGAAGACCTGAGTATCTAAGGTTAAGTGATTCAGGGATGTATATATACACGATAGTATTACTGGATTTTCCATGATTTTGTACTCATTCATTACCACATACCCAGTTGCAAATGACTCGTTACTTCTGTTAACTGTTCTTCCCTTTTGAACTTATTTGTATCTATATACGAATTCACAGATGTGATTAACTGCTGATATTAATACGAGCCAAACTTATTTGATATCACAAATCCAATCTTAATTGAGTTATTACTTCATTTTACTTGTTTCTCTTTTGAACTTACTCTAATCCAGCTATCAATTTCCAAATCAGATTACCCACGTGAGCTGGTCGAACATACTGTCATCGATTCACATTAGAGTTATCTAGCCTTGTTTTACGATTTTTTACCTATTTAACTACGTGATCTACTACTACGACTATACTACCATTATAATACTAGCTATTACATTGTTTTTTTGGTCTTTCTACTCGTACATGCTACACTACATAAAATACAGATCTAAGCTATATTAAACTATTAATCAAAAGAATGAATCAAAATACAGAGTAGCAATTGATTTCAACTCTTGAACTTCATTCCATTTAAGCATTTCAACATTTACATCTTCAGTTGAACAAGGGAATGTACCTGGTTCAGCAAAATAGAAGTCGATGAGTTCTAGGGGATTAAGAGCAAACAATCAGCAACAGACTCAGACAGGGCAATGCAACAATGTAAGATGGAATCTCAAACGAGCAGAAAACCACAGCAACAACAAATATGAAATCCCAGAAGAAATCGAGTAGAAAACCACAAAAACAGGTAGCTTAACCAGAGATTGTCACTCGAAATATGTAGAAAACTATTTGCTATTTGCTATTGAATTAACTCTGAATTTTTCTATTGAAAAACCAGCCATTACTTAGTCTTTTTAGGGGGTATTTATAGGTATAGATTGGCAGATTTCTTGGGAGGAAACAATAGAAGTAAATTCCACTTCCCTCCCCTTAAAAATTACTAAGTTTACACTTACACCCCTATTTCTGTTACAAAATCCCTTCAAGCATGTGATGGAAGGTTCTTTTTGATTCTATTCTTAAGCTTTTACCAAAGTGTCCCTATTAGTTATAGATTTTCACTGATTTCCCTTTTTAAGGAGACCATTATACCCCTGAATCTCTGCAAAATTGCAGAAATCAGGAGCACAAATGACTCCCTGTCCCTATATGCTCTATTTAATCTACCATTTTACCAATTTGTGTACCTTTTATACCCTTAAGGACACTGCTGAATTACCCGACCTACCTAGGTCAGGTTTTCAGTATTTTTAGACTTATTTAACTAAGGGCCAGTCCTTGCATTGGTATTTAAGTACTGGCCAATTCTAACTTAAAGAACTATTTTAATTTTAGCCAATTCTGCTTCATTTTCTGTTAATTAAAGACATTTTATTTCATTTAAAGCTAATTGAAGGTCTAGCTTGCTTTATTGTTATACTTAAACTATTTAAAATTTAGCAAGTCTTAAGTTGAGACTTGCCTTGGGCAATTGAAGCCCATTACTGAATACAGGTTGGGCTAAGGCCTTTGCAGACCTAGCCACCTGTGATTCAAGGCTCAATTTGAGCCTTGGCAAGTCTGAGCTTTCAAACTTAACCAATTATTTACACAACTAGCCCATTTAAGGGTGGGCCAATATGTGTAGGACCTTGCAGAGTTGGTCAATTGCAAAATTGACCACTCATGGTCACTTATTTAACTTGTAACCTATTTTTATTTGATTTTCAGTTTTAACCTATTTCAAAACTAGCCATTTAAGAGACTTAGTACTATTGCAGCTATAACCAATTCCCCTAAGGTTGATGGGCATTAACACTGCTCATACTAACAATAAACTATTGCAAACTCAGACATTTCAACATACAATTGCACACATAGCCACATGAAACCAAACATTGTTCATCAATCAATTAAAACTCAGAAGGGAAGTTTGATAATGTTGAATCTTAACTAATCAACTCACATAACTCAATTTCATGTAGCAAAGTGTCAATTAACATCAATCAGACTTAGTTACAACCAATTTATGTTAGATGATTCACTGAAAAACCCCAAAACCCTTAAAGTTCATGGACATTGGACTTAATAGAGACTAGATCTCATAAAACAGTAAAGAGAAATGAAGCATAGCCTATATCAGACATAAGAACAATGGACCTTAACAGAATAACATAAGAATGGTAATCAGAATCCACTTCCAAATACTAATCCTAGCTTGATATATACATGTGATAGATAAGATGAAGATGAAGAAGAGAAAAGATATGAAGAAACAGTGAAGAGGAATCCTAAATCTATCGTGCAAAAGTGACAGAAGAGAGAAACATAATCACTAAATCAAGATTAGCATGCTCATTTAGCAGATGAAAGCACATAAGAGGTGATATAAACCAAAATTAAAGAAAAACCCTAGTATAAACATGAAATAAGGGAGAATGAGAATCAAACGGCTAAAACTAAATCATGTAGTTAAGAGAAGAGAAAAACAGTAAAGTTATTGAAAGATAATAGAAGAAACCCTAACGAGAGTCAAACATCTAAAACTAAACATGAAGAGAAACAGAAGAGATATCGAAAATCAAACAAATGAGATGTTGAAGACCAACAAATAAGAAAATCCTAAATACAAACAAAAAGTGAAGAAGAACAGGGAGATCTTTAAGAACAGAGAAGCAAACCACAAGATAACCCTAATGAAAGAAAACGGCTAAACTTTCATTAAACTAATCATGCAAGGAAACAGAAAAGAAGAACAGTCAAGCTATTGAAAGCTAACAGATCAGGAACCACAATATACACAAAAGATGAGGAAGAAAAGTGAGATCAAGATAGATCTTTTAAACTAGAGAAATAAACAAAGATAAAACAAAATCAAAACACCAAGATAACAAAACAGAAGCAAACATAAAAATGAGCAGATGAAAAGAAGCAAGTTAAAACAATAGAGAGGGAGGGGACTTAGCTTGCAGGGCCGGTCCCCTGAGCTTCCCGTTTTCCTCTCTTTTTCAATATCTTTTCAGACTCCTTTTTTCTTTTTCTTTATTTCTTTTTTCTGGTATTTCTTGTTAGACTTCAAGATGAAGTCTTTTTGGGTTTTTTGTTTGGAGGGGGTATTCAGAGGGGTAAAGGTGAGATCTTGGGAAGGGGTTTAGTTTGAGTCTCCAGAGTTAGGGTTCCGGCGACTTTCTTTTGGATATTCGAAGAGGTAGGGTAGATTCGAGAGAAAGCAATGGGGTAGGGTGATAGATCAGGCTGTTGGGAGTCTGTGGTGTTGATTTGGTGTGGGTTCTCATAGGTTGTGGTCACCGTAGATGGACTCCGATGACCGGAGTCTCAAGAACAGGGAAGGCTTTTAGGGTTTTCTTGGAGTTCTGGGTGAGGTTTGAGATGGAGAAGAAGGAAAGGGTGGTTTGGGGTATGGGGTGTGGCCGGAGACCACCGTGGAAGGTGGTGGCCTCCATGGCCGGCAAGGTTGCAGAAGGGGGAGATGAAGAAGAAGGGTGAGAAAGAGGGGGCGGCTAGGGTTTGGGATATGTAAAAATGATCGGTCTCAACAGACCAAAGCCTTTTATACTCGTAAAGGCTGAGGTGATCCTGACCATTGGATTGATGGTGATCAACGACTGTCATTAACGTTACTAAAACGATGCCGTATCATTGGTAATGAGACCACAACCTTCAACCGTTAGATCAGCTTAAACGGACGGCTCAGATTTGATCTCAAACTTAATCAATTTAATTAATTCCGGATTGATTCTCAGCCGTTGGATTTGGTGCAATGAACGACTGAGATTAGTTATTACCTAGTGAACTGGACCGGACCTTTTGGGCTAACACACTGGGCCAACTAATTGGATTGCACTTGGCCCAGTTTTTATATATATATATATATATATATATATATATATATATAATATGTATTTTTGTTATTTTTTAATTATTTTAGGGTAATTTTTTTTGTATTTTCATTTTTTCTTTTTGTATTATCTAAGTTAGTTAATTTCCTACTTTCACTAATTTTGTGAGATTTTTTGGCAATTTTCTATTATATTTTTTTTATTTTCCGCTAATTAAAGCTATTTTTTGTTAATTTTCTTTTTAACTACTTAATCCAAAATACATGTATTTCTCCTAATTTTTTTTAATTTTCTAATTTCTAATTATTCAAACACACAAAATGTATCTAATTTCAAACAAGACATGTAATTACACTCAAAAATATTATTTTATTTTAATTTTGGAATTTACTTACCTAGGGCAAAAATCATGTGCTCACAGCTGCCCCTCTTTGCTCGGGAACACGAAGAGTTTCAGTGCAAAGACAAATGAGCAGTAATGAGAGATTTTTGCACATTGGCGTATTCCGTGAAAGCATTTTTGAAAACCTTTTGACCGCACCCTGCTTTAGAGGTTGCCTACATATCATGGGCTAAACAGGAATCAGTTCAGTGTAGTTCGGGAAGGTCTGGCAGTTAAAAACTACTAGACTCACTGTTGCATTGACACTGTTGAGACTTGCTGACTTACTCCTTATTACACCGGGGGATAAAATGTAAAATGAAGAAGCTTTCTAAACTATGATTCTACGAATTACAGTTGTTCCCATCTAGCTTCTTGTCTCTTTATTCTTCATTGTCCATTTTCCTTGACTTTCTGTGATGTTGACTCTCTTTGTTTTGTTGGTTTTCTTTTTCTTGCTTCCCCCTTCCTTTTTTTAATTTTCGATGATACTTCTTGTCTTCAAACTGAGACCTGCTTAAAACAAAACAAAACAACAAACTTTTTCTTCTGCCCCAGTATGGGTTTTTCATGCTATGGTGTTACTCATGTTAGCTAACACAAACCAAAGTTGCAGAAATTAAAATTGCAGAAAACTATTCCCTTGTTATCCAGGTGGGCACCTGATGCATGAAATTAAAATTGCAGAAAAGTATTCCCTTGTTATCCAGGTGGGCGCCCGATGCATGAAATTAAAATTGCAGAAATGTATTCCCTTGTTATCCAGGTGGGTGCCTGATGCATGAAATTAAAAATTGCAGAAAAGTATTTCCTTGTTATCCAGGTGGGCGCTTGATGCATGAAATTAAAATTGCAGAAAAGTATTCCCTTGTTATCCAGGTGGGCGCCTGATACATGAAATTAAAATTGCAGAAAAGTATTCCCTTGTTATCCATGTGGGCGCCTGATGCATGAAATTAAAATTGCAGAAATGTATTCCTTGTTATCCAGGTGGGCGCCTGATGCATGAAATTAAAATTGCAGAAAAGTATTTCCTTGTTATCCAGGTGGGCGCCTGATGCATGAAATTAAAATTGCATAAATGTATTCCCTTGTTATCCAGGTGGGCGCCTGATGCATGAAATTAAAATTGCATAAATGTATTCCCTTGTTATCCAGGTGGGCGCCTGATGCATGAAATTAAAATTGCAGAAATGTATTCCCTTGTTATCCAGGTGGGCGCCTGATACATGAAATTAAAATTGCAGAAAAGTATTCCCTCAGTTTGATAACTGGGGTATGAATTTTCAAGATGATACCTTCCTCTTGTTTTTGGTATTTTCTTTGACTTTCACCCTTGAATTCCTTCACTTATTGCCAAACTTTTTTTTTCATGTTTTCTATCTTCCTACATTGGTCACATTCACTTTAAAGTGATTAGTGACGATTTGTTCCTGTCTAAGTCACAAAACAAAACTTATTAGATATGAGCTGCTGGCAACTGGTATCTGCCGTCCTTGCCTCTTATTGCTTTCCTCTTTTTTGCTTTTTCTTCCACTGTGTGGTCTTTCAGTTGACTATCTCCCGCAGACTCTTTTTGTATTTTCTTGTTTTTCACTTTTTGTTTTCTTTTCTTTTGGCTCTGCTTGCCAAACTCCTTTATTTCTTTTCAACTTTTCTTTTTCTTTTCTGATCCAGTGTTATTTCAACTCTTATCATCAGGAGCTGGCAGTTAGCTTTTAAATGGCAAACAATGAAATGTAGAAAATGAATCTCAAAAGGGTAAGGGTGTTTTGGAGAGGCGGTAGAACTTATCTTGGTATGTCGGCTGATTTCATTGACCATGCCATGTATTTAAACTCCGACCTAGTTCGTTCAGTCCATTATTGTGACTCCAAATTGTTCTCAACCCAAACCGATCCTATTTTTTGCTGCCTTTTCTCTTTTCCATAATAATCCTTACGATCGCCCTATGGTGCCTCAAAAGGTTTTCACCAATAGGACTCTCTCATTTATTCTCTCTCAGCCTCAGAATCGCCCTGCAGTGCCGTTAAAGGTTTTCACTAACAAGACTCTCTCATTTTTATTCTCTCAACCTCACAGTCGCCTCACGGTGCCGTTTAAGGTTTTCACCTATGAGACTCTCTCATTTTTCATTTTTTCATTTTTCCTTTTGTCTTTTGTTTTTTTTTTTCTGTACCACTAATGTTGTCCAATGTTTTGTTCTTCCTTTATTTCATTGCATTTGTTATTCTCTTGAAATTGATCAGAAGGTCTTTCTTTGGACTGTAACGTGGCTTTTGGATGGGTTAAGAAAGAAAGGTAAAAGGCTCAAAATTTACGAGGGTTTAAAAATATTTGCAACTCTCGGAATTATGAAACATAACTTCTGCCCCAGTTTCAATATGTGGGGAAATTTTGGATTTTTCCTTTATTGTGACTGAACCTCAGTGAGGCTGCCTACGTACCCTTTCGGGATCAAGTCAAACGTAGTTCATTACTACGCCATCAATTTATGAATTTCTTTTGACTTTTTCCCGATTTCTTTGTCTTTTTCTTTTCCTCTTTCTTTTTTTTTCTCTTTTTTTTTATTTTCATTTCTCCCCCTTTTTTTCATTTTCCTTTATTTGCTACTTTCTTTTTGTGTTATAAACAATTCTGAGAGAGGGGTATGAAAGAATATATCAAACATGACTCAAATGGGTGTCAATGGATACAGTGTTTGGATAGAGAATAAACCTTCATCATTTCAATTCCAAAATCACAACAAAATACAATCATACAATTGAAAAGGAATCATACATAGTATCTTTTGACCGCATCTGAATTGATAGCAGTCTCTACGCACTTCCCTTCAATGTCTGTCAAATATAATGCCCCATTAGACAACACTCGTGATACCATAAATGGTCCCTGCCAGTTTGGCGCAAAGTTGCCCTTTGCTTTGGCCCAATGCGGTAGGATACGCCTCAATACGAGTTGCCCAACTTCAAACTTCCGAGGACGCACCTTTTTATTATATGCTCTGGCCATTCTTTGTTGATACAATTGCCCGTGGCAAACTACGGCCAACCTCTTCTCGTCGATTAGACTTAATTGTTCCAGTCTGGCTTTTACCCATTCCTCGTCATCTATTCCAGCTTCAGCTATGATTCGCAATGACGGTATCTCTATTTCCGGGGGTATGACAGCCTCTGTCCCATACACCAATGAATAAGGTGTCGGCGCCGATAAAGGTGCGCACTGTCGTGCGATAACCCATAAGAGCAAAAGGTAATTTCTCGTGCCATTGTCTGGATTCCTCCACCATTTTCCTGAGGATCTTCTTTATATTCTTGTTTGCAGCTTCTACTGCCCCATTTGCCTTTGGCCTGTATGGCGTAGAGTTGCGATGCAGGATCCGAAATCTTTGGCAAGCTTCCGCCATGAGGTGACTGTTCAGATTGGCCCCGTTATCTGTGATGATTACCTTGGGAATTCCAAATCGGCATATAATATTTTCATGCACAAAATCCACCACAACTTTCTTCGTCACCGCCTTGAATGTCTTCGCCTCAACCCACTTCGTGAAGTAATCAATCGCGACCAAAATGAATCTATGCTTATTGGAAGCTGCAAGCTCTATCGGTCCGATAACATCCATGCCCCAAACAACAAACGGCCAGGGTGCGGACATCGTATGTAATTCATAAGGCGGTGAATGGATTAGATCTCCATGTACTTGGCATTGGTGGCATTTCCTCACATATCTGATACAATCCCGCTCCATGGTGAGCCAATAATATCTTGCTCTCAAAATCTTCTTTGCCAAGATATACCCGCTCATATGAGGTCTGCAAGCTCCAGCGTGCACCTCAGTCATAATCATGTCAGCTTGTTGCGCATCCACACACCTCAACAATCCTAGGTCTGGCGATCTTTTATATATGATTCCTCCACTGAGGAAAAAGCCATTCGCCAAGCGTCTTACAGCTCTCTTTTGATCTCCGGTGGCTTGCTCCGGGTATTTACCTGCCTTCAAGTATTCCTTGATGTCGTGATACCACGGTTCTCCATCCAATTCTCCTTCCACTGCAAAATAGTAAGCATTCTGATCACGCACCTGGATCTGAAGTGGATCTATATAGGCTTTGTCCATATGATGTAACATAGAGGATAGTGTGGCCAGAGCATCTGCAACTTCGTTGTGCATTCTTGGGATATGTTTGAACTCTATGGACTGGAACCTTTGGGACAACTCATGCAAACAATGCCGATAAGGTATCAATTTCAGATCCCTTATTTCCCATTCTCCCTGAATTTAATGTATCAAAAGATCCGAGTCACCCATGACCAAGATCTCTTGAATACCCATATTTATTTCCATCCTCAATCCCAATATACACGCCTCATATTCGGCCATATTGTTGGTACAGAAAAATCGAAGCTGAGTTGTGACGTGATAGTGTTGATCCGTTTCCGAAATGAGTACTGCTCCTATACCAAATCCCTTACTGTTGATGGCTCCGTCGAAATACATCTTCCATCCTGGCTTTTCACTCTGTTCTATTTCTTCGACATTCATTGCCTCCTCATTTGGAAAATATGTCTTTAGTGGCTCATACTCATCATCCACTGGATTCTCTGCCAAGTGATCGGCAACTGCCTGCGTCTTCATGGGCGTACGAGTTACATAAATGATATCAAATTCTGTGAGCAGAATCTGCCGTTTACCAAGTCTTCATGTAGTCATGGGCTTCTGGAATATATACTTCAGAGGATCCAACCGTGATATCAAGTACGTGGTGTATGCTGACAGATAGTGCTTCAATTTCTGAGCCACCCAAGTCAATGCACAACATGTTCTTTCTAGCTGAGTACATTTTACCTCATAAGATGTGAATTTCTTACTAAGGTAATATATAGCCTGCTCTTTTCTTCCTGTCTCAATGTCCTAGCACACACCCAAAAGAATTGTCAAGCACTGTCAGATATAAGATCAAAGGTCTTCCCGGCTCTGGAGGAACTAGCACTGGAGGATTTGCTAAATATTCCTTGATTTTGTCAAAGGCTTCCTGACATTCATTGGTCCATTTCACTGCTGCATCTTTCTTTAACAACTTGAAGATCGGTTCACATGTTGATGTCAACTGAGCGATGAACCGGCTAATATAATTCAGCCTTCCCAACAAGCTCATTACTTCCTTCTTGTTATTCGGCGGAGGTAAACTCTGGATGGCTTTGATCTTTGACGGATCTAGTTCAATACCTCGCCGACTCACTATAAATCTCAGTAGCTTCCCTGAAGGCTCTCCGAAAGCGCATTTTGCAGGATTGAGTTTAAAATTGTACCTCCAGAGTCTTTGGAAAAACTTCCTCAAATCCCTCACATGATCATATTGCTTCTTGGACTTTATGATGACATCATCCACATACACTTCGATTTCTCGATGCATCATGTCATGGAACATTGTGGTCATTGCCCTCATATAAGTAGCTCCGGCATTCTTTAACCCAAACGACATCACTCTATAGCAATATGTTCCCCAAGGCGTAATGAAAGCAGTTTTCTCCGCATCTTCTTCGTCCATTAGGATCTGGTGATAACCCGCATAGCAATCTACAAATGAACCGATCTCATGCTTGGTGCAATTGTCGATTAATATGTGGATGTTTGGCAATGGGAAGTCATCCTTTGGACTGGCTTTGTTGAGGTCTCTGTAATCCACACACACCCTGGTTTTTCCATCTTTCTTCGGAACGGGCACAACATTTGCTAGCCAGGTGGGGTACTTAGTAACTCGTATGACCTTTACCTCAAACTGCTTATTCACCTCTTCTTTTATCTTCACGCCGATGTCCGTTTTGAACTTTCTCAACTTTTGCTTTACCGGCCTGCATTCAGGATAAATAGGCAACTTGTGTACCACCAAATCAGTGCTAAGTCTGGGCATGTCATCATAGGACCAAGCAAAGATGTCCTTGAATTCATGCAGCAAATTTATTAACTCTTCCCTAAGGGAGGTTTCTAAATGTACACTGATTTTCGTTTCCCGGACACTATCCTCACTCCCCAAATTGATAGATTCTGTTCACTCAAGTTCGGTTTGGGTTTTTTCTCATATTGATTCAAGTCTTTACTTATTTCATCCAGTATTTCCTCATTCTCATATTCTATCTCACTATCATTCTCAATTTCTTGTATAATAATTCGATTGTTAGAACTGGGCCGGGAATTCTTCATGCATGACATGTCATCAGAATCAGCACATATGGAACTGTACAAAAGGAAAATAAAAATAAAAATAAGGCAAAAATGAAGAAAGAAGAAGAAACTGCATTTCATTGATATTTCAAAAGATGAACAAAGTTTAGGTACATTTTTATTTCAACGAGGATGGGGACTACAGAAAGTAAAATTGCTTTTTGGGAAATGATGATGTATTTCAAAAGCTAACTACCAAGACTCCTTCATGATTGGGAAAGAAGTGGCTTCCCAGTTGTTGAGCGCAACACCAGACCCCACGAACTGAACATCTAATTTTCTAGTACCCTCTCCCATTTCTACCATGTTCACATCCCCAAATAACATTTCAAACCTCATCAAGAGCTCCTCATCAGGTCTAGTCTCAGCATACCTAGACGCAGCAAATGTTAGATGTCGTTTTGTACCAGGCTTGGCGAAGGTGTCGGACAGTTTTGGGACAGGTTTAGGAAGGGTCCAGTTTTTCTTTTTGGTTCTTTTGGCTTTCCGGATGTCGGCGTGGGTGGGTTTGAATCCCAAGCCGAAGGTGTCATTGTTCACTAGCAGATGGACTGGTTCAGTTATTCCTTGCAAGCCTATTCCTAGCCCTTTCCCCGGTGTAAATCCATTTTTAATCATCTCTCTGGCTACAATCACAACGGCAGGTGCCACTGTAGGGATTGGCAATTTCACTCCTTCAGCAATCTTGTTTACTGCTACAGTGTCTGTCACCTGGTACACCCAGGGAACCTTGTCTCCATCCACATCCTCGAATGGCATTATGGCATTGCATGTGTCTCCTTCTCCGTGCACTGTGATTTCTTGCTGCTCCCATTCAAACTTAACCATTTGGTGCAAGGATGATGGCACTGCTTTAGCTGCTTGGATCCATGGTCGACCCAGCAATAAATTGTAGGACACAGTGATGTCTAACACTTGAAACTCCATCGTAAAGTCTACTGGCCCAAGGGTGACCTCCAAGATGATATCCCCCACAATATTTTTGCTTCCTCCGTCAAACCCTCGCACATTCACACTATTCCTCCGGATTCTGTCAGGATTGATATTCAGCTTTCCAAGAGTCGAAAGTGGACAAATGTTTTCACTTGACCCATTATCTATCAACACCCGAGTGACCACTGATTCCTCGCTTTTCACAGTAAGGTAGAGCGCCTTGTTATGTTCAGTCCCTTCAATGGGCAATTCATTGTCTGAGAACGTAATCTTGTTGGACTCAAAAATCTTGTTGGTAATCTTCTCAAGATGACAGACCGAGATCTTTTCAGGGACATGTGCCTCATTCAATATCTTCAACAATGTTTTTATGTGTTCCTCCGAGTGAATCAACAATGAGAACAGAGAGATCTGTGCAGGTGTCTTCCTCAGCTGTTCTACTATTGAGTAGTCTTGAGATTTTATCTTTTTGAGAAATTCTTCTGCTTCTTCTTCAGAGACAGGCTTCTTCATATGACTCTCCTTCACCACCTTCATTTTCCTTAACTCTTCTGGGGCAAAACACCGCCCGAACGAGTTAGACCGCGTGTCTCGTTGATCTCTCCAGTCACTTCTTTTCCTTTGTACACTACTGCCACCTTGTTGTAGTTCCAAGGTACAACTTTAGTATCTACCATCGGCATCTGCACCACTGGCTTTATAATTACCGGTTCCATGCACGCACCTTTCACTATCAACACGGGTTTCACCCCTGGCACCATAACATTCAAAGTCTCAACCGCTGGTTGCTTTTTCACTGGTACTTCAACTACTGCTCCCCCTTTATCAATTTCCTTTTCTGCTTTGCTATTGGCCTTTATCATCATGACCGACTGGGATGGCTTCCTGCTGCTCTCCTCTTATGCCAACTCTATCATGTGTGTCTCATGATGAGCCGGCAGTGGATTCTGAGTAATGTTCGGAGCCTCTGGAGCCTGTACCTCAATCCTCCGACTATCAATGAGTTCTTGAATAGCAGTCTTCAGGTGCCAACATTTTTCAGTGTCGTGCCCCGGTGCCCCAGAGCAATACTCGCACCTGACCGACTGATCAATATTCCTGGGAGGCGGGTTCAGAAGCTTTGATTCGATTGGGCTCAACATCCCCAATTCTTTCAATCGGTGATAGAGGCTAGTATAGGATTCCCCCAATGGGGTGAATGTTTTCTTCATCTGGTTTCTGTTCCTCATCTCCGGGTCGGGCTTGAAGTTGGGTCTGTTCGGGTTTTTGTAAGTTCTAGGAGAGGGGTAGGTATTTTGTGTGTGATAAACATTCTGCGGGACCTGGCTCGCCATACCTGTGGTTGTGGTGGATAGGATTGGGCTTGTGGGTTATGGTAGTGTGGGGTAGTAGGTGGGTAGTATGGTGGAGGTGGGTTGTATGGTGTTGGCGGGTACGGCTGGTATGGTTGAGGCGGGTGATGGTATTGGCTACGATTCCAGGGCTTATTCTCCACAACCGACACCTCTTCTTTCTTCTTCTTCCCAATGGCTCCTCCATTCCCTGTCTGGATGGCCTGATTTGTGGCCTTAATTGCAGAAAAGCTCATAATCTTGTTAGTTTTCAATCCTTCTTCCACAAAACTTCCCATTTTTACGACTTCATTAAAATTCTTGCCAATGGCTGACACTAGATGTCCATAGTAGGTAGGCTCCAAGGCCTGCAAGAAACAGTATACCATTTCACTTTCTTTCATCGGCGGATCCACCCTCGCCGCGTACTCTCGAAAGCTTTCACCAGGTTTCTTTTCCATCTTAGTGAGTGACAACCTATCCGGTATGATTTCCAAATTGTACTGGAAATGGTTAGCGAATGCTTGTGCGAGATCATCCCAGATGAACCATCTGGTGTGATCTTGGCGTGTGTACCATTCCAATATAGAACCACTCAAACTTTGGCTAAAGTATGCCATCAGAAGCTCATCTCTTCCCCCTGCGCCTTGCATCTTGCTGTAGTATCCTCTAAGATGGGCCACCGGATCTCCGTGTCCACTGTACATGTCAAACTTCAGCAACTTGAACCCGACAGGGAGTTGCACTTCTAGAAACAGACATAAGTCTTTGTACGCCACACTTACTTGTCCCCCTAGCCCTTGTATGTTACGAAAGGACTGCTCCAAACTCCTCATCTTTTTGGCCATCTCCTCCTGTTCTAAGTTCCTGACAGGTTTTTCTTCGATCGCCTCCATCAACGGGGTGTGAGATTCATGCTGCCAAAAGGTTGGCTCAGGCGGGTAGTAGTGGGCATCCTGTACATGGAACAACGGCTCACTGGATGACTTATGTAATGTGGCAGGTGGAGGTGCTACATATACCGGGGCGACCTGTGGTGGCTGGGGTGGCACTTGTTTTGACAGTGGCGGTGGTACTTGAGAGGTGGAGGCATAGTAGTGGTGATAGTCTGGATATGTAGAGGACGAGTTCATAGTGGGTGGCTCAGGGTTGGGATTGGCTGGAGGGACGTATGCTGGGTTAGCGGGATAAGTAGGTAAGGGTTTACCTCTCGACCAAGCCTGGTATATCTCAGCTATCTGCTGTTTAAACTTGTACATTTCTTCTTTCATTCATGTTACGTCCACAACTTCCTCCTCTTGGACGGGGTCCATGACAGTTGGTTGAATTTCTTGAGATACGGCCTTTGTCATTGTCTTAGATCTTGTGTTGTAGGGATGAGTAGCCAGAATTCCAGTTGCTAGCTAGAAATCTGGTTCTCATAAACAACAACATCCGTTAGTAGTTAGCACATGATAAGATGCAACAATTTGGAATAATCACAATTTTGCCTTCGATCGTCATGCATCATCCCGGCCTTTGTTTTATGTTGAACCAATCTCATCATTCCCTCACCCCTTTTTTTCTTCCTCTTTTTTTGTTCTTTTCTCTTTTTTTTCCTTTTTTCTTTTTTCTCTTTTTTTTCTTTTCTTTTTTTTTCTTCTCTTTCTTAACTTCTTTATTGATTTGCGTCCCTATTTATTTGCCTATCGTGAATAAATAATTGACATAAAGCAAAAGGATTGACAACAACTCTTGATTTCTCATTGATAGTTCAAAACATCGGTTTACAAGATAGTGTTGTGACACTAATGCAAAGAAATATGAATGAAGAATGCATGCCCTACGAATATATTAATGCTCCTAGTACCCGCGAGACATCGTTCGGTCTTGCCGCGGGCCTATATGCTAATCCCCATTGGAGCCTATCTAGGTCGGACATGACTTTCTGCACAAAGAACTTCACTGGTGACACAAATTTTGCCCGGGACATTTCTTCACATAGCTGTCTCTTCCAGGTGATGTACTGAGCAATATGAACAATTTTCTCTCGAATGACCCCTTTCTCTTGAAGAAATCGGCTTATCTGTTCGGCGCGAGCATCTAGAGTACGTTGGATCTCCTTTTGCATTTGTTGTAGCACAAACTCTATCCGAGTCGTGTAACAATGTTCTCTTTCTTCTTCGAAGTCTTTGACGATCTTGTTACTTTTGACAGTGGCTGTGACAATTTTCTTTCTCAGTCGAGCTACCTCAAACTCATGCTTATCCTGTAGCTGCTGAACCAGCCTCGCTCTTTCCTCGGCATCTTTGGCCAGTTGCTTCCAAGCCCTTACTAACTCCTTTTCTGCTTTGTCTAAGTCGAAGCTGTAGTCATTCACTTTGCGTCGAAGAGTTTCAATCAATTTCTCGTCTCGGGCTAAGCGAACAGGGGTCTCGGATGCAACTTTCATTTTAGCAACCTGAGCCTTCAGGATTTCATTTTCTCTCTTCAGCTGCTTTTTCTCTCCTTCGTCGGATGCTGCCTGCAAACCGCTCTCAAACTGGAGATCTCTCAACTGTTTTTCCAGCAAGCTGATCTTGGCCTTATATTCACTTTCTTTGACCGCCCAATTCCTGTTTTCCTTAGATTGCTCTACCAGATCTTGCAAATGGGGTCTTTTCGATGGCCTGTCATGCTCAATACCCCATCGATACCATGCGGAATACCCTGACGACACTTCACCCCGAGCTTTGTTCTGCACACAAGTCTCTACCTTCAAGTTCTGACATTCATTCCAAATCTGTCGGACCTTTGCTTCCGAAAATTGCCCATCCGGACTAATCTATATCATTTGTGAACTGAGGTCCCCATCCTTTGATATAACTTGACATCTACCAAGTTGTCGCAAGGCCCTGTACGGGGCATAAGGCTGGATGCTTTTCAAACCCATGATCAAGAAGTGTGACCCTTCTGTCTGCATATAAATCACCTCGTCGAGGGGCAACCAATCATATGCCCAATCGATTTGGCCGTCGGTCAATGATAGTAGATGCGAAATCCAATCCTTTACTCCCTCTGGCAACTTAACTTCTTTTGTTCTCGTGTAAAATTCTTCGAGGCACGTTCTTTCAGTCGGCCCATAGCTTGAGAACGAAGGATGATGGCATAGATGTTCTATCAACTAGATTTGCAAAATCAAGTTGCATCCCTAAAAGATGTTGGACCATGCTTTGCATGTAGTCAAGGCACGGTAGATGTCTGCTAAAATCATTGGAGCCAGAGTACAATTATCTTGTACTACCAAAATGCTTGCCACCCCGACAACCTTTATATCAATATGCCCGTCTTATCTCGGAAATATGATAATCCCGAGAAACGCCACTAAGAAAACAAACCGTCGATGCTCCTCCCATTTTGCTCGGTTGGTCTTGCTACAAAGCTTGTTCGTGGAGTCGTTGAAACCCCTTACATGTCCATATCTGCTATAAATTAAGTTTAGGGAGCAAAATCCATTGGCTAAATCCTCGTTGTGGACGTTTCTAGCAATTTTCAAAGAGTCCAAGAAGTGGTGCACTGTTACTGCTCTCGGGGCCACCGGGTATTTTTCTTTTAAGGGGACCTCGTTCTTCCCTATGTAGAAAGCAATTTCCTCCAGAGTGGGAGTGAGTTCAAAGTCTGGAAGATGTAGTACATTGTGTGCAGGATCCCAATATGTGACCAGTGCTCTGATTATGTCACCTCGGGGAATTATGTCCAATAAGCCCGTGAGATCCTTTAAGTAGACTTTGATCCAATTTTGACCTTCTATTCCCATGTCGTTCCACCATAGTCTTATCTCCAAAGGGATTTTATTCATTAAGGCAAAATGTTCATTCTGTATTGTGCTCATCCTGCACATTTATTAGGGTGATTTTATTTAGAAAAGAGAAAAATCTTTTTCAATGCAAATTTTTCATTTTTTTGAAAAAGAAAGAGACGACTCTCGAAGTGGCCATTTTTGCCTAAACAACCTTCCGGCGTCCTTTCAGAACATTCGGTCGTTTCCAAAAATAGCGATCCCTCCGATTATTTGAAACGAAAATATTTTTGGTCTTTTTTCTAAAAGGTGGTTGGACCCGTTCAAGGGTTGCCTACGTATCCCGCCTAATGGAGAGAATCAAACCTGCGTAGTTCGGTCAGATTAGTTGACCAATTATTTCAACAGCAAAGCCATTTTTTTTCTTTTCAAATTTTCAGATTTTCCGACTGCACTTTTTCACTAGTTCTTCTTTATCTCTCTTTTTCTTTTCTTTTGAACACTTTTCTATACTCGGGAATTTTTCCGGTCCGCATAATGATCAAGGACAATAAAATGCAACACATAATATGCTCGGTCTTTTAATTACTGGGTCACCTGTCCTAGACGGACCCAACCCCTGTGTTGAGTCCCCTAAGTCAGATATGATGCAAATAATCGTCCTAGACCTATGTTCAACATCTTAAAGTTTCATAGAGTGCTAGACCGTGTACCCGAGCGGACAACTCGAATCGAGGAGGGGCTACGTACCGGTGACTCGCAGAGTCAATCGACTTTGTAACTTATCCGGCCTCTTCTTCTTAGTTTCAGGTGTGACTTAACAGAAAGGGTAGTCTCAACCAGTAAGCGCATCCCCGGGGGTGAAGAAGAGAAGGGTTTTCGGCACAATTTATATACAATCCACGTATATAAAAGTGGTGAAACACATAGCATGTTGTTTAAATCATATAACAAAGTCAAATAATATCAAGGACGGCGATTCTAAGGAGCTCGAGTTCTTAAACCCAGAAACCAAAGTTCTGGGTTGGGTTCCCCAGCAGAGTCGCCAGAGCTGTCACACCTCCCTTTTTACTACCCCACACCTGAAAGGCTTTTGTACCGATCCGTTTGAAAAGATACGTAGGGTACACCTCAGTGTTCAAATACACTAGACAGATATAACAACAAAGAGGAAGGAGTTTTTCCACATAAAGGATAATCGGTTCGGGATTTTTATTTAATTATCAAAGTCACCACTTGGGAAGATAATGGTGTCCCAAGTCACCAGTTAATCCCGAATCTGAGGAAGTTGACTCTGTTATTACAGTTCGCGAAACAAAGACCTGGATAAGGAACTCTGTTAACCCGGGAGAAGGTGTTAGGCACTCCCGGATTCCGTGGTTTTAGCACGGTCGCTCAACCGTCGTTCTCGAATCTTATTTGACTTGTTATAGATTTTAAACAAAATGTATGCATTTTCACTTTTAACATTTTTTAGGAATTGCGACATCGCGAAAATGCACCTCAAGTCACACCACAACCAGTACGCCTGTGACCTTTAGTACATTTCGGCTTTGCCGAGATTTGGGATTTGAGTCGCACCAAGTGCACACCCGTATTTTAAGGAAAGTATATTAAATCGTGCCTAACAGTGTCTACCGGCTTTTAATTCTTTTGGGAGAAGCTATGTAATTTTCTAGTAGCTTTCCCGATTCTATTTACATTTTTTACCTCATTACTATAAGGGGGCCCCACTATTTGGTGTCATGTGAGGCTCGTCCCAATTAAATTTTAATAGTTCAACCCTATTGTTTCACTATATTTTCTATACATGTTTTTTCCTTAACTATTTCAACTATAATTCCTGAAAACGAGTACAGGCCCATGTTATTTCTGTTGTTATTGGGCCTGGATTTCTGGAATGAGACATGTCCAGGTCCTAATAACCCAGATCAGGCTCGGGCTTTCAGTCGATGGCCCAGCAGATTCACGAACACAGTCCAGGCCCACGTTGTATATCAGGCCCAAACCAGTTTGAGTTAACAATAACAAAAGGTAAAATGCAGAATTCATAGTAAAAATAGGCACTCAGAATTAGGAACGAAATCAAATCACTTTTATTTATTTATCAGTGAAATGAAAATCAATGTACAATATGATTCATGTTAACCTTAAACTAAAATAACTTGATGCATATGAAATCCGACTATTTCTACACTTTTACTTTTTCTTAAAGGCTGATTTACACTAAAATTGAAAGTTATTTAACCAAGCAACTGAGAGTAGATGGTCTAACTATATGAAGCGTGATTCAAACAGTTCGGTTACTTACTTAATGAAGACCTGAGTATCTAAGGTTAAGTGATTCAGGGATGTATATATACACGATAGTATTACTGGATTTTCCATGATTTTGTACTCATTCATTTCCACATACCCAGTTGCAAATGACTCGTTACTTTTGTTAACTGTTCTTCCCTTTTGAACATATTTGTATCTATATACGAATTCACATATGTGATTAACTACTGATATTAATACGAGCCAAACTTATTTGATATCACAAATCCAGTCTTAATTAAGTTATTACTTCATTTTACTTGTTTCTCTTTTGAACTTACTCTAATCCATCTATCAATTTCCAAATTAGATTACCTACGTGAGATGGTCGAACTTACTGTCATCGATTCACATTAGAGTTATCTAGCCTTGTTTTACGATTTTTTACCTATTTAACTAAGTGATCTACTACTACGACTATACTACCATTATAATACTAGCTATTACATTGTTTTTGTTTTGGTCTTTCTACTCGTACATACTGCACTACATAAAATACAGATCTAAGCTATATTAAACTATTAATCAAAAGAATGAATCAAAATACAGAATAGCAATTGATTTCAACTATTGAACTCCATTCCATTTAAGCATTTCAACATTTACATCTTCAGTTGAACAAGGGAATGTACCTGGTTCAGCAAAATAGAAGTCGATGAGTTCTAGGGGATTAAGAGCAAACAATCAGCAACAGACTCAGACAGGGCAATGCAACAATGTAAGATGGAATCTCAAACGAGCAGAAAACCACAGCAACAGCAAATATGAAATCCCAGAAGAAATCGAGTAGAAAACCACAAAAAACATGCAGCTTAACCAGAGATTCTCACTCGAAATATGTAGAAAACTATTTGCAATTTGCTATTGAATTAACTCTGAATTTTTCTATTGAAAAACCAGCCATTACTTAGTCTTTTTAGTGGGTATTTATAGGTATAGATTGGCAGATTTCTTGGGGGGAAATAATAGAAGTAAATTCCACTTCCCTCCCCTTAAAAATTACTAAGTCTACACTTACACCCCTATTTCTGTTACAAAATCCCTTCCAGCATGTGCAGGTAGGTTCTTTTTGATTCTATTCTTAAGCTTTTACCAAAGTGTCCCTATTAGTTATAGATTTTCACTGATTTCCCTTTTTAGGGAGACCATTATACCCCTGAATCTCTGCAAAATTGCAGAAATCAGGAGCACAAATGACTCCCATGTCCCTATATGCTCTATTTAATCTACCATTTTACCAATTTGTGTTCCTTTTATACCCTTAAGGACACTGCTGAATTACCCGACCTACTTAGGTCAGGTTTTCAGTATTTTTAGACTTATTTAACTAAGGGCTAGTCCTTGCATTGGTATTTAAGAACTGGCCAATTCTAACTTAAAGAACTATTTCAATTTTAGCCAATTCTGCTTCATTTTCTGTTAATTAAAGACATTTTATTTCATTTAAAGCTAATTGCAGGTCTAGCCTGCTTTATTGTTATACTTAAACTATTTAAAATTTAGCCAGTCTCAAGTTGAGACTTGGCTTGGGCAATTGAAGCCCATTACTGAATACAAGCTGGGCTAAGGCCTTTGCAGACCTAGCCACCTGTGATTCAGGGCTCAATTTGAGCCTTGGCAAGTCTGAGCTTTCAAACTTAACCAATTATTTACACAACTAGCCCATTTAAGGGTGGGCCAGTATGTGTAGGACCTTGCAGAGTTGGTCAATTGCAAAATTGACCACTCTTGGCCACTCATTTAACTTGTAACCTATTTTTATTTGATTTTCAGTTTTAACCAATTTCAAAACTAGCCATTTATGAGACTTAGTACTATTGCAGCTATAACCAATTCCCCTAAGGTTGATGGGCATTAACACTGCTCATACTAACAATATACTATTGCAAACTCAGACATTTCAACATACAATTGCACACATAGCCACATGAAACCAAACATTGTTCATCAATCAATTAAAACTCAGAAAGGAAGTTTGATAATGTTGAATCTTAACTAATCAACTCACATAACTCAATTTCATGTAGCAAAGTGTCAATTAACATCAATCAGACTTAGTTACAACCAATTTATGTTAGATGATTCACTGAAAAAACCCAAAACCCTTAAGGTTCATGGACATTGGACTTAATAGAGACTAGATCTCATAAAACAGTAAAGAGAAATGAAGCATAGCCTATATCAGACATAAGAACAATGGACCTTAACAAAATAACATAAGAATGGTAATCAGAATCCACTTCCAAATACTAATCCTAGCTTGATATATACATGTGATAGATAAGATGAAGATGAAGAAGAGAAAAGACATGAAGAAACAGTGAAGAGGAATCCTAAATCTATCATGCAAAAGTGACAGAAGAGAGAAACATAATCACTAAATCAAGATTAGCATGCTTATTTAGCAGATGAAAGCACATAAGAGGTGATATAAACCAAAATTAAAGAAAAACCCTAGTATAAACATGAAATGAGGGAGAATGAGAATCAAACAGCTAAAACTAAATCATGTAGTTAAGAGAAGAGAAAAATAGTAAAGATATTGAAAGCTAATAGAAGAAACCCTAACGAGAGTCAAACAACTAAAACTAAACGTGATGAGAAACAAAAGAGATATCGAAAATCAAACAAATGAGATGTTGAAGACCAACAAATAAGAAAACCCTAAATACAAACAAAGGGTGAAGAAGAACAGGGAGATCTTTAAGAACAGGGAGATCTTTAAGAACAGAGAAGCAAACCACAAGATAACCCTAATAAAAGAAAACGACAAACTTTTATTAAAACTAATCATGCAAGGAAACAAAAAAGAAGAACAGTCAAGCTATTGAAAGCTAACAGATTAGGAACCACAATATACACAAAAGATGAGGAAGAAAAGTGAGATCAAGACAGATCTATTAAACCAGAGAAATAAACAAAGATAAAACAAAATGAAAACACCAAGATAACAAAACAGAAGCAAACATAAAAATGAGCAGATAAAAAGAAGCAAGTTAAAACAATAGAGAGGGAGGGGACTTAGCTTGCAGGGCCGGTCCCCTGAGCTTCCCGTTTTCCTCTCTTTTTCAATATCTTTTCAGACTCCTTTTTTCTTTTTCTTTATTTCTTTTTTCTGGTATTTCTTTTTAGACTTCAAGATGAAGTCTTTTGGGGTTTTTTGTTTGGAGGGGGGTATTCAGAGGGGTAAAGGTGAGATCTTGGGAAGGGGTTTAGTTCGAGTCGCCGGAGTTAGGCTTCCGGCGACTTTCTTTTGGATATTCGAAGAGCTAGGGGTAGATTCGAGGGAAAGCAATGGGGTTGGGTGATAGATCAGGCTATTGGGAGTCTGTGGTGTTGATTTGGGGTGGGTTCTCATAGGTTGTGGTCACCGGAGATGAACTCCGATGACCGGAGTCTCAAGAACAGGGAAGGCTTTTAGGGTTTTCTTAGAGTTCTGGGTGAGGTTTGAGATGGAGAAGAAGGAAAGGGTGGTTTGGGGTATGGGGTGTGGCCGGAGACCACCGTGGAAGGTGGTGGCCTCCATGGCCGGCAAGGTTGCAGAAGGGGGAGATGAAGAAGAAGGGTGAGAAAGAGGGGGCGGCTAGGGTTTGGGATATGTAAAAATGATCGGTCTCAACAGACCAAAGCCTTTTATACTCGTAAAGGCTGAGTGATCCTGACCATTGGATTGATGGTGATCAACGGCTGTCATTAGCGTTACTAAAATGACCCGTATCGTTGGTAATGAGACCACAGCCTTTAACCGTTACATCAGCTTAAACGGACGGATCAGATTCGATCTCAAACGTAATCAATTTAATTAATTACGGATTGATTCTCAGCCGTTGGATTTGGTGCAATGAACGGCTGAGATCAGTTATTACCTAGTGAACTGGACCGGACCTTTTGGGCTAACACACTGGGCCAACCAATTGGATTGCACTTGGCCCAGTTTTTATTACACGCATATATATATGTATTTTTGGTATTTTTTAATTATTTTGGGGTAATGTTTTTTGTATTTTCATTTTTTCTTTTTTTATTATCTAAGTTAGTTAATTTCTTACTTTCACTAATTTTGTGAGATTTTTTGGCAATTTTCTATTATATTGTTTTTTATTTTCCGCTAATTAAAGCTATTTTTTGTTAATTTTCTTTTTAACTACTTAATCCAAAATACATGTATTTCTCCTATTTTTTTTAATTTTCTAATTTCTAATTATTCAAACACACAAAATGTATCTAATTTAAAACAAGACATGCAATTACACTCAAAAATATTATTTTATTTTAATTTTGGAATTTACTTACCTAGTGCAAAAATCATGTGCTCACAACGTTGTTTTTAGAAGGTTTTGGGATATTATTATATCTATCATTCTAATTTGGCTTCTTTCTCTAATAATGACTTAAAATAGGTGATTTTCAGCTCTAAGCTCGGGATGAGAGGGTGTATTTGGTCAGGCTGGCCTAGCAAAGTGCTGGGTGCCATCACGACCGGGTTTTGGGGTCGTGACAATTCTCTTATGTTAGAGCTTTTTTCCTAAATTTAGAATGAGGTTTGGATAAGTTGCAATGCCGGGCAAGATTCTGTATCCCGGTACGCTGCCTCCCCCTCGGTCTGAGTTGTTCACTCGGGTAAGCCAGGTCAAGACCAATAAACCTAGGGTTTAAACCTAGATTAACAATAAACTCATGCTGGATCCCTAGTAGGACGTTTATTTGCATCACGTGCATTTGACTTAGTGGACTCAACACAGGGGTTGGGTCCGTCTAGGACAGGTGACCCATACTGAAATGACCATCCTGATGCATATTATGTGCCACTTGCATTTATTTACTCGGCTTTGCATGGTTATCGGCATTATGAGTGAAAATTTAGAAAAATAGCAGTGTTAGGACTAAAGGAGGAAAACTATTTAGTTTGAAAAACCCAATTAGTACGGAAATGCTGTTGAATTTTTGAAAAAAAAATATTTGAAAAAATAGAAAGGAAATTGTTGTTCAAAAATTGTTTTGATTTTGGCCAATCGGTCCGAACTACACTGGTTTGATTCTCACTGAATGTGAGATACGTAGGCAATCCTCATTGGGTTCAACCTCCCCTTTTTCAAAATTAGCCAAAAAATGTCAAATTTTTAAGTTTTTCATTAAATAAATCAGGTGATGCCATTCTTGTTTAAAATAAGCCGAATGTCCCTCAAAAGGACGCCGGAAGGCCGTTTTTGCAACAACAGCCACCTTGAGTCATTTTAAATGGTTTGCAAATACAGCCTTAAAATCTCCCTCTCAGAAGTGCTGAAAGGCCGTATTAGCCAAACCAGGTTTTTTCAACAGAAATTTTTGCAAAGATAGCCATTTTTAAGCCATTATATGGTCAAGTTTTTAAAATAGTCACAATTAGCTTTAAAACTTTCTTAGTCTTGTGTTGGCCTGTGGTGATGCTGAATGATGCCCATGGGCCCCATGATGAGAAATGTTTTCAAATTCATGGTCCATTAAACAAATTTTACAAAAATAGCCACTTCTACCTTTTAATAATTAAATAAATGAGCAGGTTGAATTCCAAATACATCAAAACCTTCTCAGTCCTGAGTGAGATACCCATCCAGCTTCATATGTGGTGGAATGACTTACGAGATGGAAGTAAAGAATCAGTGGTAAGAATACTAGGGAGCTTTACGGGGCTTATGAGCGTAAGACGAAGAAAGGATATTGTCGAAGTTGATACCATTTTGGGATCCAACTCGGAATGTTTTCAGATTCTCTGATTTCGAGCTCACACCAACATTGGAGGAAATGGCAGGGTATGCAGGCCTTAATAGAAACATGCAAAGTAGATATCCTCTATCACCTATGTTTGTCACACTCCACAAATTCTTGGATTTATTGAGTGTCAGTCGAGATATCCAAGACCCGCATCTAGCAGAAGGGTGTTGTACTTTACATTTTCTTTATCATCGATATGGCAACCTGAGGGGCTTTGAGGAACCTAACACGAGCTTAACACATGAAGGAAATAAAGACAAATGGGAGGCTCGGGGAGGGTTAGCATTTATTGTGGCCTTTCTAGGAATTGTGATTTGCCCAAAGGATGATGGGAATATAGATCTGGCACTAATAGGAATGGTTGATGTAGCTATGAAAAAGCCCAATAGCATAATAGTCTCCTTGATTGTAGCATAGATTTATCGGGCCTTAACTAAGTGTCGAGAAGGAGAAAAATTCTTTCAATGGTGTAATCTTCTATTGCAAATGTGGATCCAGGAGCATTTATGTCACCACACAGGGTACATGAACTTTGGGTTAACTGGGCTTAGTTGCATCAATGAATTTGAATCTCGGGTTGCAGGCATCAAATTCCCCAAGTTAAGGCTTGGCCTTCATGCTTGAATTCATTAAATATGGATAAGGTTGAGTGGGCTTATGGGTGGCTTCCCACAATCGAAGTTGTCTATACTTCAGCATAAGTCCCGTATATACTTTTGATGGGCATTCGAAGCATACAACCTTATGCACCTTATAGAGTCATGCGACAATTTGGAAGGTTCCAAACAGTGCACAACGATGAAGATTTAAGTGAACAGATTATTGAGTTGGGTCCTAAAGCTACCTTCCCAGAAGCAAGAATTAGAAAAATATGGAATGAAAGCCAGTTTCTGCAACCTGACACAATGATAGAGGATCGAGAAAGGGGAGAGGTGGATTCCAAATATTTGGCATGGTTCAACAAAAGGTTTCGAATTCCTGGGAGACCCTCTAAAAGGCCTCACGTACAACAGTTTACTGACGGAGCCCAGATCCAATTGGATTGGTTAAATAAAGAAAAGGAATACCGAGTCAAAATTGGGGCATTAGAACAAGAGGTACGTGACCTTCAATTTGAGAAAGATGTCCAAATGGCTGCTGACGAAGGCGAGAAGAAGAAATTGTTTCAGGAAAATGAAGCCCTTAAAGAACAGATCCAACAAATGAAAATTGACGCTAGAAATAAGGAAAGAAGCGGCCTGACAAAAGGTTAATCAAACGGTTGATAAAACAAGTCTCATATTGTGAAGAAAAGTTAGAAAGGTCTCAAAGGAATCTGGCAAAATTGCAAACACATTGGGCCAAGAAAATTGAGGAAAGAGTCCGATATGTACAACATATAAAAAGGGATTATGAAGAAACCATTGCCAACATAAGAAGGAGAGGAAATGCTTCGGAAGAAAGGGCTACCCAATTAGACAAAGAGTTTCGAGCTGAGAGGAACCAGTGTTATGAGATGATGGATGAAATGTAAAAGGAAGTAAAATTGCTACAAGACCTTCACCTTCAAGATTCCCAAGTGCTAGAACCACGCAATCAACAGATAAACCGACTTATTCAAGAAAAAGGTCAAATCAGGGAAAGGATCCAGCGCATTGCACATTATATTGTCAAAAGATGTCAAGATGGTGAACGAATGGGTGGAACCACTTTCTTTGCTTCAATGATGCTATTTGTTCGGCAGGTCATGAATGATTTAGAGCAACTGCAAAGGGGTCTTGCGCGCAGGCCCGCGGCGATGCTTAATGATGCCCCGCGGGCCCCAAGGTTTGAGGTTTGATGTATTCTTAGATAGTCGAGTCTGTATTTTATTTTGAGTCTTTTGTATTCTGAAAATGAAAACAAATAGTTTAGTAATTTTGTAATCGCGGTTATTATTAATGAAAATTCGAAAATTCCCCCAAAAATGTTTTCCTTTTATTTTTGTTTGCAAGAACTACGCTTGGTCTGATTCATGCGGGGCCATGATACGTAGGCAATCTACATAAGAGTCGACCGTAATCTTGAAAAAACAGAGAAAAAGAGAAATATGAGGGAATTAAATAAAAGGAAAATGAGAGAAAAAGAAACACAAGTGAAGGCAATAAGGAATTGAGAGAAAAACCAAGCAAAAATGAAAAAAAAAAGTGGAAAACAAAATAGAACAAAAAGAGAAAAGAAAGAAAAGGGAAACAATAGAAAAGCCGAGATGATGCATGCAACCGAAGCAAACGTATAGATACTCAGTTAACTGTATAGTGGCATCACACTTCAATGTGCAACCGCCTATCTGTTATTTTTGTCACACTAACCGCTATTGCTGTCAATTCCAACTATGTTTTTAGAAATCGTGGTTGGTTTGTGGTAAGCTGGCCTTACATCGATAGTTCACCAGATCTAAAGGATGCATGAAATGTCATCTGAAATGGCTTTTCCTGCTATCCCTATCTCTGAAGATAGCCCACTCTCTGGGATCCCAGTCTCCGAGTCCTACACAACTGAAGAAAATAGAATACTACGTCTGCGCTTGATGGAGATGTGGGATGCTTGGAACAATAGTAAAGAACCCTCAAGTAATATCCCTGGATTCCCGGAATTGTTCCCCAGATCAGGAGGAGTTACCATTGCCCCCATCAACCATCCAAATGTTCCTTTGGGCCAACCTACCATCACTGCTAACTTTTTTGGAACATCCTCTGAAGCTCACCCACAAGTGTTCCCATCTGGCACCACCCCTAACATATTTACAGCTCTACCATCCTCTGCAACAACTCAGCCATCACTTCCAAAGCACGTTATGGACTCTTCAATCTTCACATTCCAGAATCCGGTCTTTCAGGCTGATCCTCCTCACTACATTTAATACACATATTCCCAGCCACCTTATGAGCCTGTACCGGAACAGGACAAGACTCTCAAAATATTAGAACGGGACGACATGACAAAAAGGATGAAGAGTCTGGAACAAAGTCTTAAGAATATACAAGGACTAAGTGGGCAGAAAAGTGTCTCTTATAATGATCTGTGCATATTCCCTCACGTGCACCTGCCCTTGGGATAAAAGATACCAATGTTCGAAAAGTACGATTGACATGGTGATCCCATTGCTCACCTCAAAAGGTATTGTAATCAGCTACGTGGAGCTGGTGGCAAAGAAGAGTTACTAATGGCATATTTTGGAGAATGTTTGGTGGGTATAGCATCAAAATGGTACATGGATTAGGACATATCTCGATGGCATATTTGGGATGACCTCGCTAGATATTTTGTCTGACAATTTCAGTACAATATAGACATTGACCCGATAGGAATTCTTTGGCAAACTGAAAAAGCCTTCAAAAATTTTCCGTGAATATGCAATCAAGTGGCGCGAGCAGCCGTCAAGGGTGAAACCACCAATAGATGAGGTGGACATGGTGACAGTTTTCCTACAAGCCCAAGAAGCAGATTATTTTCAAAACATGATGTCCGCCATAGGTAAACCTTTTGCGGAGGCCATAAAAATTGTAGAAATGATGGAGAATGGTTTAAAGACAGGCAGAATCATGAGTCAATCGGTTATAAGAGCAACCTCCCAAGCTATTCAAAGCTGGTCTGGATGGATGGCTAAGGGGAAGAAGAAAGAAGAAACAGTGATGGCAACATCGGGAGAAAGAAGATTCCGCGCTCCTAGACTGTCGTTCCCTGAAAGAACTCCTTAGCACTATTACCCCCACACATACATGACTTATACTCCTCCACCTTATGCGGTAATAAATGCTCAACTATTCGGAAGACTGCAAATGCAGGCTAATCGAATCCCACCTGCATTCCAAAGAAACCAGCCTCCTTTCCAAACCAATATAATCCCCAAACGCCGCAAAATAATTTCCGCCCTAGGGAACCACCCAAGCGACAAAATTTTACACCAATTGGTGAATCATATTCCAATTTGTTTCTAAAGTTGGTCCAGATGAACTTGCTACAACCCGTACCCCCAAACAGGCAAACTCTAGAATCACCATCATATCAGCGAGGTGCCAGGTGTGCATACCATTCAGGAGCGGAACGACACAACAGTGACCACTGCTAGACATTGAAAAGGGTTGTGGAAGATTTGATCGAATAAGGAAAGATAGTGCTGAAGGATGAAAAAGTTCCAAATGCTACTAATAACCCATTGCCCACTCACAACAACGGGCCAGTAATTGGTATGATTTGTGAAGACCGAGAATTTGATCCAGCCTTAAAAGCCATAATTGCTATTGCCGATGCTGAAAAGAAGCCTAAGACATCCTTGAAGCAGGAAAAAAAAGAAAAAGGATAAAACTACCAAAGCTGAACCCGAAATGAAAATTGAGGCAAAAGTTGAGCCAATGCCTCCGAAACAAGGGGTTTTTTATATTACAAGGGTTCGTCAAGAAAAATAATTAGTCGTGAGCGCTCCGAAGAAGTATGAAGTAAATAAAGGGACACAAGTGGCCTATATGGTGCAGGGGACAATCAAACCGCCTCGGCTGAGCGAGCCAGTGGTTATTGAACGCGCACCACAGAAGCCGATGACTGATCCCTCTGTAGTACCATGGAACTACCAACAAACTGTGGTTACTTATAAAGGCAAAGAAATTACAGGGGAACTTTTGGGAACCATCCCTGTTGAAAAATGCTCAAATGTTCTTGAAGTCGACAGCGCTGCAAGAAAACACTTTCCATCTAAAAAGCCAGTAAGCACCGAAGAAGCAGAAGCTTTCTTTCAAAATATGAAAATTCCTGATTATGAAACAGTGCAACAACTGAGGGGTTGTCCTGAACAAGTATCACTCTTGACATTGGTGACCAGTCCGCTGAACATCAGAAGATTCTCATGAAAACCTTGAATGAGGCATATATGCCCAGCCGAACATCAGTTGAACAATTAGAGATAATGGCAGAAAGATTTTTTGCTATCAATCAACTTTCTTTCAACAAGAATGATCTACCACAAGGAGCTGCTCACAATAAAGCTTTACATTTCACCGTCAAATGTGAGGTTTACTATGTTATGCGTGTCATGGTGGACGAAGGCTCAGGGGTTGATATCTGCCCACTCTCCACATTACAAAGAATGGAGATCGGAACAGGGAGGATTCGTCCCAACAATGTCTGCGTGAGAGCTTTTGATGGCATCAAGAGGGACACTATCGGTGAATATGATTTGATACTGACCATAGGCCCAGTGGATTTCGAGGTCACTCTCCAAGTATTGGACATTGACACGTCATACAATTTTGTTTTGGGAAGGACTTGGATTCACACTGCAGGAGTCGAGCTTTCTAGCCTCCACCAGATGGTAAAATTTAAATATGAGAGTCAGGAGATTATAGTTCATGGAGAAGATGAGCAGTCTATCTATCGTGACCCATCCATTCCCTTCTTGGAGGCGAGAGAAGGAAGCGAGCATATTGTTTATCAAGCTTTTGAAGTCGTGGTAGGGGACCAATATGAAGAATGAAGCCCGTGACCCATCCTTTCTTGTCTAACACTTCAATCATGGTGGCCAAAGAAATGATTAGACATGGATTCAAACCACAGAAAGGATTGGGAAAACCTTTGCAAGGTATAGTTGAGCCGGTAACTCTACCCACTGCAGAGAAGTATTTCGGGATAGGTTTTCACCCCACTCCAAAGGATGAAGAATGGGCCGAAGAAAGAAATAAAGAAGGATGGTTTCTTCCACAGCCAGTGCCACATTTGTATGAGACCTTTGTCAAACCAAAATATGTTGAAGAAGAAGATGAAGTTTTCACGGCAGACGAAATAGAAGACATCTGTGGAGCCTTGAGGAAAATACTCTATGAGACTCACATGGTCGAACCAGGTGAAGGTACTAGCACCGTTGAGGTGCTCTATATTGGACCAGATGCTAAACTTCAGAATTGGAATGCTACTCCGTTCCTGATCAGGCGGGAGTCCTGGTAGATTACCCCTGTCACCTTGTTTTGCATCTCGAGTAATTTCAGGGTGTAACTCAGATGTTTTCATTTAGTATCTTGTTTTTTAAATTCATGTAAACCCTGTTATCTTCCCAAATTCCAAGAAATAAAATTAATATTTCATCATCCATTTTTCTTTTTATTTTCTTTTTATTTTTTCTTTTTAATTATAATAATGCGGCTTTAAATAACATGACATGCCTGACGACTTCATGCCCAGACTCAAACACGCTATCTATAATGAATCAAGAACCAGAATATGATGAAAAAGAGGCTTTTAAGGAAATAAACCGAGAATTGGAACAATTTGAGAATAAACCTAAGCCAAACCTGAATGACACTGAACCGGTTAATTTGGGAACTGCCAAGGAAACAAGAGAAACCAAAATAAACATTCACATAGAGGAGAAAACTCGAGATTCCATAGTCCAGCTCTTGTTTGTATTTAAAGATGTGTTTGCTTGGTCATATGACGACATGCCAGGGTTGAGTGCGGACTTAGTGGTGCATAAACTGCCGATTTACCCTGATTGTCATCCAGTGCAACAAAAGCAAAGAATGTTCAAAACTGACATCAGTGATAAGATCAAGGAAGAAATTACAAAACAGTTGAAGATAGGGGTAATTCGGGTGGTCAGATATACTACTTGGTTAGACAATGTGGCTTCTATGCCAAAGAAATATGGGAAAACCCATGTGTGTGTGGATTATAGAGATTTGAACAGGGCAAGTCCAAAAGAGGATTTCCCTTTTCCCAACATGCACATCCTTGTTGATAACTACGCCAAACATGAAATACAGTCCTTCGTGGATTGTTATGCAGGATATCATCAGGTGTTGATGGATGAAGAAGATGCCGAAAAGACTACTTTCGCTATACCATGGGGGACCTACTGTTATCGGGTCATGCCATTTGGGTTGAAGATTGTTGGGGAAACATACATGAGAGTTATGACTGCTATCTTTCATGACATGATGCATCAAGAGATAGAGGTGTATGCAGATGATGTAATTATCAAGTCCCGAACTCAGAACGATCATGTGCAAGACCTGAGAAAGTTTTTTGAACGGTAGCGTAAGTATGATTTGAAGCTGAATCCAGTCAAATGCGCTTTTGGGGTTACACCGGGAAAGCTCCTTGGTTTTATAGTCAGCATGAAGGGTATCGAGCTACATCCAACAAAGATAAAGCCTATCCGAGATCTACCTCCTCCAAGAACTAAGAAAGACATGATGAGCTTATTTGGCAGGTTGAACTATATCAGTCGGTTCATTTCTCAATTGGCTACCACGTGTTAGCCCATATTTAAACTGTTGAAGAAACATGCAGCAACCAAATAGATAGCTGAATGTCAAGAAACTTTCGACAAAATCAAGGAATATCTGTCAAATCCTCCGGTGTTGGTCCCACCTGAATCAGGACGAGCTCTCTTCTTATATTTGACAGTGCTGGAAAACTCTTTCGGTTGTGTTTTAGGGTAGCATGATGAGACTGGCAAGAAAGAGCAAGCAATTTATTATTTGAGTAAGAAGTTCACCAACTATGAGGCCAAGTATACTTTCTTGGAAAGAACATGTTGTGCATTGACATGGGTCGCTCAGAAGTTAAGGCACTATCTGCAAGCCCATACTATCTATCTTATAATCAGGCTGGACCCTTTGAAATACATATTCCAGAAGCCGATAACCACTGGGAGATTAGCAAAATGGCAAATCCTGCTCACTCAGTTTGACATAGTCTATGTCACACGCACGACAATGAAGGCCAAGGCATGAGCAGATACAGAAAACCCGGTTGATGATGAATACCAACCACTGAGCACATATTTCCTAGATGAAGAAGTTAATTCAGTAGAAGTCATCACTGAAGATACTTGTTCCTGGAAAATGTTTTTTGATGGAGCAGTAAATGCATAGGGTGTAGGTATTGGGTCAATCTTGATATCACCCGATGGTCATCATTATCCAGCAACAGCTAGACTCAGATTTTTCTGCACAAACAATACAGCTGAATATGAAGCCTGCCTCATGGGTATGAACATGGCCATTGACCAAGTGGTCGAAGATTTATTAATCATGGGAGATTCTAACTTAATCATCCAGCGGGCACAGGGAGAGTGGGAAAACCGAGATGTAAAGCTCATTCCATATCGGCAACACGTGGATGACCTTACCAAACGCTTCAAGTCAATCGAGTTCAGGTACATTCCTCGGTGTCACAATGAGCTGGCTCATGCACTCACCACGTTAGCATCAATGTTACCTTACCCAGGCAATGCCCATATTGATCCCCTGGAATATCAAATCAAAGAAAGGCATGGTTACTGTAATGCAGTCGAAATAGAGCCCATAACTCAGCCATGGTATCATGACATTAAGAGATTTTTGAAGACAACCGAATTCCCTGAGCAGGCCACAAGAGATCAGAAAAGAACCATTAGAAGGCAGGAAAGTAGTTTCTTTTTAAGTGGTGACATTCTGTATAAAAGGACCCTGGACCTTAATCTGTTAAGATATGTTGATGCTGAGGAAGCCGGAAGAATCATGCAGGAAGTGCACGCATGAGTGTGCGGTCCTCATATGAATGGATACGTTTTAGCAAAGAAAATCATGCGAGCGGGACATTATTGGATAACTATGGAAAAGGATTGTTTTGGTTTCGTCCGGAAATGCCATCAATGCAAGGTGCACGGTGATTCGATTCATGCACCGCCAACAGAGCTTCACCCGATGTTAGCACCATGGCCATTCATCGCTTGGGGTATTGACGCCATCATGCCGATTAAGCCAAAAGCTTCTAATGGGAATAGGTTCATATTGGTTGCAATTGATTCCTTCACAAAATGGGTTGAAGCCATCACTCTCAAGGCAGTCACCAAGTAAGCTGTGGTGGACTTTTTGCATTTCAATATTATCTGACACTTTGGTATCCCTGCTACAATCATTACCGATAATACTGCCAACTTGAATAGTCGTCTGATGGTAGAGGTATGTGAACAATTCAAGATAACAAACAGAAACTCCACTCTTTATCGGCCAAAAGCCAATGGTGTCGTGGAAGCTGCAAACAAGAACATCAAGAAGATTCTGAGAAAAATGATTCAAAGCTCTAGACAGTGGCATGAAAAGTTGCCTTTTGGTATCGGACAATGGTGCGTATATCAATTGGAGCAACCCCATATTTGTTGGTCTATGGAACCAAAGCAGTCATACCGGTAGAAGTAGAGATTCCTTCGATTCCCATAATCGTGGAAGCGGAAATTGAAGATAGTGAATGGGTTAAAACCCGGCTGGAGAAGTTATACTTAGTTGATGAAAAGTGAATGGCCGCAGTTTGCCATGGGCAGTTGTACCAACAAAGAATGGCTCGTGTTTATAACAAGAAAGTATGCCCCATGAACTTTGAAGTAGGGCAGCTTGTGCTTAGAGGCATTCTCCCACATCACCAAGAAGCAAAAGCAAAGTTTGCTCCTAATTGGAAGGGTCCATACATTGTCCGAAAAGTATTACCAAGAGGAGCATTGTATCTGGGAGACATTGAAGTAAATGATCCTAAAACAACAGTTAATGCAGATGCAGTGAAAAGGTACTATGTCTAAACCTTTTGGAGTAATGACTTTTGTACAATTGAGATGACGAACGCTTTCCTTCGTGTTATCCCAAACACTATCAATCCTTTGTAAATCCTTTGAGCCAGTTCTGTTTCTTTGGCTACCCTCTTTGGAACCAGAAAGTACAAAAAAATAAAAAAAAAATAATTAAAAAAAATTATTTGCCTGAACTATGTTTTGACTTCATCCCGAAAGGGTACGTAGGCAGCCTCTCCCTGAGGTTCAGTCACACCAAAATAAAAATTTCGATTTCCCCAAAAATTAAAACTGGGGCAGATGATATGACAGTTCGGTTTAAATCCATCAAAATGGTTCCAAAGTTGTAATTCCATTCAAAATCCTTTTTACACAAAAAAACCTTGTTCAAGTCCTTTAGATCCTTTGGCAAAGGCGGGGAAGTGAAAAACGTCATTGATTGAATCCTATACAACCTGAATTGAGAGAAATAAAATGAGAGAGTCTTATCGGTTAAAACCTTCGGGCACCATAAGGCGACGGTGAGTAGAGAAACTGAAAATGAGAGAGTTTGTTTAGTGAAAACTCGCAAAGAGCACTATCGGAGGCGACGGTGACAAGAGAAATGAGAGAGGTCGATTTGCAAAAACCCGTAAAGGGCGCTGCCGACCGAAAAGGAAAACATCTCATCACTAAAAGAGTCCTAGCAAGATTCCCTGGTTTTGCAATGCAGATCAAGGGGTCCACGAGAAGCTGGAAAGTTTGTGGGTCGGGCGTCCAGTCCAAGAGGCATGTCATGTTCATTTGAAGCCAGCAACCATCCGAGATAAGTTCTTCTCCCCCCCATCCCCGAAAGGGCATGCTTCTATTTAAGTTCATATGCTTGCTTGTGCGTATATTCCTTTGAATCCCTTTCGGTATAACTCCAAATCCAGAATTACTACAAAAAAAATGTGACAGGACCAATTTTACAGGGCTCCGCTTGGTCAAAAGTCGAAGAAAATGCCCAGCCTCAGCGAGTGCGTCAGGCAAATCCCAACAGACCATAGTGATGGATGGTTTCAAAGTAAAGACATTTGAAAAGAAAGAAAGTCAAAAACAAAGGTCCCAAGGGCAGAATCAAGTGAAAAGGCTAGAGCCCACACGGGCTAGTCATAATGAAATCTTGAGAATTGAACCCGGTCGGTTTGAAAAGATATTCACCCTGAAAGGCCAACAAGCAACCAAGTTCTCAATAGAAAGGAGGCTGGGATCAAGCAATGAGGATGATCAAGGCCACAAAACCAACCACCGTTTCAAACTAATAAATTGTTCTTTGTTGAAAGCAGGTTCTATTCAAAGCAACCATTCAAGAAGCAGGTGCAATCCAAACGAAATGAAATTTGCAAACGTTGAAACAACTTTGCAGCAGGAAAGCGATCAAAAGGGAAGTTTCCCGAAACTCTTCCAAGCATTTTGGCTAATTGAAAAGAATAAAATAAAAAGAAAAAGAAGAGAAGGAAAAAGAAGTGCAAAATGAAAATGAAAAAAAAATGAAAAATATAAAGAAAACAAATCATGGTAGCATAGGACCTCATTCCTTAAATATTCCGGCATAACCCGTGGATCTCCCTGGCATAACCCAATGAGCTTTTTTCTTTCCATCCCGGCATAACCCGAGGATCCCCCTGGCATAACCCAAGGGGCTGTTTCTTTCCAAATCTCGGCATAACCCGTGGATCTCCCTAGCATAACACAAGGAGCTTTTTTCTTTCCATCCCGGCATAACCCGTGGATCCCCCTGGCATAACCCAAAGAGCTTTTTCTTTCCAAATCCCGGCATAACCCGTGGATCTCCATGGTATAACCCAAGGAGCTTTTTCTTTCAAAATCCCGGCATAACCCGTCGATCTCCCTGGCATAACCCAAGGAGCTTTTTTCTTTCCATCCAGCCATAACCCGAGGACCCCCCTGGCATAACCCAAGGAGCTTTTTCTTTCCAAATCCTGGCATAACCCGTGGATCTCCCTGGCATAACCCAAGGAGCTTTTTCTTTTCCAAATCTCGGCATAACCCGTGGATCCCCCTGGCATAACCCAAGGAGCTTTTTTCTTTCCAAATCCCGGCATAACCCGTGGATCCCCCTAGCATAACCCAATGGGCTTTTTCTTTTCCAAATCCCGGCATAACCCGTGGATCCCCCTGGCATAACCCAAGGGGCTTCTTTTCTTTCCAAATCTCGGCATAACCCGTGGATCCCCCTGGCATAACCCAAGGGGCTTTTTCTTTTCCAAATCCCAGGATAACCCGTGGATCTCCCTGGCATAACCCAAGGAGCTTTGTTCTTTCCATCCCGGCATAACCCATGGATATCCCTGGTATAACCCAAGGAGCTTATTTCTTTCCATCCCGGCATAACCCGAGGATCCCCCGACATAACCCAAGGGGCTTTTTCTTTCCAATTCCCGGCATAACCCTTGGATCTCCCTATCATAACCCAAAGAGCTTTTTCTTTTCCAAATCCAGGCATAACCCGTGGATCCCCCTGGCATAACCCAAGGGTCTTTTTTCTTTCCAAATCCCGGCCTAACCCGTGCATCCCCTAGCATAACCCTAGGGGCTTTTTCTTTTCCAAATCTCGGCATAACCCGTGGATTTCCCTGGCATAACTCAAGGGGATTTTTTCTTTCCAAATCCTGTTATAACTCGTGGATCCCCCTAGCATAATCCTAGGGGCTTTTTCTTTTCCAAATCCCGGCGTAACACGTGGATCCCCCTGGCATAACCCAAGTAGCTTTTTCTTTTCCAAATCACACCATAACCCGTGGATCCCCCTGGCATAACCCAAGGGGCTTTTTTCTTTCGAAATCCCAGCATAACCGGTGGATCCCCCTGGCATAACCCAAGGGGCTTTTTCTTTTCTAAATCGTGGCATAACCCGTGGATCTCCCTGGCATAACCCAAAGAGCTTTTGCTTTTCCAAATGTCAGCATAACCCGAGGATCCCACCAGAATAACCCAAGGGGATTTTTCTTTCCAAATCCCGGCATAACCCGTAGATCTCCCTTGCATAACCCAAGTAGCTTTTTTAAAAATCCCAGCATAACCCGTGGATCTCCCTGGCATAACCCAAGGAGCTTCTTCTTTTCCAAATCCCGGCATAACCCGTGGATCCCCTTGGCATAACCCAAGGGGCTTTTTCTTTTCCAAATCCCGGCATAACCCGTGGATCTTCCTAGCATAACCGAAGGAGCTTTTTCCTTTCCAAATCCCGGCATAACCCGTGGATCCCCCTGGCATAACCCAAGGGGCTTTTTCTTTTCCAAATCTCGGCATAATCCGTGGATCCCCCGGCATAACCCAAGGGGCTTTTTCTTTTCCGAATCCCGGCATAACCCGTGGATCTCCCTGGCATAACCCAAGGAGCTTTTTCTTTTCCAAATCCCGGCATAACCCGTGGATCCCCCTGGCATAACCCAAGGGGCTTTTTCTTTTCCAAATCCCGGCATAACCCGTGGATCTCCCTGGCATAACCCGAGGAACTTTTTCTTTTCCAAATCCCGGCATAACCCATGGATCCCTCTGGCATAACCCAAGGGGCTTTCTCTTTTCCAAATCCCGGCATAACCCATGGATCTCCCTGGCATAACCCAAGGAGCTTTTTTTTTCCATCATAACCCGGTCATCTTTTAGCATTCACAAGGATACACAAGCCTGGTTTGATCGTTTAGACATGCGTCACAACTAACTAACTAAATTTTCCTTGTGAAAACTGGGGCAGAAAAATTTTGTTCGTTTGTTTGTTTTGATATTTTAAGCAGGTACCTCAAGGCACAGGATTCGAGATGACCAAAAGAATGAGTCTCAATCTAGAATCAAGAAAAGAAGAAAAGAACAAAAAGAAATGAACTCAAATGAAAAGCAAGCGATGTTGCAGAGTGTTCAAAATCTGATCAAAGTCACAAGCTCTACTAATCCCGTTTCGACCCTATGCTACATGAAGAAGTAGACGCCTACAACTTGTGAGCATCAAGATTCAGATCGAAGTCCGTAGCAAAAATAGCTAAGACTCAAGATCAAGTTTCAAGAGAATTGTAGATAGGAATCTTATAACTCATAGTTGTTAGGCATGGCTAACTTAGCTTTGATTTTCCTTTTGGTGTAATAAGGAGGTCAGCAAGCAGTAGCACCAACAACAGCAGTGACAATCACAGCTCCCCGTAGTCTCAGCTACCAAACTCTCTTGAACTGCACTGACCTGATTCCTTTATAGCCAAGGATATGTAGACATCCTTTGAAGCAGGGTTAGGTCAAATGGTTTTCAAAATGCTTCACATGGAGTGCTTGAGCGGGCAAAAATCCTTTATAGTGCTCATTTTTCTTAAAGAGGGGCAGCAGTGAGCACGTGATTTTTGCTATTCTTAATTTACTCCTATAAATTTATTAAAATTAGAATTTATCTTTTATTATTTGAATTTTTAAGTATTAATCACATAATTTTATGTCTTGTTTGCATATTGCATACATTTTTAATTGCTATAAAAAATTCAAAATAACATGTTTGCATTTAGAATTTAACAAGAAAAATAACAAAAAAATAATATTCCTTTTGTCATTTTAATTCTACATTTTACATCTTTTAATTTAGGAATTAGTAATATTTATAAATTAATTAGTACAATTTTAGATTTTTATTTTTCTGGTATTACATAAAATGTATACAATAATAATAATACAAAGAATAAAATACAATACAAATAAATAAAAGAAAGCAAAAAGGAAAAATACAAGGGGCTGCCCAAACCAATCCATTTCCTTGGGCCCAAATCGCAAGCCCAAAAATTATTTCCACCCCAGCCCAATCCATAAGACCACCCGAATTCGGCCTAGCCCAACTCAAGGATTAATAAAACAACGTCGTTTTGTAAGGCTTGATCAGGGCCGTTGATTTGTTGATCGAACAACTAAAGCTATCCTAGGTTATCCTACATATATATTTCCGAATTCCCCCGCCCCCCATACCCTAGCAATTCATCTCCCTCAAACCCCAAAACCCTAGCCGCCACAGAAATCGCCTCCGCCACCCTCCGTCGTGGTTCCACCGCCCTCCACCCTAACGCCGCTGGCCGGAAATCGCCTTCGCCGGCGGCGATGCTCTAAATACATCCAAAATTTCACCCATTACTCTTCTCTTTCTCCTCTTTCCAACAACCAAACCCATTTCTCCCAAATCCTTGCCTATTTTGTCGAATGTTCGATCAAAATTTCGGTTAAGCTTCAACTTTCTCCAAAAATTCTCAAATCCACACCATACAACCCCATAACCTCTCTCATCTCGAATATGAGGTTTTTTACATTCAAATGTTCACCAGTCGTCTCAAAATTCACATCTAGGGTTCGAGCCTATCCCAAAAAATTCGAGGCATCGAGTTTTTGATGCTAGGTGTCTCACAAACACATAATATCAATTTTTGAATCGAATTCGAAGACTGTTTTGGAAGAATCAACAGTAAGTTTTTGATTTTCTTAAACCATTTATTTTTTTTTGTGAGTTTTCTTTTTCTGATAGTTTAATTAGGGTTACGAATCTTTTGGTTGTTCTTCTAATTTATCTAGGATTAACTGTTAGTTTTATCCAAGTTTTAGTATAATTGTTAGGTGTTAGTCTAGGATTAACTTGTTCAATCTATTTCAATTGAATAAACTTCTTGGTAATATGTTGCCTTTTGATCCTAGGAGTGTTTTGGTTCTTTTTTGTATTGATTAGTTTAATTAGTTCATTAGTTATTTTAGAATAGTAATTCTGGTTCCCTATGCTTCATTAGTTTTCTATCATTTTCAACTATTCTTATTTGGATTTGATTGATAATTAGAATTTATTATATAGTTTAAGTAGATTCTGTTATACCCTTAGTTTCAATTTTGAATTTTCTTTTAAACATAACTATAGGTATTTGGTTATAGCTGAAAGTTTACTTCATGTCTGATTAATTAGTGTTAATTAGAATTTTTAGGTGTTCTTGTTAGTAAGGTTTGGTTATAGCTGATTAATACTTAGTTTAACTAGAACTAAAAGGATTAGGGTAGTTAACTAAAGTTAGAATTGATCTTACTGGGCAAGTAAATTCAAGAAAGTTTTAAGGGTACTTTAGGTATAAGAAAGGGTAATTTTATAAATTCAAAATAGAGGCAAGGGTAACTTAGGCCTTTCACAGTTAAAAGAATACACTAGATCCTTCTAGAAAGGGTCTAACTGTAACTTTTCTGTATTTCTTTGCAGTAACTTGGGAAACAAGGTATAACATTAGGGTCTAATAGTCAGTTTGTGGAAATTAAAAAGGGGGAAAGTGAAATCAAGGTTCCAGAACATTCTGCCCTAACTTAGGCCTATAAAAGGTACCCAAATGCCTCGAAATACAAGTTTCAGAAGTTCTGAAAATTCCATAAACCCTCCCACCTCTTAATTTTCCCCAAAAATCCCTTTTACATTCCAGATTTTCTTTTGAACCATAAAAAATCCAAAAAAATAGAAAAAATCAGTTAAAAATCAAAAAAATACTCTTACATTGCTTAGTTTGAAGTTCTAGTCCAGTATTTGGACAAATTTGAGGCCAAATTAGTGTAATCTGGGTTCTTCTGTTGTTGCTGGTCATCTACTGTTTTACTGGTTTCTAAAATAACAATTTAGTCCAGAATTGATCTCATTCTATTGCTGTTTTGAGCTGCTTACTATTTGAAACTGCTGGTTTTTAGTTGTTGCCTTGAACTGCTGCTGATTCTCCTCATCCTTTTATTACTTTGCAATTCCAGGTACACACCTGAATTTAGCTTGATGTAGCCTTGAAGATTAGAAAGTGAAGTGAAATGTGCATTTGTCCCTGATACATATTTGTCCAAAATATAATTAATACACTGTATTAGTTTTAGTTTTTCTTTTATATTTCGGGACTGTAAATTGGACTAATTAGTTTGTAATGAATTGAACTTGAAACGTTAATTAGTTATTTACTCATGTATGAATCCTATAAGGGTACAAAGTAATTCTTAACTCTTGTAATAGGGTAGTTTATTTGGAGTAGCTATTGCTTGGAATTTGGATAGTTGTAATTGATGTGTATGTGATTTGAGAGGGTATCACTGATGTTATAATATAGAGTAGGTGTATAATTAAATCAATTTGATATTCAATTAATTTTAAATTGAGTGAGTTAATAATCTCCTAGAATTGCTAATCTGAATCACACGAACTAATGAACTTGACTTAGATTTTTTTTTATTTGTGCTGTTGTTGCATCTTAACAAATCTCTGTGAATCAGTATAGAAATGCGAGGTCCACCTACATTAAATTAAATCGTTAAAATTATTGGTTTTTGATAATTGTTTGGTATATTAATTTGATTAAAATTCTGGAAGTTTTCTGTTTAAGAAATAGTAGTGAACATTGATCATTTGGGCCACGTTATGCTTCTGCGGTTGGTTAGTAAGGACTTGGGCCAAGTTCAGGCCCAATTTGAGATATCCTTGTTTAAGGCAAGTGAATGGTCCTTTGAAGACCATTGCTCATACACCGTGATTGCTCTATCAATTTAACATAAATTTGGGCCAAAGTGATTAAGGCCCCGAAAATTTGCTGAACCATTTTTAAAATTATATAGGAATATGGGTAATTAACTTACAAATATAAAATTTGGGTCTCGAATTAGGTAGCGTGTTCAAGCTAAAATGGTGTTTCCCTTTTGTTTGAATTTGTGGCTCGAATTAGTATTTGTAAATTAATTAACCCTTAGAGATAAATAATCCATAGAAAACTCTAGTTTGCTCTTAGTTGGTCTTTAATAATAAAAACGAGACGAGCCTCGCCAAATCAAATATATAATTGTGGGGCCCTCATAATTACTTAATAAAATACCTAGAAACCCAGGATGGGCCATTTTGGGAATTTTACGGCCTTCCCAAAAGATAATAACACGTTAGACTCTGTAGGAGTGTTTTTAATAATCTTACCTTCCTAATACGGGTGTGTATTTCATACAACCCAAATCCAAATCATAAAACGTCAAATAAAGATGTGTCAAGGATCCGGGTGCATTTCATGTGACGTGATCCGAAAATATGTTTTTAGGCGACATTTACTTTCGTCAAAAAAAATTTAAAAGTGGTAAATAATTATAAAAATTGAACTATAGGTCGGGGCATGTAAAAAATTATATTTTAGCCATTTATAGTAATTTAAGCGACCGTGCTAGAACCAGGGGACCCGGGGGTGCCTAACACCTTCCCTCAGGTCAACAAAATTCCTTACACAGAATTTCTGGTTCGTAGACTCCAATTGGGAAGTCGAATAATTTTCCTGGATTTAGGATTCGAACTGGTGACTCGAAACATCAAAAGCCAATCCTTTCCCGAGTGGCGATTCTAAAATAAATAAATAATTCAAAATTTGAATAATGTCACTTATATTGGAAAAACTCCCTTTTTATATATTTTACCCTTCGGGGTGGGGTGTGTAAAAAAAAGGAGGTGTGACAGTAGCTCTTCCAGAGCCTTCAATTAATTTGCTACTGTAATGACTCGACTGATTTGCATTTTCGAACCCTGTTCCCTTAAATAATACTTTTGCATTTTCTTTAGCTAGATTATGACTTGCTGATGCGGGTGGTTCGGAAGTTAGAAGAATTTCGGGCAAGAATAAACCTAGTTACTTCTTTAAGTTTCTTTAAAAAGGCCAAGTTTGACTTCGGTCAACATTTTGGGAAAACGGGCCCAGAATCGCGACCCGACAATTTCTGAGAGTCCATAGGAAAATATGGGACATGGGCGTATGCTCGGAATTGAATTCCGAGGTTCCTAGCCCGAGTAATGGAATTTTATGTAAAAATTGTTAAGTTTAAGTTTTGAAATTTAGTAAACCAAGAAATTATTGTTTTCATAGGTATCGGGTTCGAATTTTGATTCCGAAACTTGGTACAAGTCTGAAATATCAATTAAGACCTGCATGCAAAATTTCGTGTCAATCCGAGTAGTTTAAGGGCATTTTGACCCGTTGGTAGGAAGTTAAGAACTTGAGGTTCATGAAATTGAATCAATTGGTTTTAGGGTTCGCTTCATTGATATAAAAATATTTTGGGTGTCCTGAGGCTTTGACTAGGTCTGCCTCGTTATTTCAGACTTGTCGGTATGTTCGGGCGGGGCTCGGGAGCCCCGAGCATCAAATAGTCGGCATTTGAGCAAAGTCAAAGTTTTGAAGGAAAACAAGTATGCTGCTTCTGTCAAAACTGCTTCTGCGGCTTCTTGACCACAAAAGTGGTGACCGCTTAAGCGATCCTATAATCGCGGAAGCAGAAGGGGCCAGGCCCAGGAGAAACTGCAAAAGCGGTCCCCGAGACTGCAGAATCGGTAGGCCAAATCTTTGAAGCGGTTCTTTTTCCGCTTATGCGGACTCGCAGAACCGGCCCAGTCTCCTTGGGCCATTTCCGCAAAAGCGGTCAAATGTCCGCTGAAGCGGAACCCGCATAAGCGGGATTTCTTCAATAGAAGCAGAAATCACAGTGGGTCAGAAGCCTCATTTAATTCGAGCTTAAGCTCATCTCCCCCAAATCTCTCTCAACTTTTAGGCGATTTTGGTGATTCAAAGGGGGAAGTTTTAGCATAACATCTTGAGGTAAGTAATCCCCACTCATTTTAGGCCAAATACATAAACATAGGGTAGATTTAACACTAAGGATAGGGTAAAATCAAGGAATTTGAGCTAAACCTAGGGTTAATGAGAATTTAAGTTTTAACACGAAAATTTGCCATGAAATGAACTAGAAATAATATATTTGTGATCCTTAGATGTTAGAGAACAACTTCCCTAAAAAAATCTCGGAATCCGGGCACGTGCTCCCGGGGTCGAAATTTGGGAAACTAGTGTTAATGGCTAGGAAATTGTTTAAATAGCTGGAATTCGATCTTGTAAGCCTTTATTTACTAGTTCTTGCTTTATTCGATTAGCTTGGGATTTTTCGGCTTCCAATTAAGGACTTGAGCACATTCTTGGAGATCGGGAGAGCACTTTGGAGCGAGGTGAGTCTCCTTTCTAACCTCGTAAGAGGGAAATTATCCCCCCTAGGATTTAAATAAGTAATTGTTGCTAAATGCGGGGGCTACGTACGTACGGGGTGACGAGAGTCCGTACGTAGCTAATATAGGGAAATTGTTCAGGTAGCTTAGGACCCACGCATGCCTACTTGAGGAAATATTTCATACTTTGTAGTAGCCAACATAAACGTTGTAATTGTTAGAGACTTGAGAACATGAAAGTAAGCATATAAAATTACTAAGTCTTGGTAGAGATTTCCTTGTATATAATTGAGCCTTATGTGATTTCCTTGATATTATCTTGATGATTTTCGACTGGGCCGATCACCTTGGTGATAATAGATGCATCTATGGTTCGTGCTGCTTGACCCTCGGCAGTGCACATTTACTTTCTGTTGGAGCGGGCCGTCGACCTCGGCATGTTTGTGCATGATTTATTTGTTGCTTTCAACTGTGATATTAGTACTACTTGCTAATTAAAGAATGAAATTTGGAAATTTTATCAAGGCAAGAATATGAGTAAAAGATTCTTCTATGGAACCTGTCTATTAAATAATTTATTGTGTTGTTTAATTCTCCTTACTATGTCATATTATTTGGACCTTAGTAAGTATCAAGTCGACCTCTCGTAAGATTCGACAGGATACTTACTGAGTACATGTGGTTTATGTACTCATACTGCACTTCTATACTTAAATGTACAGGTTTTGAGGCAGGTGGATCTGGTCATTAGGGCGCACCACAGTGAGCTGACTCGGGGACTTCTACGGTGAGCTGCCTTCTTTCTTACGCCAATCCGCAATTGAAGAAGTCCTTTATCTTGTATTTATGCTTTTCTGTCTATTCTGATTTAGACAGTAGGACAGGGTTTTGTATATTTTGTGTATACTCTGTTGGTCGCCCGTAACTAGCGACAACGGGTTCTGGCACACACACTGTATGGATGTTCCTTCACTTTTTGGGGCCTATTTCTACTATGTTAGTACTTTGTGGTTTTACTGATTTTCTTTATTTTCCTGAAAGTCTTTAATGTGTTGGTTTTATGTTAAGCTAAAATGGGCTTTTAAATGTTAAGACCGCACTTGGCTGGCCCAACTAGGGTGTTGGGCGCCATCATGATCTATTTTATGAAAAATGGGTCGTGACAACATGAGTACATTGGTAACATAGTTCACTATAGCTCGCAGGAGTCCCACAATGAAAATGAGAAGGGAGTCGTGGGCTATATTAGTAGGGGTTGGACATACATGTGTAGACGCGTTCTGGGGGTAACTTAGTTCCCTTGAAACAAATTCGTGCGGGCTAGGCCCAAAGCGGACAATATCTACACAGTGTTGGGCCGGGTCATTACAATTGGTATCAGAGCCGACTCTCCAGAGTACAATGGGTGGGTACACACAACGAGGAAGTTGTGTCCTTGTTGGTGGGTGAGTGTAGTGGTAACATAGTTCACTGTAGCTCGCAGGAGTCCCACATCGAAAATGAGAGGGGGAGTCCTAGGCTATATTAGTAGTGGTTGGACCTACATGTGTAGACACGTTCTGGGGGTAACTTAGTTCCCTGGAAACAAATCCATGCGGGCTAGGCCCAAAGTAGACAATATCTACACAGTGTTGGGCTAGATCGTTACAACTACTACCAGAAATTTATACATACTTAAATGAGAGAAATATTTCTTCTATTTGAATATTGTATGTGTTGTACATGAATCAACTAAATAAATATTTTTACACTTGAAGTTTGATCAAAAATTCTTTTGTGAGGTATCCATATTGCTTAATCTTCTTGAGATGGTTGAGTCTCGTGCTGATAACGTGTTATAAAACAATAAATGAAGAACAAGAGTATTGCAGAGAAAAGTAGAGAAAGGGAATTCTTATTGATATTAGATGAATTATAATAGAATAGAACCCTCTATTTATAGGGAAAGATTGACTTAACCACCAAGTAATACATCTAGAATCTCTTTAAATATAGACATTCACCATAAATAGAATTTTATTTATAACAACTCTTTCTTTTGGCCTTAGCCTTTCCTTTTTTCTTTAGTAGTACCATTTCCTTTAAATTAGTTTTTTGTTTTTTTGTTTTTTGTTGTGTTACGTAATTTTTTTGAAGGTTTTGCACATATCTTATAAAATTTATTTAATAGTACTATTTAAGAGTATTTATATTTTAAAAAAATCATCTCGCCTAAAACGTCTCACTAAATTAATAAATATTTACTAATCGGAACACTTAGACAGATTAAAAAGAATAAAATAATGAACAATTTCCTTAAAAAATCAAATATTTTAAAACAAACGCAATTTGTCAAAAATATTGATATTTAGCTCCGAAGAAAGTATTTCCTAGAAGAAGAAAAAAAGTAAAAAAATACTTTCCTTATCATTTCACATTTTATGAAATTTTTATTTTTCGGTCAAACTTTGTATGAAATTTCCCAAGTGGGTTGAAGATGATAAGCTTCCAAATTTATGATGTTTCGTGATATGGACAACTCTGAGATCTGAGAATAAGTTTTTTTACCCCATCAAAATAGAATTTGTTAAGGTTTTCATACGAAGAATCAGAATTATTGATACGGGTCTTTTCTACCGAAAAGGGAAATCTTTTCTTTTTTGGGAAGGAAAATTGTTGTATATATACCATATATGAAACTATATTATCAAATATGTTCAAAGTTTGCATACTACCTTTCATGCTAATAGTATTTCTATAAAATATAGACCATGCATTAAATAAGAAATCATTGTAGTTGTAGGCTTCCTTATTTAGGTGCTAAAATTGGCGGATTAAATATCCTTCTAGACCTTCTAAACACAAATCACGCACATTAATCTTGTTCGTCAGTTTTGTTTCAAATTTAACGTTTCTACATCGAACGCAATTATTCTTCTACAAGTCAAAAATGAATTGATTATTCTTCTACAATTCAAAAATGAATAGATTATTCTTCTATAATTCACAAATAAAAAATGACTAAATCTTCTACAGTTCTTCTACATGAAATGCAAGTATGTCCACATTTTAGTAATACAAAACAACGGAAAAGAGAGCAGCAATTCTACCATTGACAACCATTAAAAAACTTGAAAGCTTTGAATTCAAATTTGGGTTGTCAAAAATTATTATCTATTTGGATTGGGTGTTGTTGAAAATAATATGATTTGAAGTTTATATATCAGTTTTGAGGGGTTTTGGTGAAGATTACACTTGGTTTTGACTGGATTTTAGATTGAAACTCGAAGAAGAAGAAGAAGAAGACGTTTTATTGTAGAAATTGTAGAAAATTATAGATAAATTGAAGAAAAATTATAGATTGTTGTTTATTTATTTATTTATTTTATTCATTTACTTATTGTATAAAAGTTGAACAACATTTTATAAATTGTATTTAAGTGGATGATTTAGTATTATTTTGGACAAAAATATGTGACGGCACAAAGCGTCATCACCTATTTTTCTCATCCTGTTCCGTGCTTTCGAGGCCTCAAAAATCATATTTTATATTGCCTCAATTTACGTGCACAGCCCGGGAGTATAGCCGGAAAAATTTTGTGTTGAAATATGTGAATTCTGTGAAAACTTTGAAGAATTTTGATATTAATATGATTATAGTTGACTTTGGTCAACATTTTTGGTAAATAGACCTGGACCCGAGTTCGAACTGTCCCAGAGTAGAAAAATATGGGACTCAGGCATGTGCCCGGAGTCAAAATTCGAGGTCTAGAACCTGAGTAAAAGAATTTTTCTGTTAAATTATTTTTCTAAAATTATTAATGAAAATGAGAATGAAAATTGATTGAAAGACTATGGTATCAGGCTCATATTTTGGTTCCGATACCCGGTACAAATCTTATATATTGTTTAGCGCTTCCAATAAAGCTTGGTCGAATACGGATGTCGTTTGACGTGTTTCAGACCTAAATAGCTAAAGTTAAGGTTTATGAACTTTAAAATGAAAAGTGATGATCTTGAGGTTTAATTCGTTGAATTTGATGTTATTTTAGCGCTTTGATCGCTCGAGCTAGTTTGTATGATATTTTTGAGTTAGTGTGTGTGATTGGTTAGGAGCCACGAGGGCTCGGGGGTGTTTCAGAGGTGTGTCGGGGTGGTTTTCCACATAAAAACATAGCAGATTTTCATCAGTTGTTGCAGACAAATTTGTTCTTCGCGAACGCGGACCTAGGCACGCGTTCGCAGTGCCTTATGATCTCATCCATCGCGTTCGTGTGTTCCTTACCGCGATCGTGTAAGATAAATTCAAACCCCAGAATTTCCCTTCATCGCGCTCGCATTCTGGCCATCGCGATCGCGTTGGTCTATGTCCAGTCTCTATCGCATTCGCGTCCCTGTGCACGCGTTCGCATAGGCTAATCTTAGACCCCCCAACCTTTACTTCTACGCGTTCGCGTTCTTGTTCCACGCGTTCACGATTCAATGCCCAGTTACCCTTCTCTAACGCAACCCCTTTCATGCGAACGCGAAGGGTAATGTTGCCCAGTTAAATTTAAAAAAAAACGAGACAGAACCAGTGCACTCGGGATTTTACACTTCTTATCACGAACCCTCTTCTGCCCCAAGCCCTAGGAAGCCATTAAAACTCCCAAGCTTCAAGACTACTTGAGTAAGTAATTTTTCGCTTATTTCCTTCACTTTTCCTTCATAAATTAACAAGTTTCTAAGCCTAAAGCATGAAATCAAGGTAGAAATCATAGGTTTAGAGCAAAGTTCGGGTTTTGAGAATTATGGGTAATTCAACCCCAATTTGGGGACGAATCTTAAAACAAATTATATGTTTGCACTCGTGGGGGTATGGGTGAATTTATTATGGTTCGAACCTCGGGTTTTGACCAAGCGGGCCCGTGGTTAGTTTTACAATTTTTTGACAGAATATTAAAAGGACATTAGTTAGGCAACATGGTTGGATTGTTGAGTAGTATTGATGATATTAAATAAATTGTGTCTAGATACGATTGAATTAGAGCAAAATTCAAAAGGAAAGGCATTGCTTGAGGAGTGAGTTGGCCGTAAACCTTCGAGGTAAGTGTTTGGTCTAACCCTAACTTGAGGGAATATGAGTTGAATCTTGTTGCTAATTGCTATGTGATCGAGTACGATGTATAGGCATGGTGACGAATATCTATATATTGGTGTCTAGCATGACCGTGAGACCCTATGATATGAATTTCATGTTATTGGAGAATGTCTATACAATGCTAATTGTACTCCCTTGTCGGGGTGTTTGCTACGTATTTGTCTGATGTGTGTCCCTTGATTTTTACTGTTTCTTGGGGACTTAGACTGTTAAATGATATTGAGGATCTGGTTGCACGCTGCAATAATTATAAATGATAAATAATGTGGGTCGGGTTGCACACTGCAACAATAATAAATGATAAATAATGTGGGTCGGGTTATACGGTGCAGCAATGATAAATGATAAATAATATGGTTCGGGTTGCACGCCACAACAATGATATGTGGAGCGGGTTGCGCGCCGCAACAATGATAATTATGGAACGGGTTGCACCCTGCAACAATGGTAACCACAATAGTTGTTGACATCTGTGGTTATGTCTGAATATTTATTTCTGTTTTACTATGCAATTAAGCTGTTTTGGTTGTTACTCTGGATTAATGTATAATTGTATTTCCCCGCAACATGTTCCCCCTCCCTTGATGTTGATTTCTTGGTATTCAATATTCCGCTGTATATTTTATAACTGCACAGGTTTATGTGATGTCAGTCTAGCCTCATCACTACTTCGCCGGGGTTAGGCTAGGCACTTACCAACACATGGGGTCGGTTGTGCTGATACTACACTTCTGTGCATTTTTGCACAGGTCTAGATTTTGAGCTGTAGCAGCAGTAGTAGTTCGATAGAATGATCTTATTTACTACGAGACTGAGGTAGGTTGTAGGGGTTCGCAGGCCCGACGTCTCTTCTTATGCTTTTTATTTATACTGTGGTCTCATTCCTTCAAGACAGACGGCTGTTATATTTCTTTCAGACCTTTATATGTTGTTTATTCTAGGTGGTTCGTGAGTTTGTGACACTAAATCTTTGGTAGAGGATATTGTTGAGCAGTTCGTATTTATTTCAGACTTTTAAAAATTAGACTTCCGCAGTTATTGTTATTATTATTGTTTATGCTATTAAATTGACAACATTATGGTTTTATTAATAAAAATGGTGAGTAAATTGACTTTCCTAGCTATCACCAGTAGGCGCCATCACGATCTCGATGGTGGGAAATTCGGGTCGTGACAAGTTGGTATTAGAGCACTAGGTTACATAGATCTCAAAACTCACGAACAAACTTAGTAGAACTTGAGGGGTAGGTACAGAGACGTCTGTACTTGTTCTCTTAGTCTATTGAGTTAGGAAAAATCCCTCATTTGTTCTTTCTTGTCGTGCAATTTTGGTTCCTCAAATGCTGATTGAACTTCTATTCTGTTCTTTCACAGATGGCGAGAACACGCGCTTCATCATTCGTTGATCAGCTGTCCGAGCCCCAGGTAGCTCCCGTGAGGGGTAGAGGCCGCGGTCATGCCGGAGGCCGTGGTAGGGGCAGAGCTCATCCCCAGGCAGCAGTTCTAGAGGTGGAACCTCATATTGATAATGGCGAGGAGGCTCCATCCCCAGCAGCTCCAGTAGGGCCAAGCTCAGGTCCTATGAGGGGTCATGTTCACGCCGGATCTTCAGGATGCTCTAGTCTAGATAGCAGGCTTTATGGATAGTGTCGCTAGAGCAGGTTTGCTGCCAGTAACACCAGCCACTTCTCAGGCTGGAGGAGGGGTTCAGACTCTTATTCGTGTACTCCGGAGCCCGTAGCTCCCCAGGCTCAAGCCCTAGTGGTTCATCCCGCAGCGGCAGCTCAGAGAGGCATTACAGCTCAGGCCGGAGATGGAGCGGCCATGTCTTCGGATGCCTTGTAGAGACTTGATGGTTTTTCAAAGCTGTTTACCACTACCTTCAGTGGTGCTCCATCGGAGGATCCCCAGGATTTCCTATTTAGTTATCATGAGATTCTAAAAACTATGGGGATAGTGGAGACCAACGGGGTCGATTTTTGCACTTATAGGCTTGCAGGATCTGCCAAGACTTGGTAGAGAGATTTCTACCTATATGGACTAGCAAGGTCCCGAGCTTTGACATATGATCAGTTTGCAGAGCTATTCTTGGAGAAGTTTCTCCCCATCACTCAGCGGGAGGCACTTCGGAGGTAGTTTGAGCGCCTCCAGCAGGGCTTTATGAACGTTACTCAGTACGAGAGTAGATTTATGGATACTCCCTTCAGAACGAGAGAGGGTCCAGAGGTTCATTGATGGATTGATTTTGCCGATCCATCTTCAGATGGCCATGGGAGTTGGTAGTGACATTTCCTTTCAGGAGGCGGCTAATGCGGCCTACAGAGTTGAGATGGCCCTTACTCAGGGAGGTGGGCATGCGTCGGACAAGAGGCCTCATCATTCTGGCAGATTCAGTGGTGCCTCATCTGGAGGCAGGGATTCTTATGATAGGGGCTAGTTTTCCATGCCTTTTTAGTCAGCCTTACAGGCTTCACAAGGTGGTTCAGGTGATCGTAACTTTTGTGAGTAGTATTCAGATCAGCAGCCCATCAGTGCATAGCCTCTTCAGAGTGTTCATAGAGGTTATTTGGGTCGTTAGGGCCAGTCTCAGCATTCCGAGGGGTGTTATGAGTGTAGACAATATGGTCACATCAGGAGAGCTTGCCCGAGATTTAGGGGTGCAAAGACACAGCAGTATGGTCCTCGCCCCATGATTCAGGCACCAGCTGACCCACAGCCTACCCAGCTAGCCAGGGGCGGGGATAGGGATCATAGAGGTGGAGGTCGAGACCGTAGAGATGGAGGCCAACCCGCCAGGGGTAGAGGTCAGCCGGTGGATGACCGTCCCAGAGACATAGTTCAGGGTGGTGGTGCTGATCCCTAATTTTATGCTTTGCCAGCCAGGCCAGAGGCAGAGGCGTCAGATGCTGTGATTACAGGTACCATTCTTGTTTATGATAGAAATGCTTCAGTACTATTTCGCCCTGGGTCTACATATTCATATGTGTTTTCCTACGTTGCACCATGCCTGGCTATGTCTAGTTATGCCTTGGACATTCCAGTCTATGTGTCTACGCCAGTGGGTGACTCCATAGTAGTCGACCGGGTGCATCATTCCTGCGTGGTTGTGTTTGAGGTTCTTGAGACCCGTGTTGATTTGTTACTATTAGATATGGTGGACTTTGATGCTATATTGGGGATAGATTGGTTGTCTCCGTATCATGTGACCCTAGATTGTCACACCAAGACCGTGACCTTGGCTCTTCCAAAGTTACCCCGACCAGAGTGGAAAGGGACCCCAAGTTACGCCAACATCAATGTTATTTCATAAGTTATAGCTCGACGCATGGTCGAGAAAGTGTGTTTAGCTTAGCTAGCGTATGTTCGCGAGTCCAGTGCAGAGGTTCCTTCTATTGACTTTGTACCTATTGTACGGGAGTTTCTCGAGGTTTTCCCTTCACAACTATTGAGTATGCCGCCCGACAGGGATATTGACTTCTGTATTGATCTGGCTTTGGGCACTCAACCCATTTCTATTCCACTGCATCGCATGGCCCCGCAAGAGTTAAAGAAGTTAAAAGATCAGTTGCAGGACTTGCTAAAGAAGGGATTTATCAAGCCTAGTGTTTCTCCTTGGGGTGCGCCGGTATTATTTGTGAAGAAGAAGGATGGTTCGATGCGAATGTGTATTAATTATCCGCACTTAAACAAAATGATGATGAAGAATAAGTATCCACTATCGAGGATTGATGATTTGTTCGACCAGCTCCAGGGAGCAAGGGTGTTCTCAAAGATAGACTTGAGGTCTGGCTACCATGAGCTGAATATTAGGGCGTTTGATGTCCCTAAGACAGCATTCCACACTCGGTATGTGCACTACGACTTTTTAGTAATGTCTTTTGGGTTGACCAATGCCCTAGTAGCATTTATGGAGTTGATGAACCGAATGTTCAGGCCTTATCTAGACTTGTTCGTGATAGTCTTTATAGATGATATCCCGGTGTACTCCCGCAGCCAGGAAGAGCACGAGCAGCACCTTAGAGTGGTTCTTCAGACTTTGAAGGATAATCAGCTACATGCTAAGTTTTCAAAATGCGAGTTCTGGTTGAGTTCGATTGCGATTCTAGGTCATATTGTATCAGTAGAGGGTATTCTGGTGGACCCAAAGAAGATTGAGGAAGTCAAGAATTGGCCTCGACCAGCTTCAGTGACCGAGATACAAAGTTTCTTGGGGTTAGCAGGTTACTACCGGCAGTTTGTAGAGGGTTCTCTTCTATTGCAGCCCCGATGACCAGGTTGACCCAGAAGGGTGCCCAGTTCAAATGGTCAGATGAGTGCGAGACGAGCTTTTAGAAGCTCGAGATAGCTCTGACTACGGCACCAGTGTTCATTTTGCCAGCGGGTTTAGGGCCTTACACAATCTATTGTGCTGCTTCCCGTACTAGGCTTGGAGCGGTATTGATGTAGGGTGGAAAAGTTATTTCCTATGCTTTGAGACAGTTGAAAATCCATGAGAAGAATTATCCAGTTCATGACCTAGATTTGGCAGCGGTTGTTCATGTCTTAAAAATTTTGAGGCATTATCTATATGGTGTACCGTGTGAGGTATACACGAATCACAAGTGCCTTCAGTACTTGTTCAAGCAGAAGGAGTTGAATGTGCGGCAGAGGATATGGCTAGAGTTGGTGAAAGATTATGATGTTACTATCTTATATCACCCAGGTAAGGCTAATGTTGTGGCCGATGCGTTGAGTAGAAAGTTTGCCAGCATGGGTAGTCTCGCTTATATTCCAGTCAGCCAGAGACCGCTTGCTTTAGATGTTCAGGCCTTGGCCAACCGGTTTGTGAGATTAGATATTTTTGAGCCTAGAAGAGTGTTGGCTTGCAAGGTTGCTCGTTCTTCTCTATTGGAGCGTATCCGTGAACGGCAGTTTGATGATACCCATTTGTGTGTCCTGAGAGACACGGTGCAGCGGGGAGGTGCTATGAAGGTAACCTTAGGTGATAACGGGGTGTTGAGATTGCAGGGGCGAGTTTGTGTGCCCAATGTTCATGGGATTCGAGTGTTGATCTTAGCGGAGGCTTATAGTTCTCGATACTCTATTCACCCGGATGTCGCGAAGATATATCAGGACTTGCTGCAGCATTTTTGGTGGCGTAGGATGAAAAAGGGCATTGTTGCGTATGTCACTCGGTATTTAAATTATCACCGGGTCAAATATGAGCATCTGAGGCCTGGTGGTGTATTTCAGAGAATTGTGATTCCTGAGTGGAAGTGGAAGCGGATTACAATGGATTTCATTACTGGACTTCCGTTGACTCGGAAGAAGTTTGACGCTATTTGGGTCATTGTTGATAGGCTGACCAAGTCAGCACATTTCATTATAGTAGCAGCCTCTTATTCATCTGAGAGGTTAGCAGAGATTTATATCCGGGAGATTGTTTGCCTTCACGGGGTGCCAGTATCCATCATCTCACATAGAGGTACGCAGTTTACCACGTGCTTCTAGAGAGCGGTTCAGCAAGAGTTAGGCACCCAGGTTCAGTTGAGCATAGCATTCCATCCTCAGACGCACGGTCAATCCGAATGGACTATTCAAATTTTGGAAGATATGCTCTAAGCTTGTGTCATTGACTTTGGAGGCTCGTGGGACCAGTTTTTTCCTTTAGCAGAGTTCGCGTACAATAGCAGCAACCAGTCCAGCATTCAGATGGCTCCATATGAGGCGTTGTAGGGTAGGCGATATCGGTCTCCAGTCGGATGGTTTGAGCCGGGAGAGACTCGGTTGTTGGGTACTGACTTAGTTCAGGAGGCCTTAGATAAGGTCAAGACTACTCAAGACAGGCTGCGTTCAGCTCAGTCTAGACAGAATAGTTATGCATACCGTAAGGTCCGAGATGTAGATTTTATGGTTGGTGAGCGGGTATTTCTCTGGGTGTCGCTTATGAAGGGTGTGATGAGGTTCGGAAAGAAGGGCAAGCTTAGCCTTAGGTATATTGGTCCGTTTGAGATACATGATCGAGTGGGAGAGGTGGCTTATAGACTTGCGTTGCCACCTAGCTTATCAGCCGTGCATCCAGTTTTCCATGTACCTATGCTTCGGAGGTATCATGGCGATCCTACGCATGTGTTAGACTTCAGCACCATCTAGTTGGACAATGATTTATCTTACAAGGAGGAGTCGGTAGTTATTCTAAACCGGCAGGTTCGACAGTTGAGGTCGAAGATCTTTCCTTCAGTGCATGTTCAGTGGAGAGGTCAGCCTCTTGAGGCATCGACCTGGGAGTCCGAGTTTGATATGCGGAGCCGTTATCCACATTTGTTCCCCTACTCAGGTACTTCTTTCTCTTGTCGTTCGAGGACAAACGGTTGTTTTAGAGGTGGAGGATGTGACGACCCAAAGGGTCATCAGCTGTTTTCCTCATTTGTTCCATGCTTTCGAGGCCTTGAAAACCATATTTTATATTACCTCAATTTGTGTGTGCAGCCTGGCCGCGTAGCTGAAAAGTTTTTATATTGAAATATGTGAATTCTGTGAAAACATTGAAGAATTTTTATATTAATATGATTATTGTTGACTTTGGTAAACATTTTTGGTAAACGGACGGACCCGGACCAGGTTCGGATTGTCCCGGAAGGTCCGTAGAAAAATATGGGACTCGAGCTTGTGCCCGGAGTCGAAATCCGAGGTCTAGAACCTAAGTAAAAGAATTTTTCTATTAAATTATTTTTCTGAAATTATTAAGGAAAATAAGAATGAAAATTGATTGAAAGACTATGGTATCTGGCTCGTATTTTGGTTCCAACGCCCGGTATAACTCTTATATATTGTTTAAGCGCTTCCTGTAAAGTTTGATCGAAAACGGACATCGTTTGACGTGTTTCGGACCTAAATAGCTAAGTTTAAGGTTTATTCACTTTGAAATAAAAAGTGATGATCTTGGGGTATAATTCGTTGAATTTGATGTTATTTTAGCGATTTGATCACTCGAGCAGGTTTGTATGATGTTTTTGAGTTAGTGTGTGTGATTTGTTAGGAGCCCCGAGGGCTCGGGAGTGTTTCTGAGGTGTGTCGGGGTGGTTTTTCACTTAAAAGCATAGCAGACTTTCTTCAGTTGTTGCAGACGAATTTGTTCTTCACAAACGCGGCACTAGGCACGTGTTCGCAGTGCCTTGTGATTTCCTCCATCGCATTCGTGTGTTCCTTACCGCGATCACGTAAGCTAAATTAAAACCCCAGAATTTACCTTCATCGTGTTCACATTTCGGTCGTCGTGATCGCGTTGGTCTATGCCCAGTCTCTACCGCATTCGCATCCCTATGCATGCGTTCACATAGGCCAATCTTGGACCGCCCATCCTTTTCTTCTACGTGTTCGCGTTCTTGTTCCACACGTTTGCGGTTCAATGCCCAGTTACCCTTCACGAACGCGACCCCTTTCATGCGAACACGAAGGGTAATTTTAAAAAAAAAATGAGACAGAACTAGTGTCACTCGGGATTTTACACTTCTTATCACGAACCCTCTTCTCTCCCAAGACCTAGGAAGCCATTAAAGCTCCCAAGCTTCAAGACCACTTGAGTAAGTAGTTTCCCGCTTATTTCCTTTACTTTTCCTTCACTAATTAACAAATCTCTAAGCCTAAATCATCAAATCAAGGTAGAAATCATGGGTTTTGAGCAAAGTTGGGGTTTTGAGAATTATGGGTAATTCAACCCAATTAGGAGTCGAATCTTAAAACAAATTATATGTTTGCACTCGTGGGGGTATGGGTGAATTTATTTTTGTTCGAACCTTGGGTTTTGACCAGGTGGGCCTGGGGTCGGTTTTATAATATTTGGACAGAATATCAAAAGGACTTTAATTAGGCGATTGGGTTTGATTGTTGAATAGTATTGATGATATTAAACAAATAAATTGTGTCTAGATACGATTGAATTGGAGCGAAATTCGAAAGGAAAGGCATTGCTTGAGGACTTAGTTGGCCGTAAACCTTCGAGGAAAGTGTTTGGTCTAACCCTAGCTTGAAGGAATAGAAGTTGAGTGTTGTTGCTAATTGCTATGTGATCGAGTACGATGTATAGACATGGTGACGAGTATTTATACATTGGTGTCTGGCATGACCGTGAGTCCCTATGATATGAATTCCATGTTATTGGAGAATGTCTATACACTATTAATTATACTCCCTTTCCGGGGTGTTTGCTACGTATTTGTCTGTTGTGTGCCCCTTGATTTTGACTGTTGCTTGGGGACTTAGACTGTTAAATGATATTGAGGATCGGGTTGCACGCCGCAATAATGATAAATGATAAATAATGTGGGTCAGGTGCATGCCACAACAATGATAAATGATAAATAATGTGGGTCGGGTTGCACGCTGCGACAGTGATATGTGGAGTGGGTTGCACGCTGCAAAAATGCTAATTATAGAACGGGTTGTATGCCACAATAATGGTAATTATGGAATGGGTTGCACGCCGCAACTATTGTTGACATCTGTGGTTATTTCGGAATATTTATTCTTGTTTCACTTTGGAATTAAGCTGTTTTGGTTGTTGCTCTTGATTAATGTTTAATTGTATTTCCCCGCAGCTTGTTTCCCCTCCCTTGATGTTGATTTCTTGGTATTCGATATTCCGCTGTATATTTTATAACTGCACAGGTTTATGTGATGTCAAGTCTAGTCTCGTCACTACTTCATCAGGGTTAGGCTAGGCACTTACCAGCACATGGGGTCGGTTTTGCTGATACTACACTTCTATGCATTTTTGCACAGGTCCAGGTTTTGAGCAGCAGCAGCAGTAGTTCGCTAGCAGGATCTTATTTACTACGAGACTGAGGTAGCTTTCAGGCGTCCGCAAGCCCAACGTCTCTTCTTATGCTTTTCAATTATATTGTGGTCTCATTGTTTCGAGACAAACAACTGTTATATTTCTTCCAGACCTTTATATGTAGTTTATTCTTAGAGGTTCGTGAGTTTCTGACACCAAATCTTGGGTAGAGGATATTGTTGAGCAGTTCGTATTTATTTCAGACTTTTAAAAATTAGACGTCCGCTATTATTGTTATTATTATTATTTATGTTATTAAATTGACAACATGATGGTTTTATTAATGAAAATGTTGAGTAAATTGGCTTGCCTAGCTACCACGAGTAGGCGCCATCACGATCCCGATGGTGGGAAATCCGGATCGTGACAAAATATGTATCAAAAATGTGAAACAAACATTTCAGGGAAAACATGTTGAGTCCAAATATGTGCCCAATTTGTAGATATTTTGTAGATAAATTGTAGATTATTTGTATTCTTCTTCGTCGAATTTCAATCTTAAATTCAGCCAAAAACAAGACTAATCTTCACCAAAACCCCTCAAAATTGAGATATAACCTCCAAACTATATTCCCAATTATTTACAACAACACCTAATCCAAACAAATAATGATTTTTGAAAATTTAAATTTGAATTCAAAGCATTAAAGCTTTTTAATGGCTGTCAATGGTGGAATTGCTGCTCTCTTTTCCTTTACTCTTATATTACTGAAGGAACACGAAATCATTACCATCAAAAGTTATTGTTGTGTATGAAACTTTGAAGATTTGACTTCAATTTTGACTGGTTTTAGAAGAACAAATATTGATTTTGGACGTTAATGGTAGAGGGTTTCAATTGTTTTTCTGGATTTAGCAGAGGGTTTCAATTGTTTTTCTGGTTTTTCTGATTTCTAGGTGTGTGGTGATACGTGGGTGAGGGTGTAGGGTTAGGAGAGAGAAACGTGGGGGATGTGGATTTGGAGGAATATACGGTTCCATAAATTTAGGAGTGATATAAGGTACAATTAATATACAATTAAAACACCTTATGGTATAAAATTGATAATTAGGTATACTAAATGTAATTATATCAAACCTTAAACATTGAGGGTAATATAGTTTCCTATATGGCATAGAAATGTAAAATTCCTTTTGGGAATATTTCTTAGAACAAATTTTGAAGAGAAGCCTTGCAACAACGATAAAATTATCTCGATTAATATGATGACCCAAAAGGTCATCTCGTATTTTAGAACCTAATCCGGGGTTTTGAGGACTTCAATACCTCATTTTATTTCTCCTGTATTGGTATGCGCAGTCTGGACACGCTTCAGGAACGCTTATATGTGAAAACTTAAAAAAATGCTAATTTTTCCTTTAAAATAAAATTTAAGTTGACTTGGTCAATATTCTGGGTAAACGGACCGGGCCTATAATTTGACAATCCCAGAGGGTCCGTGGAAAAATATGAGACTCAAGCGTATACGCGAAATCAAATTCCGAGGTCCCTAGCCAGAGAAAATAATTTTAAAAGAAAATTATTTGCTGGAAAATATAAAGACTTTTGAAAATAAAATGGTGTGTATTCTTGATGGTATCGGGCCTGGTATTGGATTAAATAATATTTAAGCTTAATTTGTAAAATTTGTTAAGAATCGGAGTTGATTTTATATAAATTGGATCCTCAGTTCTGAAAATAGTAACTTTAGGCGTTCTTGAGAATTTCATTAATTTTGATGCACAAGCAAGTTTGTATTATTCTTTTTGGACTTGCGTGCATATTTTGTTTGGAGCCTAGAGGGCTCGGGTGAATTTTGGATATGCCATAGAGTGTTTTGAACTTAAGAAACTGCTTGTTGGCCCAAGTAAAGGTTAGTTTTAAAGACTGACAAAGGAACTCATGATGAACTAGGTCCATCCAGTGGTCCATCCCTCAGGTGCACAAAAACGGGCAGATTTGAGCACGTGGATTGCACGTGATAGAGATAAGCTTAACTTGGTGTATTTAATATCTCCTGATCGAAAAGGTTGCATAATTGATAAGGAGAAGGACTCCATAATCAAAGAGAACACTATTCAAGATAGGGAAGGAGTTAGAAGTTGAAATCAACTAGAACTCTTCCACCAAGGAAGAGTTGCATCAGAACTCTAGTTCTTTCTTCATCTACTAACTCTATAAATTGTAGGATGTTCTCACATTAAAGAGTTTCAGAAAAATGCAGAAGTTAAACATGAATTGGGAGCAAAATAGCAAGGCTTTTTGCAAGCAATTCGTGTGTGATTCAAGTGTGCAAACCTGAAGCTACATGAACAAGATTGAAGAACCAGCTCCATAAAATGTGTTATGTGTCTTTCTTTTATTCTAGCTCAATTGTAGTAGGTGTTTTAATATTGTACCTTTCAGCTTTCATAGAAACAATTATATTAGGTACTTTGAGTATTCAACTTAGTGTTAACTTGAAGTTCACGCAGCAGTTAGAGGCTGGTTGCCACAATGGGATTAGAGTTAATCCTTAGGTTTATAAAGAGTTTTGTAAATGCGGTTTTGGCTCAGTGATTTTAGTTGAAGTTTGGGAAAATCTTACAAAGTAGTAGGTCGTGGTTTTTCCACCTTTTGAGCCAGGTATTTTTCACGTAAAAATCTCTGTGTTCTTTATTTTATGTTCTTTTAATTCTACAAACAGCAATCGTTAGTATACCTAGAAGAAACAGATCCTTCCAAAAGCAGTTTAACCAAAAATTTGGGTATCACATAAATCACCCCCTTCCCCCTCTTGTGTGCTTTTGACAATTAGAACATCAATTGGTATCAGAGCACGTTATCCTTGAAGAGGCTAACACCTTAGAAAAAGATCAAGATGAGTGCACCACCTGGGAACTGGGAAAGGCAATCTACTGATAGGCCTCCACTCTTTAATGGCCACTAGTACTCTTGGTGAAAAAACAGGATGAGAGATCACATCATATGAGAACACTATGAACTCTGGGACATAGTCATTGATGGTCCTCTAGTAACTACAAAGAAGAATGCTGAAGGAGTGGGTGTGCCAAAGTCAAGAGCTGACTGCACTGCTGAGGACTTAAGGAAGTGGGAAAAGAATGCAATGGCCAAGAAATGGCTTGTGTGTGGACTTGGTCTAGACGAGTACAGTAGAATTCAAAGTTGTACCACTGCTAAGGGAATCTGGGACACGTTGCAAATGGCTGATGAAAGAACATCTCAAGTGAGGAGGACCACAGGAACACTGCAGTATTCTCGATATGAGAATTTCACCATGAAGGAAGGGAAAATCATCCAAGAGATGTACACAAGGTTCACGACATTAACAAATGATCTTAAGTCTCTTGGAAAGGTTATTCTTGAAGAAGAGAAAGTCGAAAAAATTTTGACAAGGGTACTGCCAATCTCTTGGGAAAGAAAAATCACAGCTATTCAAGAATCAAAGAACATTGCCACTTTTAAATTGGATGATCTAACTAGAAATCCCACTGCCTATGAACTTGGAAGGGAAACCATGAAGATGGATGCACCCATGAAGGAAAGAAGCATGGTATTCAGAATCACTAAAGGTGTTGATCTAGAGGAGGATGAAATGACCATGATAACAAAGAATTTCAAGAGGTACCTAATGAGAGAAAATGGTCCTTCAAGAAGTGGAAGCTACAACAAACTAAGGGTTCCTGAAAAACAAACCAATGAGGGGTGTTACAAGTGTGGGAAGAGCGATCATCACATCAAAAACTTCCCTCAATGGGAAATTGAATGGAAAAAGGAAAGAGCTAAATGAAGGAACAAAAAAAGGAACATGTTCACCACAAGAAGAACAAAGGATCAACAAAGGCTATGGTTGCTGCTTGGTGTGAAAGCTCAGATGATGACTCAAAAAATGAAGATGGAGATGAACAAGCACTTATAGCAATCGGGAAATCCGATGAGGAATCTGAGGTAATATAATTCATCTCAATGGCAAGATTAAATTTTTGTCAGAAGAAAGTATTTTTTAGTTACTTCTAGATTTCATTGATGAATTTGAGGTTATACATAATGAAAAGGAACAACTTTCAAAGGAGTGTGTGATTCTGAAAGCTAAGTGCAAAAACCTGGAACTTAGGGCTAGTGAAAGTGACAGTAAAAATGTTGAGTTAAAGAACAGGGTTCATGAACTTGACACCACAGTCCTAAAGCTCAAATCTAAAAATCTAAATCTGAAATTAGGAACTCGTAAAAAGGAATCTTATCACACACAACACACTTTAGAAGAAAATGGGGGAAAATAAAAGATGAGTTGTACAGAAGAGATAAGCAGATAAGATTCCTTATGACGGATCTAAACAAGGTTAAGCACGAGCTAGATAGAACATGTAAATGGAATAGGTCCTCTAATGCACTTTCTTGGCTACAAGAACACCATAGTAGTAGTAAGAGAGGACTTGGCTACGGGACCCCTACACCTAAATGGGATCCGAAAAGCAAGTACCTCACACTTTCTGAGAACAAAATTTGCACACATTGTGGTAAAACTGGTCACTATAAATCTGAATGTATTGCAAAAGGAAAAATCTAGTTAAAGGACTAAATAATTTGTTCAAGGGAAAAATAGGATCCCAGGATGGGCTAAAAAGAATTTGATTCACCCTTTTGCCTATATAAAGGGACCCAAACTAGTTTGTGTTCTTAAAACTAACCCGTGATTTCCTTTTATGCGTCCAAGTAAAAGGGAGCAGCCAAATATGGTGCATAGATGGTGGCTGCTCAAAGCATATGACAGGAAACAAGAACTAGTCCCTTTCACTTGAGGACATCAAAGGAGGTAATGTCTCATTTGAAAATGGGAAGAAAGGTGAGATCATTGGGGTTGGAAAGGGAAAAAGAGTAACCAAGACATGCATTCTAGATTTGTCCACGCATTTGGAAAATGAAATCACTTGCTTAAGTGTGTTGGACAATGATCCCCTCCTTTGGCACAAGAGACTTGGACATGCAAGTCTAATTCAACTCAACAAATTAGTCTACAAGGATGTGGTGATAGGGCTGCCTAACATCAAGTTCAAGGAAGACAAAGTTTGTGTGGCTTGTGTAAGGGGGAAGCATTGACAAGATAATGAAGAGATTGGGCTGATAAGAAATTCAAATAATGAAACCATGGTCCAGCCTAAAGAGGCATCACAAGAAGGAACAGGTGATGGAATAGGTCTTACCACCCATGGCAACATGACATAGGGAACTGACTAGAGATGAACTGATCCTCAAACCTCGAGGGAACCTGTCCATGAACATATTAATCAGTAACAAAACTAGGAAGAAACATCTAATGAAATTGACATTCCTATTGCAACATCCAAGAAATTGGATATAGATGAACCTGGTTCATCTGTTTATCAGAAGTTGTATAGAGGCAAATCTAAAAGAATCTGACTTGACGGTTGATAAAAGGATATTGAGATATCTGAAAGGAACCACTATTTTGTGCCTTTGGTATCCTAAGGGTAGTAATTTTGATCTAGTAGGATATGATGATGTTGATTATGTAGGTTTCCTTATGGATATGAAGAGCACCTCAGGTCTAGCACACTTCCTCGGTCCATGTCTTGTGTCATGAGCTACCAAAAAGGTAAAATTCAATAGCCTTATCTACTGCTGAAGTTGAGTATGTTGTTGTTGCTTCATGGTGTGCTCAATTGTTGTGGATCGAATAACAATTATTGTACTTTGGAATTGATGTGGTTGCATCCCTATTTTTTTGTGATAACACAAGTTCAATTAGCATGACAAAGAAACCAGTTTATCATAATAGAACTAAACACATAGATGTTAGGCACCATTTTTTGGGGACAACTATGAGAAAAGTTTGATCACTGTGGAATTTTGTGCTACTAACAAGCAAATTGTTGATATTTTCACAAAATCCTAAAGTAAAGATCACTTTGAGAGGAACATGTTGGAATTAGAGATGATTAAGATCACCTAAAAGGACCAGTTCAAGGTTAAATGAAAAAATAAAAAAAAATGAAAAACAAATTTTTGTTAGAAAGTCTGTAAATTGTATAATTAGATTAAATATTGCTCAGTCTCATACTTCCCATACTATACTCTTGTGCCATGTGTTAAAATGACTCATTAATCTCTAATGGTATTTTCTCTATTTTGGCAAATTTAGACTCACATAAGAGAATTATCAATGAAGAACCTGGTTCATCAAGGTAACACAGTATGGTTTCTACACTTTGCAAAATTTAAAATAACGATATATGGATCATGAGCAGAGAGCCCCACCAAATACTAAACTCCCTTTGGACTAATCCATAACAAGTGATGTGATGACCCGGCCCGTCATCATGGGATTTACCATCCTGTTTTTCGCGTTTTATGCTTCTATATATTTTAGTATATGTGGTTGGAGAATTTTAAATAATTCAAATAGAGTTAGGTTAGAAAAGAGACAATTAGTCTCTTTATGAGAAGGTTAGTTTGGAAAAGTCAACCGAATGTTGACTTATGAGTTTGAGGGCTCGGAATGGATTTCTGATGATTCGACTAGTTTCAGAGGATGATTTGTGACTTAGGAGTGAAATCGAAATTGGATTTGAAGGTCCATTGTAGAATTAGGCTTGAATTGGCAAAGGTTAGTATTGTGGCGAATTCCGGTTGATAGGTGTGATTTTGATCCGAAGGTCAGAATGGAATTCTGAGAGTTGTTGTATCTTCATTAGGTAATTTAAGATATATGTGCAAAATTTCAGGTTATTCGGAGTTGATTTGGTTGGGTTTTTAATCAAATGCGTGTTTTGAAAGTTTTAGAAGAACTTAGGATTGAATCCGATGTAAATTTGGTGTTTTGATGTTAGTTTTGGTATTTTGAGAGTGCAACTAAGGTTTCATGATCATATGTGACATGTTAGTATGTTCGTATGCGGTCTCGAGGAGCTTGGGTGAGTTTCAGATATGTTTGGGTTGCGTTGTGGTCGTTTTTCTTATGCTTCGACATCGTTTCTTCAAGCATAAATGATATCATATTGAACAAATGAGCCTCGATTACTGTTTTGAATAAAACATCAGATAAGTATCGTAATTACGGACCCGTAGCAAAAAGAATCACCAAATTTGGACATCGTATGAGGATTTTATGGCCATTTTGCTAAGGTTGCCCAGATTTTTAGGTTAATGACAAAATTGCCCCTGACGGCGTATTAAAAGCTTGCACTATTCGCAAATCGTAAAACCTACATATCTCCTTTATTATAAGGTCAAATTCAGTGATTCAAAAGCCTAAATTCATTAGAATTTTACAAGGAATCTGTTGGGAGTAGTAAAACGCGTGAACAGTATACCTATAATGAGCAGATCGTGTTTTCTTCCAATTTTTGAACGGGAAGAAGCTTCTGAGGCAATTTTTAAGAGAGAAAAGCAGTGGTATCACAGAGGTAAGTGATTTGATTATTAAAACTCGTTTATGAGTGATTATAAACCATAATCTCATTCTTTATTTCATGAAAAACAGTCGAAAAATAGGATTTTGGGGCCTAAAATTTTGAGACCTTTAGGGGTTGATTTGAGTGCCGGGGTCAAAAGGACTCTGATTTTGTTATTCTTTATATGTACAGACTCGTGGCGAAACGAGGAATCCGTTGGTATGATTTTCAGAATTTTTCGAGAAGTGGGCCCGGGGCTCGGGTATTATCAACTACGTGAATTTCAGTACTTTTTGAGTATTTTTTTGGGTTATGTTTCTTTAACAAATATTTATGTATTTGCTGTGGTTTTGACAATATTTGATGTGTGAGAAGGTCGATACAAAAGAAAAAGGCATTGTAGATGTAAGGCCCCGTAAAATATTTTGTGTATAAAACCTAGTAGTTGTGGTGTCATGGTCCGAATAAATGTGTTCGGACCCTTGGTAGTGATTTAAGTTTAAAAAATGTAGAGAATTAATTTTTCCGAAAAATGTCAAATATGCGGTCAAGAATGCGACCGCAAACCTGACATGCGGACCGCATTCTTGCCGCAAAACGTTCCAGAGAGTTACCCAAAATCGCGTCAAAAATGCGGTCGATATGCGATCGCATAAGCGAATCTGCGGTGCATTTTGCGACCGCATATCACGCATGCGGACCGCATTCTGGCCGCATTCCTTAACAGAAACCTTGTAAATTTGGGGCAATTCTGCGGTCACTATGCGGACCGCATGTTGATTCTGCGGTCGCATAGTGCACCGCATAATTGACCCCGGCCCAGATTTTTGTAACATTTTGACCCGATCTCTTCTTTAATATAACACCCTTCTTCTTCATTTTATCATATCATCTCACCAAAATTAGAGAGAGAAGAGAGGGTTTTTAGAGAGAGAAATCTTTCATCTTCAAAGATTGTTCCAACTACTTAATTTCAAGGGATTCTAGGGCAAGGATTCAACTTCCCCAATATTTTCAAGGTAAAAACCCTAACTATTTTCTTTGATTTTCAGCTTTAATTGGGTAAAGAGAGGTTTGCATATAATAGCTTTTGAAAATAGAATTTTTACACTCATGCATGATTATTGAACTTGATTTCTAGTAAAAAGAAGTGAGTAGAAGTAAGAGTCTTCAAGAACAAGGTTGGCAAGAGTAGGATATCTCGGGTAAGCATAAAGTAGGAAGAAAACTCATCACCAGGTATGTATGGCTAATTTTGATTCTTGTGAAATCGCCTATACGTGTGAAGTTTGTTTGTTTCGTGTTAAATTGACAAATTGTGGGAAATTCTTGATGTTGTTGTTGAATATTCAAAGTTTGTTGTTGAGCTATGAGTGATGTAAAATGAGAGTTTAATTTGGCAAAAGAATCGTGAATAATGACTATGATGGCCTATATGGCACCTTGTGGAAAACAAACGAAACACTTGAGAATTGGTTTATTGTGGAAAGAGATGAAACACTTGAATTGTGGAAATATTGTAACATGGTTGTGATATTGCATTGAGAAGAAATTGAGAACATGAGCCAATGTGTAAGTTGCTTATTTGAACTTGTTGAAATTGTGTGTAGTACCTTATCTGCTGTTTGAAATTGTTGTGTTTTCAACTGTAAGGCGGGGTCGTGTCGCGCGCCGCGACGTGGTGAAATAAGGTGTGGGTTAGGGTGATAAGGGTGGCCGAGGTAATAAGGGTGGTCAGGGGCAATAAGGATGGAAAGCGATCGAAATCGCTATTGAAAATTGATACATAAATCAATAATGTGAAATTGTGAAAGGAGACAGCAGGAGAGTTTGCAACCTGTGGGGCACTGATCGCCCCTTTGTTTGACTACTTGTGCTTTACGTGATTGATTGGTTATTGTTAAATTGGTTGATTGTAGAAAGTGCTTTGTGTTGAGAATTATTTGAAATAAGGAAAATGTGGAAATATGGTTGGTTGGCTTGATTAATTGTTGATGTAATTTAATGGCTTGAGTTTACTTGGGACAAAGTTTGTCCATACATACCAGTACAATTCAAGTGTACTGACGTCCCTTTTGCCGGGGACGCTACATTCGTGTTATGATTGTAGGTGGATCAGTAGCAGGAACTTCACCTCATCTGCAGTAGTATCCTTCTCCTTCCACTGCCCGTTTTGGTGAGCCCCTTTCTTCCTCGGGGCCCTATGTGGTTCATGCCACTTTTGTTTAGATTTCATTTTGGTTTTGTAAGGTATAGCCGGAGCCTTGTTACCGGCAAGTATTGTATTTCCCTTTTGTATCCTAGAGGCTCTGTAGACATGTAAACTGTGGGACTCCAGTCTTATGTATATATTGTGTTATGTCGGGCGTTGTAAAAATTGAAATCTAGTTAATGAATCACTCGTATCGTTTTATTTGTTTAATGTGAAATCAATTATGATTAGTAATATATTTGGTTAATGAGAAACAATCATCACAGGGGTAACGCGTGGGAATGAAAGGCACCCAGGTCCGCTTGACTGGGGCAACCCGGTCAGGCGCCGGTCATGTTCCTTGATTTGGGGCGTGACAGTAGACCAGTCTATGGCCGGTTAGAGGTGAGTAATTTGTGTATATGATTGCCTGAGGGTTTGAAATCCCGGTTTATCACATTGTGATACTATTTTAGGACGTGACTCGCATCCCATGGCAGATGCAGGATTGTTTATGACTGGGGATTTTGACTTTGGTCCATCCCAAACAAGAATGTTTCTATATTGGCCACTAATACGCACCCTTTAGTGAATATATCTAGGCTTATTGCCATGTTTGGGGCCTTATGACGATCTATAGCATCCTCAAAGGATGAATATCATTGTGATAGCATGCTTTGTATAATCATTGATCATGTGACGACCCGGTCAGCCGTCATGTGAATTACCGCCTTGTTTTCCCCGCTATATGCTTGTTCATTTTTCAATATATATATATTTGGTGAATTTGAGTCAATTCGGATCTAGTTTGGTAGAAAATGGGACAAATAGTCTCTTTGAAGAAGGTATAGTTTGGAAAAAATCAACTGGATGTTGACGTGTGAGTTAGAGGGCTCGGAATCAAATTCAGATGGTTCGGTCAGCTTCGAGGGATCATTTATGACTCGGGAGAGCGATCAGAACTGAATTTAGAGGTCCGGTGTAGAAATAGGCTTGAATTGGCGAAGTTGGAATTTTGGCAAAATCTGGTTGATAGGTGATATTTTGATCCGGGAGTCGGAATGGAATTCGGACAATTGCAAGAGCTTTGTTAGGTGATTTTTGATATGTCTGCAAATTTTCAGGTCATTCCGACATCGTTTGGTCGGGTTTTTGATTGAATATTTGTTTCGGAAGTTACAGTTGAATCTTAGGCTTGAATCCACCTTGATTTGATGATTTTTGTGTTTAATGATATGTTTTTATGATTGGAACAAGTTCGTATCGTGTTTTGGAGTAGGTTGGTGATTTTAGTTGAGGTCCCGGAGGCCTCAGGGGTGATTCCGGGGGTTAAACGGACCATTTTGTGATAAATAGAATAGCTGAATTGTTGTTATAAAGTTGCAGGAAATTAACCCATCGCGATCGTGTAGGTGGTGAATGCGATCGCGTAGAAGAAAAATTGGACCTGGAAAGTGTAGACTACGCGATCACGAAGAGGTTGATGCAATCGCGTAGTGGAAAATGTTAGAGGTACGCGTTCGCAGGGTCATGCATGCGTTCGTGTAGAAGGAAAATGGTGGCCTGAGATTTTCTGATGCACGATCGTGTGATGGAGGTCGCGATAGCGTGAGACCTGTAAGTTTGTTCATCGCGATCGCGTGCTAGAGGTCGCGATTGCGTAGTGGTAATTTAAGTGTCGAACAGAATCAAATATAATTCATAGCAGTCGCGAGGGTTTCATTATTTCCTCCTTTTTTGCACTACATTGAGAGCTAATTGATAGAAATTTAAGGGGATTTCATCGGGAAGCGATTGGAGGTAAGTCTCGTGGTCTTAATACATCATTTTATCAAAGTATCTTCCGTTAATTCTTTGAATTTGGATATAAATTGAAGAAGTTAGGGCTTGGATTTTCGCTATGAAAAATTGGGATTAGGTTGCTCATTTTAACACAGATTTTGATAAATTTTATATGTACGAACTCGTGGCGAGACGAGGATTCCGAAAATATGAGTTTCATAATTTTTCGAGAAGCGGGCCCGATGCTCGAGTTTAGTTAGTTTCGAGATTTTTGTCATTTTTTGATTGTTTTCGATTGGGTGTTGTTCCATTAGCCTGTTATGATATATCTATACTGATTTTGGCTAGTTTTGATGCGCGTGGAGGCCAATTTGAGGAGCAAAGGCGTCGCGGGCTTGCGTTTTCGCCGGTTTGAGGTGAGTAATACTTGGGAATGATATCCTGAGTATTTGAAACCCCGAATTTCACATCTCAGTGTTGTATTGAGGTGACTTACACACTGGACCTGAGCGTGGGGTAGAGCATCGTTGGGGATCCTGACTTTGTCCGTCCCAGTTGTTAGTTTTTACCGCGTGTATGCAAATGTATTATTGTTATCATTATGATTTGGGCTCATTGCCATACTTGGGGCTTATTGCCGATTGTGAAACTCTTTATGAACTATCATCAGTGTTTTCCCTCACTGTTTGAAATACTATTTGAACTCAGTCCGGGTGATTTACACTGCTTTTGAACTCAACTATATTTTACTCAAACCTGGAGTCTAAATGATTTGCACTATCATTTGAGCTGAGTATCATTGTGTTACTGATGCCCGAGGGGCTTTTTGATTATTTGTTGGACTGATTGGGCCAAGGGCTATATGTGAGGGCACAACGAGTATCGTGAGGAGGCTTTCAGGCCTCGAGTGATATGTGTGCATATGCATATACATGCATGGATCGGATTGCACGCCGCAATAGCATATTGCATGGATCGGACTGCATGCCACAGTGGTATATGGATCGGACTATACGCCGCAGTAGTATATGGATCGGACTGCACGCCTCGGAGTCAGTACCCCCACAATGAGCGCGGATACCCAAATGGATCGGGTCGGGCGCCGCAACGGTCATATGCATTTGCATTGCATTCATGCATTTACTCATGTTTTGTACTACGTGGTATGACATTTAGCACTCATATATCATCGACATGCATATTGTTACTTGCCTTGTTGACCAGATATATTGGTATTATATGTTAAGGAGTGTTGTACTCAAGGGGCCGATTTATGAGCCGATTTGCTCTATCTGATATAGCATTCATATGCTTGGCTGTTGAAAAAGAAAGAGGGACATTTGCAAAAGAGATTTTTAACTCATATTTTTAACTCTGATCTTGAGATTTTTTAAAGGATTTTCACGGTATTTCGGCCTTTCAAAATGTGATTTTACTGTCTTGTATAGCATTTTGGTATGCCTATACGTGTTTTCTTATCTCTCAGTTATTATTCTCTTTTATTACCACTAAGTTGGAAGTACTCACTTTACTCCATGCACATTGCGTGCAGTTGCAGGTATTGTTCACCCGTTAGCGGGTTATTAGCAGGGCAGAAGACTTATGGTGGTAGTTGAGCAAGGTGGCCGCTAGCGTTTGTGGCACCACACTTCATTCTTTGTATTCCAGTTTTCATCCTGTATTTATCTATACATTGCTAGCCAATGGTAGTGCCTTTACTCATTAGATGCTCGTGACTTGTGACACCGCGGTCGGGTTATATTGGGATGAATTTAATAGTTAAATGCCATTAATTAGTAATTTTATTCACTTATGTTTAATAGCTGATAAAAGAAGATTTGGGGTCGTTGGCTGGCCTTGTTTTCACGAGAGGCGCCATTATGACTTGGTATGAAATTGGGTCGTGACAAGTTGGTATCAGAGCCTAGGTTACTAGGTCTCACGAGTCATGAGTAGGTTTAGTAGTGTCCCGCGGATCGGTACGGAGATGTCTGTATTTATCCTCGAGAGGCTGCAGAACCCGTAGGAAAACTTTCCATTCTGGGAATTCTTATCGTGCGTACTTGATTCAGCTTGAGATATGACTCTTGAAAATTCCTTCCACTCGTCTATATGCACACGCGAGCTCTCAGTAGTGTATGTGCCTTAATGGCTTTCGATTCCCCGATCAAGGGGCGAGAGGTAATCTTTGTGAGTTCATGTTGGGCCAGTATGGAGAACTTGAAGCCGGATCTCTGCCTATGGAGCACTGAGGCGTTGATAGTGTGAGCAAGTATTTTGAACTTATATGTTCAGTGTTGTTCTTAATAGCCGGAATGACGGCTGGATATCCATGTGATGAGTATGTTGGTATGGGTGTATGTATATGGTCTTGGTGGTGACGAAAGAGTCTGATGAATAATAGTTGAGTTGTTAAGTGTTCGTTTTCCATTGTGATCTGCTGTATAGCCCGAAGTTATGGGAGCTTGCTGAATATTTTCATGTATCTTAATGGAAAGTAAAGTGCATTAGGTGTGGTGGTATGAGTTCAGACTCAGGAAGACTAATTGATTGTGCTCTATGTATCATAGTGGAAGGTGTGCTGAAATACTAAATCAAAGCGAAGCAGGTGGTTTATCTCTTGTGGAGTGTCCTTAGGTGGTTGAATCCTATGTGTAATTGAAAGGTATTTTATATGTTTTATGATTTGGATAGGTGCAACGTATGTTCATGTACCAATTTTGATAATATAATTCGTGTAGTATTGAGATTTATGTTGTTGATATACGTTGTGATGCCTTGTCGAGATGTGGATGTGTTGTTAGGATAGTTTTGGTGACTCTCTAGCAGTTGGATAGGCCAAATTACAAAGGAAACTCTGTCAAAAGTTTTGTAAAATTTGGGACTTAGAAAAGGTTTTGCCCCCTTAAGAGTGAACTTAACTGTTGTGTGTGAATGAATGCAAGAATTGCAGAGGTGGTAAGATTTTGGATGATTTGAGTCTCCACCTAAGCTTGTAAATGACCTGAGTTTAATATCACTATAACATTGTGGCATCATTTGAGTAAGAATGCTATAAGTGGTTGAAAGTGTCTTGATATACGACTTTGAGCCAAGTTGGGGAGGTTGTTATTGATTAACTGATTACACTGTTGTGTGCTATATTGGTTCTGTTCATCTAGGGCAGGTGAATTACAGCTGAATAACAATGAATGACTCTCGAGAATGGTATTATTGTGTTCAAGGTTTTGCATGTGTCATTCGGGTATATTAAGTTTGTGTATGTGGGTAGATACTGTATTTTCAATGGATAATGTCAAGACTTGTGGTACTTTATGATAGTCATGGGATTCTGTGTATCCGCATTTGGAAGGTAATGGTAACGAGTTCAGGTTCGTAGAAAGTTCTTCAAAATAATGAATTTTAGAATGTAGTAACACTGGGAAACATCTAAGAGATTATCAGTGGTCTATGGGTCTTAGACCGTGTGTCTTATGTATGAGTCTCGTGTGGTAACCTGAGTTAAGGTACAGTGGTGCTACACTAAAGGAGAATATCAAATTAATGGTGAAACAGGAATGGGAATGGGATGAATGGAATGACTTGATATTAAACTGAATTGGTATAGTAAGAATATGATTTGTTCTTGTATGTTTGAGGTAATGAGCCTTACAGGTATTGTGCAGCAAATCTTTTGCATGCTGGCAGATTGCTTAGCTTGGTTTGGGTAAAAGGGATTCAGTCCTTAAAGTTGGTCCTGTGCAATGGAATTGAGAGAAAGAGCTCTTGATGTGTTTTACCGTGGTCTGAAGATGAGTATAATTCCTATGGGTATGGTCTATGTGTTATGATACGGAGAATTTAGATTTGAGTGTTCAATGTTTTGGTTCGGTTAATAATGGGAAATCATTAAATTCTTGAGCAGCACGGGTAGCTGCAACTGAGTAAAGAATCGATCTTCCGATGATTTAGGTGTTGTAAATTGATGATACGTCAGTAGTATTGCGACATTTCGTTGTTGAATCGACTATGATGGTCGAACTGTTGGTGGCATAGGGAAATTTCTGAATGTCTTTTGAGGTATGAATGAATTCTTGATGTGTGTTATGTATTCATACAGCAGAGTGTGGGATCAGGCATAGAGATTCATGTATTATATATGTGTTGGAGACTAGAAGTTATCGTGATTCACCTGTGCAGTGGTTATATATCGTGTGTATCGGCACCATTTAGCGGTTATGGGAAATTTGAAAGCCCCAGTGGATCTTCGTTGCTTGATATGTTGAAATTGGCATATGATATTTTATTGCAGACTGGTTGTCTTATGTCAGGTTGTCTAGACTAATGTGATGGGTTATGTCGGAAAAACCACAAGTTGTGTAGCAATGTGCATTGGATTATGCTCTAGCGGGTTAACTTGTATCCTAAGGACCAAATGCTGGCTGGCTGTATTGCTTTGTTAATTGGGCCTTCGTGGCGGATATCAGTACAGAGGTTTCTACCATTGATTCAGTTCTGGTATTGAGGGACTTCTCGGATGCGTTTCGTATGGTCGAGCATAGGACTACATATGTTTATTGTAATATGCAATTTGACTCGATGTGCATTTCCTTTTGCGAGATTTATGTATGGATCGGGTGGCATGCCGCCACGGGTAATTCGAATCGGGTGGCACGCCACCACGGGTATGGTATCTGGATCGGGTGGCACGCCGCCACAGGTATGTTAATTGGAGCGGGTTGCATGCCGCAACGTGCGATATGGAGAATAGTTTTCTATATGTTACCTGGTATACAATACTTTCTGGTTTCTGAGGAGAGCCCGTATTGGGTATTGCTCGGCGAATAGCACATCGGTTGTGTCCTTATAGGATTTGGTAGTGTATATTAATTGTTTCACCGTGGGTGAGATTGATTGCTTGAGTTCAAACCTAAATCTGTGCGTGGCTGACCGTTTTGAGCATGGTGACTTGAGGTGCTTCATGAGTAATAGTGTTTGGATAGAATCATGAGTTGTGGCAATGCCACGTGATGTTATGACCTTTCGAGGAGGATTCGGGTACTCTAATTCTATGATGTGAGACGAGATCTCAGTTTTGTGTTGTGATGGTACTGAGGAATTTGAATTACAGCTCTTTTGTGTGAGTCAGTTGTCATGATTCGAGTGTGTTCAGATCATTTCTCATTGGAGGATGTGTTGTGCTCGTCGTGGCTTAGGCTGATAAGGAGGTGTCATATAACCAGTGTGGTATGTTATAATCGAAATGATCGTTGGAGTCATTAATGAGTGCAAACATATGTGATTTCAGCTGGTTATAAAGGTAATATCGAGGTTTGGCTCCAAAATCTGTTGTTGTATTAATGAAAAGAGAAATGGATTCATGAATGGTTGACCTGAGAGATGGGTTCGGTATATCGCGTGTTTCAGTTGCCGTGGGCAGTATATGAAAGTGTTGGAATAAGACTTTAGCTAATGAGAAAGGTTTTTCTGTTAGTATATTGTTATTGTGGCCAATTGCTGTGAATGGATGCCATTTTCTTGAGTGTTTGGGTTGTGTAGTATATCATATGATTCCACCTGGAGTGGCAAGTATGGGTTATTACAATTGGTTCGGGTCTATTCTGAGTATAGACATGGGGTTCTGATCTGGTGTGTGATTTCGGGAAATGCAATGTGGTCTATGGTTTAGATAGATTGTGGAATTCCAGTTATATTGTGTTATCGGGCTTATGATAGATAGGGTGACGTGGTATCACCCCAAGTATATGCTTGGTAAGATCATTCAACTATTGGGTTGCTTCTAGTACAACTCTGGGTACGCTCGAGGACGAGCGTTTGTTTATGTTGGGGGAGACGGTTTGTGACGACCCGGTCCATCGTCACGTGAATTACCGCCCCGTTTTCCACGTTATATGCTTGTTCGTGTTTCAATATATATATATTTGGTGAATTTGAGTCAATTCAGACCGAGTTTGGTAGAAAATTGGACAAATACTCTCTTTGAAGAAGGAATAGCTTGGAAAAAATCAACTAAATGTTGACTTGTGAGTTAGAGGGATCGGAATTGAATTATGATGGTTCGTTTAGCATCGGGGATCATTTATTACTCGGGAGAGCAATAAGAATTTAATTTGGAGGTCCGGTGTAGAAATAGGCTTAAATTGGCGAAGTTGGAATTTTGGCGAAATCCAGTTGATAGGTGAGATTTTGATCCGGGAGTCGGAATGGAATTTCGATAGTTGTAGTAGCTTCGTTAGGTGATTTTGGATATGTCTGCAAATTTTCAGGTCATTCGGACATCATTTGGTCGGGTTTTTGATTGAATATTAGTTTTGGAAGTTATAGTTGAAACATAGGCTTGAATCCACCTTGATTTGATGATTTTTGTATTTAATGATATGTTTTTATGATTGGAACAAGTTCGTATCGTGTTTTGGAGTAGGTTGGTGGTTTTGGTTGAGGTCCCGGGGGCCTCGGAGGTGATTTCAGGGGTCAAACGGACCATTTTGTGATAAATAGTATAGCTGAATTATTGTTATAAAGTTGCAGGAAATTAACCCATCGCGATCGCGTAGGTGGTGAACGCGATCACGTATAAGAAAAATTGGACATGGAAATTTTAGCCTATGCGATCACGAAGAGGCTGATGCGATCGCGTAGAGGAAAATGTTAGAGGAACGCGTTCACAGGGTCATGCACGCGTTCGCATAGAAGGAAAATGGTGGCCTGAGATTTTGTGATACGCGATCGCGTGATGGAGGTCGTGATCACGTGAGACCTGTAAGTTTGTGCATAGCGATCGCGTGCTAGAGGTCGCGATCACGTAAGGTAATTTAAGTGTCGAACAGAATCATATATAATTCATATCAGCCGCGAGGGTTTCATTATTTCCTCCATATTTGCACTACATTGAGAGCTAATTGATAGAAATTTAAGGGGATTTATTCCGTTAATTCTTTGAATTTGGGTATAAATTGAAGAAGTTAGGGCTTGGATTTTCGCTAAGAATAATTGGGATTAGGTGGCTCATTTGAACTCAGATTTTGATAAATTTTATATGTACGGACTCATTGCGAGACGAGTATTCTGAAAATATGAGTTTCATAATTTTTAGAGAAGCAGGCCTGGGGCTCGAATTTTGCTAGTTTCGAGATTTTCGTCAATTTTCGATTGTTTTTGATTGGGTGTTTTCCTTTAGCCTATTATGATATATCTGTACTGATTTTGGCTAGTTTCGATGCGCGTGGAGTCCAGTTTGAGGAGCAAAGGCGTCGCGGGCTTGAGATTTTGCCAGTTCGAGGTGAGTAATACTTCGGGAATGATATCTTGAGTGTTTGAAACCCTGAATTTGCACATCTTAGTGTTGTATTGAGGTGACTTGCACGCTGGACCTGAGCGTGGTGTAGAGCACCGTTGGGGATCGTGACTTGGTCCGTCCTGGTTGTTGGTTTTACCGCGTATTTGCAAATGTATTGTTGTTATCATTATGATTTGGGCTCATTGCCATACTTGAGGCTTATTGACGATTCTGAAACTCTTTATGAACTATCATCACTGTTTTCCCTCACTGTTTCAAATACTATTTGAACTCAGTCCGTGTGATTTACACTGCTTTTGAACTCAGCTATATTTTACTCAAATCTGGAGTCTAACTGATATTTGAACTATCATTCGAGCTGAGTATCATTCTATTACTGATGCCCGAGGGGATTTTGGTTATTTGTTGGACTGATTGGGGCTGAGGGCCATATGTGAGGGCATGACGAGTAGCGTGAGGAGGCTTTCAGGCCTCGATTTATATGTGTGCATATGCATATACATGCGTGGATCGGACTGCTCTCCGCTGTAGCATATTGCCTGGACCAGACTGCATGCCGCTGTAGTATACGGATCGGGCTGCACACAGCAGTATTATTGCGCTTGGGCTGTTGAGCCACTCCGGAGTCTGAACCCCTACAGTGAGCGTGGGTACCCAAATGGATCGAGCTACACACCGCAGCGGTCATATGCATTGCATTCACTCCTTTTTGTACTACATGGCATGACATTAGCACTCATATATCATTAGCATGCATACTGTTACTGCCTTGTTGACCAGATACTCTGGTGTTACATATTGAGGAGTGTTATGCCCAAGTCGCAGTCTTGTGAGCCGACTTGCTCTATCTGATTTAGCCTTCTATGCTGGCTGTTGAAAACAAAAAAGGGTTATTTGTAAAAGAGAATTTCAAAAGTGATATTTTTAACTGATCTTGAGATTTTTTATAGGATTTTCACGGTATTTCAGGTTTTCAAAAAATGATTTTACTGTCTTGTATAGCATTTTGGTGTGCCTATACATGTTTTCTTATCGCTAAATTATTATTCTCTTTTATTACCACTGAGTTGGAAGTACTCACGTTACTCCCTACACCTTGCATGCAGTTACAGATATTGTTCACTCGTTAGCTGTTATTAGCAGGACAGAAGACTTATCGTGGTAGTTGAGCAACATGGCCGCTAGCGTTCGCGGCACCGCACTTCTTTGTATTCGTGTTTTCATCCTGTATTTATCTATACATTATTGGCCAATGGTAGTGCCTTTGCTCATTAGATGCTCGTGACTTGTGACACCCCGGTCGAGTTATATTGGGATGAAATTTAATAGTTAAATGCCATTAATTAGTAATTTTATTCACTTATGTTTAATAGCTGATAAAAGAAGATTTGGGGTTGTTGGCTGGCCTTGTCTTCGCGAGAGGCGCCATCACGACTGGGTAAGTAAATTGGGTCGTGACAATCTCAGTCCTGTATTTAATCACTGTTATGAAATGTTAAGTCACTTTTCCTGAAGTTAAATATCTAAAGTATATTCTTCTTAATAAATTGGAAACTGGGAAATTAATTGAATATGTTACGTGACTCATATGCATACTGTGGACTGAGTATGGATCGGGCTGCATGCCACAGTGAATGTTATGATTATATTGCGATTGGGCTAAAGGAGCTCCTCCGAAGTATGTTCCCACCCCCAATGAGCATCGTCGACGTTAAATGGATCGGGCTGTACGCCATAAAGTGTTCATGTGCATTTGCATTGCATTTTTACATTATACTTGACTGTTATATTTGAAGTTGTTTGTTGTTAGTTCGTAGTAAAGTGTCGGCTGTTAGTTTTAGATTTACTTTGTGGAATTTCGTGGATTTCTTATCTTCAGACATTTTATATGCTTATTACTCACTGAGTCGGTAGTGCTCACCCTTACTCCCTGGAATTTGTGTGCAGATTCAGGTGCACCGGAGGCTTAGTTAAGCAGTCTTTGTCTCCAGAGCTTATCAGAGTTGTTGAGCTAGCTGCTTGGCGTTTGCAGAACCTGACTACTCTTCCTATTTCAGATTTATTTATATATACATTCCCAGACTTGTGTATTTTCGTTTAGATATTGTTATCTAGTTTGTTTAGACGCTATAGACTCATGACCCCAAGTCTTTGGAAGTTACAGTTTATGTTAGAGTTTTGTACTGTTATCATTTGAGTATTTCAACTATGAGTATTGATGTTTGAGTTATGTATTTAATTTATTGATTTTGAGCTTCATGCTCGGGTTGAGAGAGTGAATGGTCAGGCTTGCCTAGAATTAGTGCTGGGCGCCATCACGACCGGGTTTGGGGTCGTGACAAGTTGGTATAAGAGCCTAGGTTACTAGGCCTCATGAATCATGAGCCGGTTTAGTAGAGTCTCGTGGAACGATACGGGGATGCCTGTATTTCTCCACGAGAGGCTGTAGAACCTTTAGGAAAACTTCCCATTCTCGGAATTCTTATCGTGCATACTTGATTCAGCTTGAGACATAACTCTTGAAATTCCTTACACATTTCTGTATGCGCATTCGAGTGCTCAGTAATATATTTGACTTGTTGGCTTGTGATTCCCCGATCGAGGAGCGAGATGTAGTCTCCATGAGTTCATGTTGGGCCAGTCAGGAAGACTTAAGGCCGGATATTTGCCTATGGCTTGAGCACTGAGGTGCTGATTGTGTGAACAAGTGATTTGAATTTATATGTTCAGTGTTGTCCCTAATTATGGGAATGGAAGCTAGAAATCCATGTGATGAGTATGCTAGTACTGTGAGATATATCTACTGTCACGCCCCAAATCGAGGGGCGTGTCTAGTGCCCGACCGGGTAGCCCCAGCCAAGCGGACCTAGGTGCATTTCCTAACCCATGTGTTACCCCTGTATTGATCATTACTTATAAACCCAAGAATTAACCAGTTTATAATTGAAATCACACTTTTACAAACATAAATAACACGTTTAAATCACTTAACAAGTTTACAATGCCCGGAATACAATTACATAAGACCATAATCCCACATTTACTGTCTACGGAGCCTCTAAGATATGACAGGATGATACAATACTTGCCGGTAACAAGGCTCTGGCTATACCTTACACAAAATCAAAATAAAACTCCAAAATAAAAGTGGCATGAGCCACGCAGGGCCCCGAAAGGAAAAGGGGCTCACCAAAACGGCCAGTGGAAGGTGAAAGAGAGCTACTGCCGATGAAATGAACTACTTGCTGCGAATCCACCTACAATCATGACAGGAATGTAGCGCCCCCGGCAAAAAGGGACATCGCTATACTGGAATTGTACTGGTATGTATGGACAAGCTTTGTCCCAAATAAACTCAAGCCATAAACAAATAAGTCACGGTAATAAAACAACCAACCGATACACAAATAAATAACTAGGTAAGCCAAACATGTTCCCGCACTTACTTTGTTTCAAGTAGTCCTCAACCCATATACAAATAGAAATCAACAATGAAAGCAATAACCAAATAAACAGGGAAAGCACAATCAGCCAAGCAAAGGGACAATCAGTGCCCCACAGGTTACAAACTCTCCTGCTGTCTCCTTTCACAATTCCACATCAATGGTTTCACAATTTTATTCATATCGATTTAAATGGCGATTTCGATCGCTTTCCACCCTTATTACCTCGGCCACCCTTATTACCTCAGCCACCCTTATCACCCCAACCCACACCTTATTACTTCATGTTGCGGCGTGCAACCCGATCCCACAGTATAATTTCAAATCACAACAATGACAACAACAACCAAAAAACACTTCACAAGGATCACAAACAAGGGCAATAAGCAACTTACAATTATTTCGTGTTTCCATGATACTTTTCAAGACACTACCATAGCAATGTCACAATGTTTCCATATCTGACACTACCAATCCCATTATGTTCAACAATTCATAAGCAATTCGAGTTGTTTTATCAATTTCCCACAAGAAGCCAAGTATGCCATTACTACCATTGTCCCCAATTTTTACCATTTACGATTTCCTTTTTCATCATTCGGTTCACATCTCATTACCGCACAACACATAATTAAACCAATCGAGCACCCAACAACTTAATCATACGAATTACACAACAATTCACATAGCTATCACATACCAAATAATTTGTACACAAAAAGGAGATTTCACAAGGATCAAAGTTGCCATACATACCTGGAGTCGAATTCCCTTTCTTTTATCTCTTACTTGCAATTCACCCAAGTTATCTTATGTTGCCAATTCTGCTCTTTCAAACCCTTACTTCTATCCACTCCTTGTTACTAAATTTCAAGTTTAAAGAACATACATGAGTGTTTAACTTCCATTTTCAAAAGCTAATGCATGAAAATCTTTCTTCCCTTTAAAAACTGAAAAATTAAGGAAAAATGGATAGGGTTTTTACCTTTAGAATATGGGGAAGAAGACACTTGCCCAAGAATTTTCGGACCAAGCTATTAGAGGAATCAATCTTTGAAGATGATAGGTTTCTTTCTCAAGAATCTCTCCTCCCTCTCTCTTATTTTGCTCAGAAAATATGAAGAAATAAAGTGTTGAGTGTTTTATTAAAGAAGAATACAGGTTAAAACTTTTAGAAAATCTGGGCCGAGTCAAATCTGTGGTCGCATCTGCGATCACAGAATTAACATGCGGTCCGCATTATGGACCGTATAATTGCTCCCAAAATCACATGTTCTGACTCAATCTGTGACAAGAATGCAGTTTGCATTCGTGTTCTGCGGTCGTCTAATGCGCTGCAGAATTGACCCCCAAAATACAAGGAATTCATGCGATGGATTTGCGGTCCGCATTTTCATTATGCGATCGCATATTGGACCGCATTTTCAATACCAATTTTGGCAAACCTTCTAATACAATCTGTGGTAGGAATGCGGTCTGCATAGCAGATCTGCGACCGCATTCTTGACCGCAGAAATGACAATTTTTGGAAAAATTTATTCTTTCAAATTTTAAAGCTTTGATCACTACCAAGGGTCCGAACCGCGGCTCGCAAGCCTACCGCGAAGAATTCTATACATCCCTAACACAATATTCGGACCTTTCCATTATGAGCTACTAGGGTTTAAGCACAAAATTTACGGGGCCTTACATCCTCCCCCCCCCCCCCCCCCCCCAAAAAAAATCATTCATCATCGAATGAGGATTTTGAAAAAAATCAGTTTGTTTTGAAAGACATGATATGCAAACTGTCAAAATTTTCACTAACTCCCATATTTTAGAAACGTTTTACGAGAGTTTCCTTTGTAGTATGGACATATCCACCTGTCAGAGAACCCCCGAAACATAATCCCAAGCAACAAAACACATTTACAACACTCTCTACAGCTTTTACACAATTCATTACCTCATCAATTGCACATATTATATTACATTGTTACATTTTGCACATAACTAGCCACTTCAATGAGTCCTTCCCTTATTTAACCATCTCAACATACCACATACACATAAACAAACAATTATCAATCTACACTTACCATTAGTTGTTAATTTAACACATGAGTTCTTTATAAATGTTTCATTTAACAAGGGAAGTTCAGGTGACCTGAAGTAACCATAACATATACGACTTATGCACAATTAAAGAAACTTCACTAGCATTAAGAAGAGAACAATTCGGGCACAATGATAGTTGTTTCAAAGATAGAAAGGTCACATAATTTCTTCTAATCTTGATCAAACAATTGGAGATATTTTTATTTCATTTCTTTTTCTGCTTCCCACGTGGCTTCCTCGACTTGTTGACTTCGCCACAACACTTTAACAGCGGCAACTGTAACGACCCTGCCGGTTGTTTTTGAAATTTACGCCCCGATCCCCAATTAACTACTTCCCCTAAGTTCATTTCTCCTATTATGGTTTTCCAGGATGTTCGGTTCTAGAATTTGGAGTGTTTTGGGACACTTAGTCCCTAAATGAGAGCTTTATAGTTGAAAAATGGCCTGCATTGGGATAAGTATTAATACGACCTTGGAACGGAAATTTGATGGTTCTGTTAGCTCCGTTTGGTGATTTTCGGGGTTGGGAGCGTGTTCAGAATGTATTTTGGGGGTTCGTAGCTCATTTAGGCTTGAAATGCCGAACTTTGGAATTTTTAAAAATCCGGTTGATAGGTGAAATTTTGATCCGAGAGTCGAAATGGACTTCTGGTAGTTGCAGTAGCTTTATTAGGTGATTTTGGATATGTCTGAAAATTTTCAGGTCATTCGGACATCGTTTGGTCAAGTTTTTGATAGCATGTAGGTTTCGGAAGTTTTGGTTGAAACTTAGGCTTGAATCTGCCATCATTTGATGATTTTGGTGTTTAATGATATATTTTTATGATTGGAACAAGTTCGTATCGTGATTTGGAGTAGGTTGGTGGATTTGGTTTAGGTCCCAGGGGCCTCCGGGGTCAAACGAACCATTTTGGGTTGATGAAACAGGTCAGATTTCAGTTGTTGATGTTGCAGACTTTTGTTCTCTACGATCGCATCCTCACTCATGCGATCGCGTAATGTAATTCTGGAGGTGGCCTTTTTCCTTCAATGCGATTGCGTAGTCCCTCCTATGATCACATAGTTGATATTTTTCCTTCTCCACAATCGTAGTGCCCTTGATGCAATCGCATAGCATTGTTATCTAACCTTACGCGATCGCATGCCACCCATTGTGATCGCATAGAGGATTTTCCAGGCCTTCAAAACTTCTTCTACGCGATCGCATATCTATTCCTGCGATTGCATAGACCAATTTCAGGCCCCAAAATAATTCTTCTTCGTGATCGCATCTCCCTTCATGCGATCGCAGTGAACAAAGACTTGGGCAGACAGAATTAGAATATAACATATCATCCGCGAGGGTTTCAACATTTTTGCAAAAAACTCAAGCTAGGGAGCTCGTCTTTGAGTGATTTTTCGAGTGCTTTTCAAAGGCAATTGTTGGGTAACGATTTCTTATTCCCTTGTGATCATTATTCACTAATCTAAACTCAAATTCTTCCTTTAATTTCGGATTTGGGGTGTAAATTGGGGTAAGTTTCTTAGAACAAACTTTGATGATTTGGAGAGGCAAATGAACTCCGATTTTGAGAAAATTTATATGGTTAGACTCGTGAAAATATGAGAGTCCTGAAAACCTAAATATATTTTGATTCCGAGATGATGGATGTAGGGGTATTTTGGTCATTTCACCCATTTTCGCACCGTAGCTTTAATTTTATCAGTGTAATTAGTTACTTGCAATGTTATTTACACTATGTAACTTGTTTGAATAGATTTGGGCCACTCGGAGTCGGATACTCATGGCAATGGAGTTATTTCTTAGCGGTTTTGTACCGGGATTTGAGGTAAGTGACTTGTCTAACCTTGTGTGGGGGATTTTCTCCCCTAGGATATATATGTGTTGATTTAAATGCCTTGTACGCGAGGTGACGGGCGTGTACTTGCACAAATTGTTGAAAACCACTTTACTCTAAGTGCTCAATCAGTGTTATCTCTATTATTTAATTGGTTTAATTGCAAGATTTATCCTGTGTTAGCTAGGGAAGCATGATTAGATAGAATTAATTGTCTAAATGCCTACTTGTCTTAATTGAATTCCCTTGAACATGTTGAGACTGGATTTAGTTATTAATTGTAGTAGTGTACTTCATATCTCTCTGTGTTTTCTCTTATTTTATTGTGTTTGTGTTCTATGGACTGCAGGTTCAATTCCCGGATATCCTGTGCTACTAACGTAAGAGACTGCAGGTTTAATTCTCGAGATCCTGTGATATTGATATACGGACTGCGGGTCCAATTCTCGGAGATCCTGTAATACTGATATACGAACTGCGGATTCAATTCTCGCGGATCCTACGATACTGATATACGACTGCGGGTTTAATTCCCGGAGATCCTGTGATACTGATTTACGGACTGCGGGTTCAATTCCCGAAGATCCTATGACACTGATATATGGATTACGGGTTCGATTCCCGGAGATCTTAAGTTGCTGAGTAATATGGACTACAGTTTCAATTCCCAGAGCTTGTGAATTATTGATTTGTACTTGTTGTGTTGATCTCTTTTTGTTAGCTTAACTGTATACGACTTGTAGTTTTTATCTCGTTTTGCTGTTATTTCATATTTGCTCATATCTTGCACTGTTCGATATTATTATTATTATTATTATTATTATTATTATTATTATTATTATTATTATTATTATTATTATTATTATTATTATTATTATTATTATTATTATTATGCTCGGTAGGGCCCTGACCTTCCTCTTCACTACTCCATCGAGGTTAGGCTTGGCACTTACTGAGTACCGCAATCATGTACTCATGCTACTCTTCTGCACACTTTTGTTGTGCAGATCCAGGTCCATCTGATCAGACGCACTACCGGTGACCTAGGAGCATTTTCAGAGGACTCGAGGTATGAATCTGCTACGTCCGCAGATCCGGAGGGTCTTCTTCAATTACTTCTTAGTGATGTCAGTTATTCCTTCATTTCGGTTGTATAGATACTCTTGATGTATAGAGCCACAGTTATACTCTCTTAGCCTGTGTTGCCCGTGAGTTTCCGGGTCTAGGTGGTTGTATATTCTTGCATTTGGTAAAGTGTATGTGCCGAGCGGCACCTATTACATTTTTTTTATGTCATTCCACTATTATTTATATGATTGTTCATAAGAGTTGTACATTCCTCATTATGTTAGGCTTACTTAGTCACGAAGACTGGGTGCCATCATGACAGGTGCACGATTGGTGAACTAGGGTCGTGACAAGTTGGTATCAGAGCTCTAGGTTCATAGGAGTCACGAGACACAAGCCGGTTATTTAGAGTCTCGCTGATCGATACGGAGACGTCCGTATTTATCTACGAGGGGCTATGTAACTATTTAGGAAACTCTTCATTTCTTTTGAATTCCTTATCGTGCGATATTTTTACACCAAATCTAAACTTTTATCTTCTACTCTCTCACAGATGGTGAGGACACGTGCTACTCGTGAAGACCAGGCACCTGCGCCCCCTGCTGCTGCCGCCAGAGGCCGAGGCCGGGGTAGAGGTCAAGGACGAGCCAGAGGTGCAGCCACAACACCTATGCATGCTGCCGCTGAGGCACCACCGGTGGATCAGGTTGGATCGCAGGCACCTGGCACACCTACTAAAGCTACTACGACTCCAGCACTCCAGGAGACTCTAGCCCAGTTTATGAGCATGTACACTACTCTGGCTCAGGCAGGGTTGCTTCCTCTCGCTGCAGCTACATCTTAGGCCGGGGGAGGGGCCCAAACTCCCGCAGCCCGCACTCTAGAGCAGCGAGTGCCCGTGGAGTAGGTTCCAGAGTTTATTCCTATATCGCCTGCCGCACCAGTACAACCCGGAGGTGGGTCAACTGCCTCCGAGGATAAGCAGCGCAGGTTGGAGCGGTTCAAGAAGTATGATCCCCCAGTGTTCAGTGGTTTAGCTTCAGATGATGCCTTGGGATTTCTGGAGAAGTGTCATCGCATCCTCCGTATAGTGGAGACCAATGGGGTTTCTTTTACTGCTTTTCAGATTCGAGGGGCCGCTTATGATTGGTGGCGCACATATGAGTTGGATAGTCCAAACGAGTCTGCCTTGCTGACTAGGACACAATTTTCTGATATGTTTTTGAGGGAGTTTGTTCCCCAGAGCCTTAGGGATGCTTGGCGAGCCGAGTTTGAGCGGTTGCGCCAAGGCTCTATGTCAGTATTTGAGTATGCCATCAGTTTCACCCAGTTAGCCAAACATGCACCGACCTTGGTCGCCACAGTTCGGGAGAGAGTGCGAGGTTTATTGAGGGTCCTATTCCGCCTATCTGGTCCAGCATGGCTAGAGAGCTGGGGACGGATGTGCCGTATCAGCAAACGGTGAGTATTGTCAGACGGATCGAGGGTATGCTCACTAGAGAACAAGGAGAGAGGGAGGCCAAGAGGTCTCATGAGTCGGGTCATTTCTCTGGTGCCCGTACTGCTGCAGCCAGTCGATATGGTAGGGGTTATTCTGGTCATCTAGTTCATTCAGCATTGCCAGCAGCCGGTGGTACTCCAGCTTTCCCAGCACCTCAGGAGACTTACTATGCTCCCCTAGTTTCCAGCGCGCCTCTTGCGTGGGGTACCTCCAGGGGTCAGTCCAGTAAGAGCGGGGCCGATCAGTCGCAGCCACCGTGGTCCTCCAAAGGCTTGTTATGAGTGCAAGGATACTCGCCATCTGGTTAGGGAGTGCCCCAGGCGCAGGAGAAGAGCGCCTCCACAGACTTCCCAGCCCCAGCATGGTTCACAAGGGCAGCAGGTTATTGTTCCATCTCCAGCTGCCACGCCACCTGCCTAGCCATCCAGGGGGGGATCGGGGTGACAGAGGCCACCCTCGAGGGAGGGGTTAGGCCAGATTTTATGCCATTCTTGATCGCGCCGTAGCTATCACCTTCGATTATGTTATCACAGGTATTATCTTGGTTAGTCACAGAGAGGCATCAGTTCTATTCGATCCTGGTTCTACTTTTTCATATGTGTCCTCTTATTTGGCTTCACATCTGGGTGTGCCTCAGGATTCTTTGAGTGCACCCGTTATGTTTCTACTCCGGTGGGAGATTCTTTAGTTGTGGACCGTGTGTATCGGTCGTGTTTGGTCACTATTTGTGGTTTTTAGACCAGAGCTAATCTTTTATTTCTCGGTATGGTTGATTTCAATATTATTCTAGGAATGGAATGGTTTTCGCCCCATCATGCTATTTTTGATTATCACGCCAAGACCGTGACGCTAGCTATGCCAGGCAATCCATGTATTGAGTGGAGAGGTACTCTAGATCACATCCCCAGCCGTGTTATTTCCTTTCTCAAAGCTCAGGGTATGGTTGAGAAGGGGTGTGCTGCTTATCTAGCTTATGTGAGGGATGTCAATGTTGACACTCCTTCTATTAATTCAGTCCCAGTGGTACGTGATTTCTCTGATGTGTTTCCAGATGATCTCTTGGGCATTCCGCCCGATAGAGATATTGATTTTGGTATTGACTTATTGTTGGGCACTCAGCCCATTTCTATTCCTCCATACCGCATGGCTCCTCCTGGCTATAGGAGTTGTAGGGTAAGGGTTTCATTCGACCTAGTGTTTCGCCTTGGGGTGCTCTTGTATTGTTTGTGAAGAAGAAGGACAGTTCTATGCGTATGTGCATTGATTATCGCCACTTGGACAAAGTTACAGTGAAGAACCGGTATCCTTTGCCACGTATTGATGACTTATTTGATCAGCCACAGGGCGCACATGTGTTCTCCAATATTGATTTGCGATTTGGTTTTCATCAGCTGAAGATTCGGGAGCCAGATATCCTGAAGACTGCCTTCAGGACTTGGTATGGTCACTACGAGTTCCTCGTTATGTATTTCGGGCTGACTAATGCCCCAACAACTTTCATGCATTTGATGCACAGTGTATTCAGGCCATATCTTGACTCATTCATGATTGTTTTCGTTGATGATATTTTGGTATATTCCCGGAGTCGGGAAGAGCATGAGCAGCACCTGAGGATAGTGCTTCAGACTCTGAGAGAGAAGCAATTATATGAAAAGTTCTCTAAATGTGAGTTTTGGCTGAGTTCGATGGCATTTCTAGGCCACGTGGTGTCGAGCGAGGGTATTCGAGTGTATCCGAGAAAGGTGGAGGCCATGCAGGATTGGCCCAGGACCTCCTCAGCTACTGAGATTCGTAGCTTCCTTGTTTCGCGAGTTATTACCGTCGCTTTGTGGAGGGGTTCGCTTCGATCGCAGCACCTATGACCATATTAACCCAAAAGGGTGCCCCTTTTTAGTGGACAGAGGAGTGTGAGGCAAGCTTTCAAAAGCTCAATACAACTCTAACTTTGGCCCCTATCTTGATGTTACCTACCGTTCGGGGTCCTATATGGTATATCGTGATGCCTCACGGGTTGGACTCGGAGCAGTGTTGATGCAGGATGGTAGAGTGATTGCCTATGCGTCCCGACAGCTGAAGGTGCATGAAAAGAACTACCTGTCCACGATCTTGAGCTAGCTGCCATTGTTCACGCCTTGAAGATTTGGCGTCATTATTTGTATGGTGTTCCTTGTGATTCTTGCAATGATCATCGGAGATTGCAGCACTTGCTTAAGCAGAGGGACCTGAACATGCGTCAGAGGAGATGGTTGGAGTTGTTAAAGGACCATGGTATTACTATTCTTTTTCACCCGGGCAAGGCCAATGTTGTTGCCGATGCCTTGAGTTGCCGGGCGGAGAGTTTGGGGGAGTTTGGCATATCTACCAGCTTCAGAGAGACCTATGGCGATAGATATTAAAGCTTTGGCCAGGCAGTTTGTTAGATTGGATCTTTCCGAGCCCAGCCGGGTTCTGGCCTGTGTGGTTTCTCGGTCTTCTCTATTTGATCGCATCAAGGTTCGGCGTGGTGATGCTCGAGATGTTACCATTGGGGATTATAGAGTGATGAGGATGCAAGGGCATATTTGTGTGCCCCATGTAGATGATCTTCGAGAGTTGATTCTAGCTGAGGCCCATAGCTCGCGGTATTCCATCCATCCGGGTCCCGCAAAGATGTATCTGGACTTGAGGCAGCACTATTGGTGCAGGCGGATGAAGAATGATATAGTTGACTATGTTTCTAGGTTCCTCAACTGCCAATAGGTGAAGTATGAGCATCAGCGTCCGGGTGGGTTATTGCAGCAGATTGAGATCCCAGAGTGGAAGTGGGAACACATCACCATGGACTTCATATCTGGACTTCCACGGACTGTGAGGAAGTTTGATTCTATTTGGGTCATTGTGGATCGGATGACCAAGTCCGCCCATTTCATACCCGTGTGCACTACTTACTCATCGGAGCGGTTGGCGGAGATCTATATTAGGGAGATAGTCCGGTTGCATGGTATTCCAGTTTCCATCATTTCAGACAGAGGCACTCAGTTTACTTCACGGTTCTGGAGGGCCGTGCAGTAGGAGTTAGGTACTTGGGTTGAGCTGAGCACAGCATTTCACCCCCATAAGATGGCCAGTCTGAGCGCACTATTTAGATTTTGAAGGATATACTCCGTGCGTGCGTGATTGAGTTTGGAGGTTCATGGGATCATTTCTAGCCACTGGCGGAGTTTGCTTATAACAACAGCTATCAGTCCAGCATTCAGATGGCGCCGTATGAGGCCCTATATGGTATGAGGTGCAGGTCCCCAATGGGTTGGTTCGAGCTGGGCGAGGCTAGGTATTGAGATGGTCCAGGATGCAATGGACAAGGTCAAGGTGATTCAGGATAGACTCTGTGCAGCCCAGTCCAGACATAAGAGCTATGCGGACAAGAAGGTTCGCGATATGGCGTTTATGGTTGGCAAGCGGGTTCTACTTCGGGTCTCGCCCATGAAGGGCGTCATGAGATTTGGGAAGAAAAGGAAGCTGAGTCCGAGATTTATTGGGCCTTCTGAGATTTTGAGGCATGTTGGGGAGTTACTTATAAGCTGGCCTTACCTGCCAGTCTAGCCGGAGTCCATCCAGTATTTCATGTCTCTATGCTCTAGAGATACCATGGTGACTCGTCGCACGTATTGGATTTCGTTCAGTTCAGCTGGACAATGATCTATCCTATGTTGAGGAGCCAGTGGCCATTTTGGATAGGCAAATCAGAAAGTTGAGGTCAAAGAACATCGCTTCGGTGAAGATCCAGTGGCGGGGTCAGCCGGCCGAGGAGACGACTTGGGAGACCGAGCAGGATATGTGCAGCCAGTACCCTCACTCTTCTCTACTTCAGGTATGTTTTCTATGCTTGTTCGAGGATGAACAAATGTTTAAGTGTGGGAAGATGTAATGACCCGGCCGGTCATTTTTGAAATTTATGCCCCGATCCCCAATTAACTGCTTCCCCTAAGTTCATTTTTTCTATTGTGGTTTGCCGGGATGTTCAGTTCTAGAATTTGGAGTGTTTTGGGACACTTATTCCCTAAATGAGAGCTTTATAGTTGAAAAATGGCCCGCATTCGGAACAGTGTTAAGAAAACCTCGGAACGGAAATCCGATGGTTCTGTTAGCTCCGTTAGGTGATTTCGGGGTTGGGAGCGTGTTCGGAATGTATTTTGGGGGTCCGTAGTTCATTTAGGCTTGAAATGTCGAAGTTTGGAAATTTTGAAAATTCGGTCGATAGGCGAGATTTTGATCTGGGAGTTGAAATGGAATTTCGACAGTTGCAGTAGCTTCATTAGGTGATTTTGGATATGTCTGCAAATTTTTAGTTCATTCGGACATCGTTTGATCGGGTTTTTGATAGCATGTAGGTTTCAGAAGTTTTGGTTGAAACTTAAGCTTGAATCCGCCATGATTTGATGATTTTTGTGTTTAATGATATGTTTTTATGATTGGAACAAGTTTGTACCGTGATTTGGAGTAGGTTGGTGGTTTTGGTTGAGGTCCCGAGGGCCTCGGGGGTGTTTTCGGGGGTCAAACGGACCATTTTGGGTTGATGAAACACGTCAGATTTCAGTTGTTGATGTTGCAGACTTTTGTTCTCTGCGATCGCATCCTCACTCATGCGATCACGTAATGTAATTCTGGAGGTGGCCTTTTTCCTTCAATGCGATCGTGTATTTCCCTCCAGCGATCTCTTAGTTGATATCTTTCCTTCTCCGTGATCGCAGTACCCTTGATGCGATCGCATAGCATTGTTATCTAACCTTACACGATCGCATGCCACCCATTGCGATCGCATAGAGGATTTTCCAGTCCTTCAAAACTTCTTCTACACGATCCATATCTATTCCTGCAATTGCATAGACCAATTTCAGGCCCCAAGATAATTCTTCTTCGCGATTGCATCTCCCTTCATGCGATCACAGTGAACAAAGACCTGGGCAGACAGAATCAGAATATAACATTTTATCCGCGAGGGTTTCACCATTTTTGCAAAAAACTCAAGCTAGGGGCTCGGTTTTGAGTGATTTTTCGAGTGCTATTCAAAGGCAATTGTTGGGTAACGATTTCTTACTCCCTTGTGATCATTATTCACCAATCTAAACTCAAATTGTTCCTTTAATTTTGGATTTGAGGTGTAAATTGGGGTAAGTTTCTTAGAACAAACTTTGATGATTTGGAGAGGCAAACGAACTCCGATTTTGATAAATTTTATATGGTTAGACTCGTGAGAGTATGAGGGTCCTGAAAATGTAAAAATATTTCAATTCCGAGCCGATGGATGGAGGGGTATTTTGGTCATTTCACCCATTTTCGCGTCGTAGCTTTAATTTTATCAGTGTAATTAGTTACTTGCGATGTTATTTACAATATGTAATTGGTTTAAATAGATTTGGGCCACTCGGAGGTGGATACTCATGGCAAGGGAGTTATTTCTTAGCGGTTTTGTACCGAAATTTGAGGTAAGTGACTTGTCTAACCTTGTGTGGGGGATTTTCTCCCCTAGGATATATATGTGTTGATTTAAAGGCCTTGTACGCGAGGTGACGGTCGTGTACTTGCGCAAATTGTTGAAAACCAGTTCACTTGAATTGCTCAATCAGTGTTATCTCTGTTTTTAATTGGTTTAATTGCAAGATTTATCCTGTGTTAGCTAGGGAAGCATGATTAGATAGAATTAATTGTCTAAATTCTTACTTATCTTAATTGAATTCCCTGGAACATGTTGAGACTGGATTTAGTTATTAATTGTAGCAGTGTACTTCATATCTCTCTCTATTTTTGTCTTATTTGATTGTGTTTGTGTTATGTGGACTGTGGGTTCAATTCCCGGAGATCCGGTGCTACTGAGGTAAAGGATTGCGGGTTTAATTCCCGGAGATCCTGTGATACTGATATACGGACTGCGGGTTCAATTCCCGGAGATCCTATGATACTGATATACAGACTGCAGGTTGAATTCCCGGAGATCCTGCGATACTGATATACGGACTGCGGGTTCAATTCCTGGAGATCCTGTGATATTGATATACGGACTGCGGGTTCAATTCCCGGAGATTCTATGACACTGATATATGTACTACGGGTTCGATTCCCAGAGATCCTGAGTTGCTGAGTTGAATGGACTGCGGGTTCAATTCCCGGAGCTCCTGAATTATTGATTTTCTACTTGTTGTGTTGATCTCTCTTTGTTAGCTTAATTGTAGACGACTTGTAGTTTTTATCTCATTTTCTGTTATTTTAGATTCGCTCATATCTTACAATGTTTGATATTATTATTATTATTTTTATTATTCTCGGTAGGGCCCTGACCTTCCTCGTCACTACTCCATCGAGGTTAGGCTTGGCATTTACTGAGTACCGCCGTGTTGTACTCTTCTACTCATCTGCACACTTTTGTTGTGCGGATCTAGGTCCATCTAATCAGATGCACTACCGGTGACCTAGGAGAATTTTCAGAGGACTTGAGGAATGAATCTGCTACGTCCACAGATCCGGGGGGTCTTCTTCTATTCCTTCTTAGTGATGTGAGTTATTCCTTCATTTTGGTTGTATAGATACTCTTGATGTATAGAGCCACGGTTATACTCTCTTAGACTATGTTGCTCATGAGTTTTCGGGTCTTGATAGTTGTATATTCTGGTATTTGGTAAAGTGTATGTGCCGAGCGGCACCTATTCCATTTCTTTTATGTCATTCCGCCATTATTTAAATTATTGTTCATAAGAGTTGTACATTCCGCATTGTGTTAGGCTTACCTAGTCGCGAAGACTGGGTACCATCATGACAGGTTCAAGATTGGTGAACTAGGGTCGTGACAGCAACTTCCTTATTTCTCAACTTACGGACTTGCCTATCAAGGATGGCAATTGGAACTTCTTCATACGACAAGTCTTTATTAACTTCGATAGTCTCGACAGGCACGATGGTGGATGGATCTCCAATCACTTTCTTCAACATGGACACATGGAACACCAGATGCACTAATGACATTTCAGGAGGCAACTCCAGCCTATAAGCAACTTGTCTGATTCTTTGAATGATCAGATACGGCCCAACATATCTAGTACTCAACTTCCCTCTCTTCCCGAATTGCATGACGCCCTTGATAGGAGATACCCTCAAGAACACCCTATCATCGACTTCAAACTCCAAGTCTCCCTAGCGAATGTCCACATAGGATTTCTGGCGGCTCTGAGCAATTTTCATCCTCTCCTGAGTGACTTTAACTTTCTCCATAGCCTGGTACAAAAGATCCAGCCCTAGCAATTCTGCTTCACCCACTTCAAACAACCCGATTGGTGACCTACACCTTCTTCCGTATAATGCCTCAAATGGGGCCATCTAAATGCTAGCATGAAAGTTGTTATTGTAAGAAAATTCTATAAGTGGTAAGTGCACTACCTTTGAAATCCATGACACAAGCCCGCAACATATCTTCAAGCGTCGAAATTGTCCGCTCGGCCTGACCGTCGGTCTGCGGATGGAAAGCTGTGCTGAGATTCACTTGAGTTCCCAAACCTTGCTAAAATTTCTTCGAAAAATTAGCTGTGAACTGGGCCCCTCGATCCGAGATAATAGAAAGTGGAGTGCCATGAAGCCTTACTATCTCCTTGATATACAACTTAGCATATTGCTCCGCAGTATCAGTGGACTTGACTGGCAGGAAGTAAGCTGATTTGGTGAGCCAATCCACTATTACCCAAATTGAATCGAACTTACACTGAGTACGAGGTAACCTTACCACGAAATTCATATTGATCATCTCCCATTTCCACATTGGTATTTCTATAAGCTCAGTTAATCCACCGGGCCGCTGATGCTCGGCCTTCACTTGCTAACAGTTCGGGCATTTAGATACAAAGTTCGCCATATCCCTTTTCATACAGTTCCACCAATAAATCTCCTTAAGGTCATGATACATTTTCATAGAACCTGGGAGCACGGAATACCTGGAAATATGAGTCTCCGCCATCACCCTCTCCTGAAGCTTATCCACATCCGGGACACATAGCCTACCTCGACTCCGCAATACACCATCCTCGCTGCTGAGCGAAAATGCCAAAGTCTTATTATTCACAACTGCTTCCTTTATCTGAGCCAACATTGGATCCTTAAAATACTTTTCCTTGATTTCTACCACCAGTGACGATTCTGCTCCATTATACACCATAACATTTCCCCCGTCTAACGCCGAAATACGAACACCCAAACTGGCCAATTAGTAAACCTCCCAAGCTAGGGGTCTCTGATACACCCCCAAATGAGCCAAACTACCCATGGATTTCCGACTGAGAGCGTCGGCCACCACATTTGCCTTCCCTGGATGGTACAAAATGTTTATATCATAATTCGTGATCAATTCTAACCACCGTCGTTCCCTCAAATTCAGTTCCTTCTATTTGAACAAATACTGGAGACTCTTGTGGTCTGCAAACGCATCTACATGAATCTCATAAAGATAGTGCCGCCATATTTTCAAAGCAAACTCAAGTGTTGCAAGCTCCAAATCATGCGTCGGGTAATTGTTTTCGTGATTCTTGAGTTTCCTGGAAGAATAAGCTATGGCATTCCTGTGCTGCATCAATACACATCCCAAACCAACCTTGGAGGCATCACAATAAACCGCAAACCCCTTTGTGCCTTCTGGTAAGGCCAATACTGGTGCCGAGGTCAATCTTGACTTCAATTCTTGAAAACTCCTTTCACAAGCGTCGGACCACTAGAACTTAACTGCTTTCTGCGTCAACTTAGTCAATGGGGAGGCGAGTGTTGAGAATCCCTCCACAAATCTCTGATAGTACCCTGCCAAACCCAAGAAGGTACGAATCTCCGTCGGAGTCGTGGGTCTAGGCCAATCCTTAGCTGCTGTAATCTTCTGGGGATCCACCTGAATCCCTTCATTGGAAACAACATGACCCAGAAAGGATACGGACTCCAACCAAAATTCACATTTTGAAAACTTAGCATACAATTGGTGCTGATGAAGGGTCTGCAATGCTGCTCTGAGGTGAATGGAATGATCCTCCCTGCTCCGCGAATAAATGAGGATATCATCAACGAAAACAATCACAAAGGAATCTTGAAACGGCTTGAAAACCCGATTCATAAGGTCCACGAAAGCTGCCGGGGCATTGGTTAGCCCAAAAGACATGACCAAGAATTCTAAGTGACCATAACGAGTTCTGAAGGCGGTCTTAGGAATATCCTATTCTCTGATCTTCAATTGGTGGTACCCAGACCGTAGATCAATTTTGGAGAAAAACTTTGCTCCTTGCAATTGGTCAAACAAATCATCTACCCGAGGCAAAGGATATTTATTCTTGATGCTGACTTTGTTAAGCTGCCGATAATCAATGCACATTCGAAGTGACCCATCCTTCTTTCTAACAAAAAGAATCGGAGCACCACACGGCGACACACTCGATCGTATGAACCCATTCTCTAATAAATCCCTCAGCTACTCTTTTAAATCCCTTAACTCTATTGGCGCCATTTTGTATGGTGGAATGGATATTGGCTGAGTATCTGGCAATACATCAATCCCGAAATCAATCTCTCTATTTGGCGGGATCCCTGGAAACTCATCCAGAAACACTTCAAGAAACTCATTCGCAACTGGCAAGGACTCGAGGGGACACACATCTGAAGTGGTGTCCGTTACCCGGACCAAATGATAGATACACCCCTTCTTAATCATCTTTGAAGCCTTAAGGTAGGAAATAAACCTACCTTTGGCACCACACTATTTCCTTTCAACTCAATAACTGGCTCGTTAGGGAACTCGAGCCTCATGACTCTCATCCGATAGTCAAGCTTGGAAAACACGAATAAAGCCAGTCCATCCCCATGATTACATCAAAATCTACTATCCCAAGCTCAATAAGATCGGCCGTGGTAACAAGACTACTCACCATAACAATACAATCCATATAGACTCGTGAGGCTGTAATAGAATCACCAACTGGAGTCGATACAGAGAATAGCTCATGAAGCTGTTCAAGTTCTATGCCAAAACTTGAAGCAATGAATGGGGTGACATAAAACAAACAGGACCCCGGATCAATAAGAGCATAACAATCAACAGCCTGAATGGACAAGATACCTATAACAACATCTAGAGAAGCCTCAGTACTCTCGCGCCACTCAAAGCATACAACCGGCTAGGTCCACCGCTACCACGAGCTCAACCCCTAGATGCACCACGCTCTGCTAGAGCTGGAGGACGCACTGATGATGAAGCAACTGAAGAACTGGATGACTGGGCAGATCCCCTACCCATATCCTGACTGGACGCACGGAAGTCCCGCTGGATGTGACCTCTCACCCTGCACCTAAAGCATTTCGGGATATCTAGATAGCAAGTCTTTGTATGAAATCTCCCACACTTGAGGCATGTGGTCCTCCCCTGATGCTGAGACCTCACTCCTGGACGACCGGACTGACGGGCCTCCTACTATCTGAACTTTGCCTCGAATGATTGCTCTGCTGATAACCGTGCACAGATGGTGGTGCACTCGCTGAGGTCTGAACATATGACTGGGATGGCCCTGATGACCATCTCTATGGAACTGGTCTCCGTAAGTGACCCATTGACAGGGCCCTGCTGCTACTCTCCCTTTCTGCACGAATCTTCAACTTCATAGCCTCTGTGGCCTGAGCGAACCCCACAATCTTCCTATAATTCATATCTGAGTGCAAAGCTGCTGTAGCAGCCTCATTCACCACCAAAGGACTAAGGCCCTAAACAAATCGCCGAACTCGATCATTCATGGTCGATACTAACTAAGGAGCATACTTGGACAATCTCACAAACTCCATGTGGTACTCCCAAACACTCATACTGCCCTCTTTGAGAACCTCGAACTCAGTGGCCCGGGATGCCATTGTCTTGGCATGCAAGAAGTGGTACATGAAGGCATCTACAAACTCATCCCATCTAGCCGGAGGTCTCCCCTCCTCACGGGAATCCTCCCACATCTCAAACCACGAACGTGCTGCTCCCTTCAGCCTGTATGAAGCCAACTCTACCCCCTCTATCTCTGTAGCCCTCATCACTCTAAGGGTATTTTATATCTCATCAAGGAAATCCTGCGGATCGACCTATGGGTATGTGCCTGAGAATTTTGGAGGGGCCAAAATTTTGGAGGGGCCAATCGCAGAAACTGGCGGACTCTAAAATCAGAGGAATCTCCCTGTCCGCTGGAGGACACAGGGGTATCACAAGATCTCTGGGCTTGGGTAGCCACTAACTGGGTCAACATATGGATGGCTCCTCTAAGGTCCCCATCAGAAACAACGGGATCAGAAGCTGGAACTGTATCAAAATCAGGAATATTGGCATGAGGGATGGTAGCACCCTCTGCCGCAGCCGAAACAGGAGTACTTGGTTCTGGAATAGATGGAACGGGCAGATTCAAGACCGGTGAGTCATTCTCACGCATGGTATCAGGTACATGATTCACAGCCACACTTGGGGTGGCATTGGCCCCAAGGTCGAGTCTATCTTTCTTCTTAGGCGCCATATTCTGAAAACTTTGGAACAAGGCACGAATTTGACATAAATACTTCCACTTTTCCACTTTACCGCACGATATAGAATAACAAAGGATTGGGTAAATTCCAAAATGTTCGTGCAGCCCCTACTTATAGATGTGGTCGACAACACCCCGATAAGAAGGGCACTACTAGACACGACTCCGAGACTGTCACGACCCGGATTTCCCCCACCATCGGGATTGTGATGGCGCCTACTCGTGGTAGCTAGGTAAGCCAATTCACTCAACATATTCCTGTTCATACCATCATTTTTTTTCTCAGATTCAATAGCAAGAATAATACTCAAATTTTTAAATGCGGAAGTCTTTCGAATAAGAGATGAATAACAGTGTAAAGTAACTGACACAAATCCTTTACCCAAGATGTGGAGTCACAAACTCACGAACTACTAAGGAATAACTACACATAATGGTCTGAAAGAAATTAAGTAATAACCGTCTATCTCGGAACAATGAGACCACAACAATAATAAAGGTAAATAGAGGAGACGTCGGGCCTGCGGACGCCTGCAAGCTACGTCGGTCTCGAAAGTATAATAATTCTGCTGGTATACTGCTGCTGCTGCTCCTGCTGAAAACCTGGACCTGTGCAAAAATGCACAGAAGTGTAGTATCAGCACTATCTGACCCCATGTGCTAGTAAGTGCCTGGCCGATCCCGACGAAGTAGTGACAAGCCTAGGACCTGACACTCACATAAACCTGTGCAGTTCTATATATGTATGTACCACAAAATAACAGAGATATTGAGTAAAACAAATAAAAAAGGACGTAACATGCTGGGGGAGTAAAATCAACAACACATAATAAATCAGTAAGATAAAAACAGAGTGTAGTAAGAACAGTTATTGCATAGCAAGAAATTGAATGGTTGCACGGCATCACCCTTCGTGCTTTTACTCTCATCCTCACCAAATAAGCAAATAGAAGTGCACGGAATCACCCTTCGTGTTTTTACTCTCATCCTCACAAAATAAGCAAATAGAAGTGCAGGGCATCACCCTTCGTGCTTTTACTCTCATCCTCACATCCATGGCACGGCATGATCCTTCGTGCATGGTTTAAGTAACAACGGCACTGAATGTTCCTTCGTACATACATAATAAACATGGCACAGAATGATCCTTCGTGCATAAATTAAGTAACAACGGCACGGAATGTTCCTTCGTGCATAAACAATAAACATGGCATGGAATGATCCATCGTGCATAAATAGTAAAACATGGCACGGAATTATCTTTCATGGGAACATAATTAAAAATGGCACGATATCACCCTTCGTGCTTTATCACTCTTCCTCTGCCAAATAACACTCACAATCAACGGGCAAGAAGAATGAGATAAACAACAAGTACCATCCCGGCAAGGGAGTAACAATAGTCATAACAATATCCCGGCAAGGGAACAATAACAACAACACAACGAGATCCCGTCAAGGGAACAATAACACAACATTCACGACCCGGCAAGGGCTCAATAATATAACTTAGGAAAGTTTCAGATTAGCTCACAACATGTATCAACAAATGACTCACGGCCATGCTACACTCCGGTGTATACATGCTCGTCACCATGCCTATATACCGCACTCGATCATTTAGCAATTAGCAAGTTATTATACTATACTCCTATTTCCTCAAGGTAGGATAGATCAAACACTTACCTCGACGGTTTATAGCCCTCTCAATCCTCAAGCAGTGCTTTTCCTTTCGAATTTGGCTCCAAATCAATAGTATCTATACATAATTTATTTAATATCATCAATTCTACTCAATAAACCAGTCCAATTGCCTAATTAAAGTATTTTTAACATGTTGTCCAAAAATTGTAAAACCGACCCCGGGCCTGCTTGGTCAAAAAAATCCAAAAATTATACCAACGGATTCCTCGTCTCTCCACGAATCTGTACATATAACGAACACCAAAATCAGAGTCTGTTGGCCCCTCAAATCGACCCCTAAAGGTCTCATAATTTCAGACCCCAATATTCTATTTTTCTACGGTTTTCATGAATTAAAGAATGGGATTGTGATTTATAATCACCCAGAAATGACTTTTAATAATTAAATCACTTACCTCTGTGATATCCACTGATTTTCTCTCTTAAAAATCGCCTCAGAAGCTTCTTCCCGTTCAAAAATTGGAATAAAACTCGACCTTCTCATTATAGGTATACTGTTCACGTGTTTTACTGTTCCCAATGGATTCCCTGTGAAATTATAATGAATTTAGGCTTTTGAATCACTCAATTTGACCTTATAATGAAGGAGATATGTAAGTTTTAAGATTTGCAAATAGGGCAGGTTTTTAATATGCCGTCAGGACAATTTCGTCATTAACCTGAAAATCTGGGCAACCTTAGTAAAATGGCCATAAAATCCTCATACGATGTTCAAATTCGATGATTCTTTTTGCTACGGGTCCGTAATTACTATACGGATCTAATTCTTCATTCAAAACAGTAATCAGAGCTTATTTGTTCAATATGATTTCATTTACGCTTGAATAAACGATGTCGAAGCATAAGAAAAACGAGCACATCGCAACCCAAACCTATCCGAAACATGTCAAACGACGTCCTTTTTCGACGAAATTTTACATGAAGCGCTTAAACAATATATAAGACTTGTACCGAGTGTCATAACCAAAATACGAGCCCGATACCATGGTCTTTTACTCAATTTTCATTTTCATTTTCCTTGATAATTTCAGAAAAACAATTTAACAGAAAAATTCTTTTACTCAGGTTCTAGACCTCGAGTTTCGACTCCGGGCACATGCCCGAGTCCCATATTTTTCTACGGACCTTCCGGGACAGTCTGATCTGGGGTCCAGTTTCGTTTACCAAAAATATTGACCAAAGTCAACTATTATCATATTAATACCAAAATTCTTCAATATTTTCATTGAATTCACATATTTCCACATAAAATCTTTCCGGCGTCGCGCCCGAGCTGTGCATTCAAATTGAGGCAATATAAAATAAGGTTTTCAAGGCCTTAGAAGAACGGAACAGATGATGAAAATAGGTGATGACCCTTTGGGTCGTCATATCCTCCACCTCTAAAAAAACCGTTCGTCCTCGAACGGACAAAAGAAGGAAGTACCTTAGTCGGGGAACAAATGTAGATAACGGCTCTGAAGGGGCTCCTTCAGCCCAAGCGCAATATAATCATAACATTCGTTGCGGCGTGCAGCCCGACCCATACTCAATAATATCATACGTTGCAGCGTGCAGCCTGATCCATACTCAATCATAACATTCGCTGCGGCGTGCAGCCTGATCCGTACTCAGTCCACAGTATGCATATAAGTCACGTACTGATTCAATTAATTTCCTAGTTTCCAATTTGTTAAGAAGAATATACTTTAGATATTTAACTTCAGGAAAATGACTTAGCATTTCATAATGGTGATTAAGCAGAAGACTGAGATCAATGATTATACAGAGCATGCTATCACAATGATATTCATCCTCGCAGGATACTACAGATCGGCACAACGCCCCAGACATGGCAATAAGCCAAGATATATTTAACACAGGGTGTGTATTAATCGCTAATATAGAAATATTCTTGTTCGGGATAGACCAAGTCACAATCTCCCATCATAAACAATCCTTCACCTGCCATGGGATGCGAGTCACGCCCTTCATAGGCGATACCGGGAGCTTACCTGCTCACCAACCACGAACTCTACATCTCGGATCTTACGGTCTGCATAACTCTTTTACCTAGACTGATCCGGACACAGCCTCTCGAGTGAATAAGAGACTGCTACTGGAATGAAATGCGCTGACTTGGTCAACCTATCAACAATGACCCAAATAGTATCAAACTTCTTCCGAGTGAACGGAAGTCCAGTAACGGAATCCATGAAAATCCACTCCCAATTCCACCAGGGAAGCTCAATTCTCTGAAACACACCACCAGGCCTCTCATGTTCTGATTTGACCTGCTGACAATTCAAACACCGAGGGACATACGCAAAAATGACCTTTTTCATCCTACGCCACCAATAATGCTGCCGCAAGTCCTGATACATCTTCACGGCGCCCCGGTGAATAAAATATTGAGAATTATGGGCCTCCGCTAAGATCAACTCTCGAATCCTATAAACATTGGGCACGCAAACTCACCCCGGAAATCTCAACACCCCATCATCACCTGAGGGTACCTTCGTAGCACTTCCCTGCTGCACCCTGTCTCTCAGGACACACAAATGGGGATCATCGAACTACCGTTCACGGATATGCTCCAATAGAGAAGAACGAGCAATCGTGCAAGCCAACACTCTGCTAGGCTCAGAAATATCTAATCTTATAAATCGGTTGGCTAAGGCCTGAACATCTAGCAAGCGGTCTCTCGCTGACCGGAATGAAAGCATGACTACCCATGCTGGCAGACTTTCTACTCAACGCATCAGCCACCACATTGGCCTTACCTAGGTAATATAAGATAGTAACGTCAAAACTTTTAGCAACTCTAGCCATCTCCTCTGCCGCACATTTAACTCCTTCTGCTTGAACAAGTATTGAAGACTCTTGTGATCCGTGTATACCTCACACGCCACGCCATATAAATAATGCCTCCAAAATTATCAAGACATGAACAACCGCTGCCAACTCTAGGTCATGAACCGGATAATTCTTCTCATGGATTTTTAACTGCCACGAAGCATAGGCAAGGACCTTGCCATCTTGTATCAACACTACACCAAGCCCAATACGGGAAGTATCACAATAGACTGTATAGGGTCCTAAACCTGTGGGCAAAACCCATACCGATGCCATGGTCAAGGCTGTCTTGAGCTTCTAAAAGCTCACATCACATTTATCTGCCCATTCGAACTGGACATCTTTCTGGATCCATCTGGTCATCGGGGTTGCAATAGATGAAAACCCCTCCACAAATCGCCAATAATAATCTGTTAATCCTAGGAAACTCCGGATCTTTTGTGGCTGATGTTAGTCTAGGCCAGTCCTTGACTGCCTTCATCTTCCTTGGATCAACCTGTATACCTTCTGCCGTTACAACATGACCCAGGAATGCAACGTTACTTAACCAGAACTCACACTTTGGAAATATTTGCATATAGCTGACAATTTTTCTGAGTAAGGAGAGCTACTCTAAGATGTTGCGCATGCTCTTTCTGACTGCGGGAATATATCAATACATCATCAATAGAGACTATCACGAACAAGTCTAAATAAGGCATGAACACCTCATACGTATGCACGTGTCAAAGTTGTCCCTAACTTACAACATTGCCAATTAACCGTGTGTTATCAAATACCTTATTCTAAAACTCCCACTTTACTCATAATGAGGTATGGAGACCTCATGATTGCTTTCCCGAATTAATGAGTCATATTTATCCTCACCTGGGTGCTCATCTTAAAGGCTAAAACTCAACGGTTACAAAATAGAAATGGCTAAATATGAATAGAAACTATACAAGAATTGTCAAATAATCCTAATGGGCATGACTCTCATTTAAAATGTAATACCAAAATATTAATTTCATAAAAGGAGAATTTTAAACACATAAACTCTTACCACCAGGACCTTGTCGTCATATGATATCCATCGCAGCTTGAAGCTCGGTTTAAAAATATTTCACATTATGCAAAAATTTGAGGATCTCATCCTCAACTCTGAATCACAAGTACTTGCACATTGTACCATCTGAAATTTTTCATTTCCTTCCTTTCTTCCTTTTAATAATTGTCCGTCAAAGAAAATCACGATATAAAATGAACCCTCATACTGATAGGGCATACAATTAACGATTGAAATTAGTTATTCCAAGAATTATATCAAAACCCACTGTAATAAGTAATATAAAGTCACTCTTACCCTCATGGATATTTTAGTGACTAACACCTAATAATAGGGATATCTATCCTCATGTAATATCCGAACGTGAGTATTTCCATAAGCACATTTGATGATTACGATGTCTCTCATGAGTGGAGCATATTAAGAGGACTCGCCTAAATTCAAGAACCAAATCAAATTGAAAAATATCCTTTTTATAACAATCAAAAGTACATGTGATGACACCATCTGGTGTAGTGACCTCAGTCATACCATAGAAATTATATCAACGGTTGGGTTCCGCCTCTAGGATTCTCACCTCCACCTCTAACATCCTGACCTCTACATCTGGCTGGTCATGTAAGATAAGTATTGACTGCAATGGAGCACGTAGCCTGAGTGCCTTCCTAAAATTACATTTCTCAAAAATTCCCCATTCACAAAAATCCTTTGAGGCTCAGCTAACTTGTTTCACATGAAGACATATTCGGACACTATCATGGTGGCCTGGTACAACCGTTCAGATCGCATATACTACGTATTGCAAAGAATCTGGGAGGTGACGTCTTCCGAACATTTTCTTAAAATAGAGTGTGGTAAGTAGTGTTGTGTTGGCCGGCTTGCCCTCTCGTAGGCTTGCCACAAACATCGACGGACAATTTCCACTTTTGCTATGTTGGCTTAACACTGCTGAGCTACCCTATTTACTCATATACTCTTCGTTATTCTCTAGGGGCGATTCTTACCCCGTGAAAAGAACCAACCTTAAATATGTATAAATTATTTGGAGGACCTTTCCCTACCATATATATATATATATATATACATTCCAATAATTCAGAATATGTGTCCTTCACAAATCCAACAAATCAACCGGACATCAAGGTCCGTCAAAACCCCACACGATTCTTTAGGTGATCTCCTGATATGATTGCATCTTCCGTTGGAACCACAACTGGTGTGGTGAATACATTATCTTCCCACTACTTATGTTTGCCATCCGAAGCACAGTAAAATCAACCCCTTCGCATTCGACTTTTTCCACGTTCGATAATACCTCATAACAACAGTCAAGCACATTCCAGTGGATTCTCAAAAGATGCACCACTGAAGGTGGTAGCGAAGATTTTGGTGAAACCTATCAGACCTCCGCAAAACTTCTAAAGGCGTAGTTGACATATCACCAGCCCGTGCCATTGTTCGGTTGGAGAAGCGGTACGTGACTTCGCCATTCGTGGGAAGACAATAGTAGAAATTCAACTTAACATTTGAAGAATGAATTCGCACGATATGAAAGAACAATGAGAGACATTTCCTAACTCAATAGACTCTGGAGGACAAGTACAGACGTCTCCGTACCTACCCCTCAAACTCTACTAAGCTTGTTCGTGCGTTGTGAGACCTATGTAACCTAGAGCTCTGATACCAACTTTTCATGACCCGGATTTCCCCCACCATCGGGATCGTGATGGCGCCTACTCGTGGTAGCTAGGCAAGCCAATTCACTCAACATATTCCTGTTCATACCATCATTTTTTGTTCTCATATTTAATAGCAAGAATAATACTCAAATTTTTAAATGCGAAAGTCTTTCGAATAAGAGATGAATAATAGTGTAAAGTAACTGACACAAATCCTCTACCCAAGATGTGGAGTCACAAACTCATGAACTACTAAGGAATAACTACACATAATGGTCTGAAAGAAAATAAGTAATAACCGTCTGTCACGGAACAATGAGACCACAGCAATAATAAAGTAAATAGAGGAGAAGCCGGGCCTGCGGACGCCTGCAAGCTACCTCGGTCTCGGAAGTACAGTAATCCCGCTAGTATACTACTGCTGCTGCTCCTGCTCAAAACCTGGACCTGTGCAAAAATGCACAGAAGTGTAGTATCAGCACAATCCGACCCCATGTGCTGGTAAGTGCCTGGCCTATCCCGGCGAAGTAGTGACAAGCCTAGGACCAGACACTCACATAAACATGTGCAGTTCTATATATGTATGTATCACAAAATAACAGAGATATTGAGTAACACAATTAACAAAGGAGGTAACATGCTGGGGGAGTAAAATCAACAACACACAATAAATCAATAAGATCAAAACAGAGTGTAGCAAGAACAGTTATTGCATAGCAAGAAATTGAATGGTTGCACGACATCAACCTTCATGCTTTTACTCTCATCCTCGCCAAATAAGCAAATAGAAGTGCACGGCATCACCCTTCGTGCTTTTACTCTCATCCTCACCAAATAAGCAAATAGAAGTGCACGGCATCACCCTTTGTGCTTTTACTCTCATCCTCACCAAATAAGCAAATAGAAGTGCACGCCATCACCCTTCGTGTTTTTACTCTCATTCTCACATCCATGGCACGGCATGATCCTTCGTGCATGGTTTAAGTAACAACGACACGGAATGTTCCTTCGTGCATAAATAATAAACATGGCACGGAATGATCCTTCGTGCATAAATTAAGTAATAACGGCACGGAATGTTCCTTCGTGCATAAATAATAAACATGGCACGGAATGATCCTTCGTGCATAGATAGTAAAACATGGCACGGAATTATCCTTCGTGCGAACATAATTAAAAATGGCACGGCATCACCCTTCGTGCTTTATCACTCTTCCTCACCCAAACAACAGTCACAATCAACAGGCAAGGGAGTAACAATAGTCATAACAATATCCCGTCAAGGGAACAATAACAACAACACAACGAGATCCCGACAAGGGAACAATAACACAACATTCACGACCCGGCAAGGGCTCAATAATATAACTTAGGAAAGTTTCACATTAGCTCACAACATGTATCAACAAATGACTCACGGTCATGCTAGACTCCAGTGTATAGATTCTTGTCACCACGCCTATACACCGCACTCGATCATTTAGCAATTAGCAAGTTATTATACTCTACTCATATTCCCTCAAGCTAGCATAGATCAAACACTTACCTCGACGGTGTATAGTCTACTCAATCCTCAAGCATTGCTTTTCCTTTCGAATTTGGCTCCAAATCAATCGTATCTATGCATAATTTATTTAATATCATCAATTCTACTCAACAAACCAGTCCAATTGCCTAATTAAAGTATTTTTAACATGCTGTCCAAAAATTGTAAAACCGACCCCAGGCCCGCTTGGTCAAAAAAATCCGAAAATCATACCAACGGATTCCTCGTCTCTCCACGAGTCCGTACATATAAATAACACCAAAATCGGAGTCCGTTTGACCCCTCAAATCGACCCCTAAAGGTCTCATAATTTCATGCCCCAAAATCCTATTTTTCTACGGTTTTCATTAATTAAAGAATGGGATTGTGATTTATAATCACCCATAAATGAGTTTTAATAATTAAATCACTTACCTCTGTGATACCCACTGATTTTATCTCTTAAAAATCGCCTCAGAAGCTTCTTTCCGTTCAAAAATTGGAAGAAAACTCGACCTGCTCATTATAGGTATATTGTTCACGCGTTTTACTGCTCCCAATGGATTCCTTGTGAAATTCTAATGAATTTAGGCTTTTGAATCACTCAATGTGACCTTATAATGAAGGAGATATGTAAGTTTTAAGATTTGCAAATAGGGCATGTTTTTAATACGCCGTTAGGGGCAATTTCGTCATTAACCTAAAAACTGGGCAACCTTAGTAGTATGGCCATAAAATCCTCATACGATGTCCAAATTCGATGATTCGTTTTGCTACGGGTCCGTAATTACGATACGGATCTAATTCTTCCTTCAAAATAGTAATCGAAGCTTATTTGTTCAATATGATATCATTTACGCTTGAACAAACGATGTCGAAGTATAAGAAAAACGAGCACAACACAACCCAAACCTATCCGAAACATGTCAAACGACATCCTTTTTTGACCAAATTTTACAGGAAGCGCTTAAACAATATATAAGACTTTTACCGAGTGTCGGAACCAAAATACGAGCCCGATACCATGGTCTTTTACTCAATTTTCATTTTCATGTTCCTTGATAATTTTAGAAAAACAATTTAACAGAAAAATTCTTTTACTCAGGTTCTAGACCTCGAATTTCGACTCCGGGCACATGCCCGAGTCCCATATTTTTCTACGGAACTTCCGGGACAGTCCGATCTGGGGTCCGGGTTCGGGTCTGTTTACGAAAAATATTGACCAAAGTCAACTATTATCAAATTAATACCAAAATTCTTCAATATTTTCACTGAATTCACATATTTCCACATAAAAATTTTCCGACTTCGCGCCCGAGCTATGCATGCAAATTCAGGCAATATAAAATAAGGTTTTCAAGTCCTCAGAAGAACGGAACATATGAGGAAAATAGGTGATGACCCTTTGGGTCGTTACAGAGACATCCTAGGACACTTTAAAACCTTAGGCTCTGATACCAAGTTTGTCACACCCCAAATCAAGGGCGTGACTGGCGAACGACCGGGTAGCCCCAACCTAGTGGACCTGGGTGCGTTTCCTAACCCACGTGTTATCCCTTATTCATCATTACTTATAAACCCAAGAATTAACCAGTTTATAATTGAAATCACACTTTTACAAATATAAATAACACATTTAAATCACTTAACAAGTTTACAATTCACAATGCCCGGAATACATTTACATAAGACCATAATCTCACATTTACTGTCTACGGAGCCTCTAAGATATGATAGGATGATACAATACTTGCCGGTAACAAGGCTCCGGCTATACCTTACACAAAATCAAAATAAGACTCCAAAATAGAAGTGGCATGAGCCACGCAGGGCCCCGAGAGGAAAAGGGGCTCACTAAAACGGCCAATGGAAGGTGAAAGGAACTACTGCCGATGAACTGAAGTACCTGCTACGGATCCACCTACAATCATGACACGAATGTAGCGCCCCCAGCAAAAAGGGACGTCGGTACACTAGAATTGTACTGGTATGTATGGACAAGCTTTGTCCCAAGTAAACTCAAGCCATAAACAAATAAGTCAAGTTAATAAAACAACCAACTGATACACAAAGAAATAACAAGGCAAGCCAAACATATTCCCGCACTTACTTTGTTTCAAGTAGTCCTCAACCCATATACAAATAGAAATCAACAATGAAAGCAGCAACCAAATACATAGGGAAAGCACAATCAGCCAAACAAAGGGACAATCAGTGCCCCACAGGTTACAAACTCTCCTGTTGTCTCCTTTCACAATTCCACATCAATGATTTCACAATTGTATTCATATCGATTTAAATGGCAATTTTGATCGCTTTCCACCCTTATTACCTCGGCCACCCTTATCACCCCAACCCACACCTTATTACTTCGTGTTGTAGCGCGCAACCCGATCCCACCGTACAGTTTCAAATCACAACAATCACAACAACAACCAAAAAAAATACTTTACAAGGATCACAAACAAGGGCAATAAGCAACTTACAATTATTTCGTGTTTCCAAAATATTTTTCAAGCCAGTACCAATCCCATTATGTTCAACAATTCATAAGCAATTCGAGTTTTTTCAGCAATTTCCCACAATAAGCCAAGTATGCCATTACTACCATTGTCCCCAATTTTTACTATTTACGATTTCCTTTTTCATCATTCGGTTCACATCTCATTACCAGACAACACAGGATTAAACCAATCGAGCACCCAACAACTTAATCATAAGAACTACGCAACAATTCACATAGGTATCACGTACCAAATAATTTGTACACAAAAAGGGGATTTCACAAGGATCAAAGTTGCCATACATACCTGGAGTCGAATTCCCTTTCTTTTATCTCCTACTTCTATTTCACCCATGTTATCTTATGTTGCCAATTCTGCTCTTGCTAACCCTTACTTATATCCGCTCCTTTTTACTAAATTTCAAGTTTAAAGAACATGCATGAGTGTTTAACTTCCATTTTCAAAAGCTAATGCATAAAAATCGTTCTTCCCTTTACAAATGAAAATTAAGGAAAAAATGGTTAGGGTTTTTACCTTTAGAATTTGGGAAGAAGACACTTGCCCAAGAATTTTCGGACCAAGCTATTAGAGGAATCAATATTTGAAGATGATAGGTTTATTTCTCAAGAATCTCTCCTCCATCTCTCTTATTTTGCTCAGAAAATATGAACAAATAAAGTGTTGGGGTGTTTTATTAAAGAAGATATCGGGTAAAAAATTTTAGAAAATATGGGCCGAGTCAAATCTGCTATCGAAGAATTAACATGCGGTCCGCATTATGGACCGCAGAATTGCTCTCAAATATAACATGTTCTGACTCGATCTGCGATAAGAATGTGGTCCGCATTCGTGTTCTGTTGTCGCATAATGCGCCTCGGAATTGAGCCCTAAAATCCTTAAGGAATTTATGCGATGAATTTGCGATCCGCATTTTCATTATGCGATTGCATATTGGGCCGCATTTTCAACACCAATTTTGGCAAACCTTCTGATACAATCTACGGTAGGAATACGGTCTGCATAGCATATCTGCGAACACATTCTTGACCGCAGAAATGACAATTTCTGGAAAAATCTATTCTTTCATGTTTTAAAGCATAGGTCACTACCAAGGGTCTGAACCGCGGCTCTCAAGCCCGTCGAAAAGAATTCTATACATTCCTAACACAATATTTTGACCTTGCCACCACGAGCTACTAGGTTTTAAGCATAAAATTTACGGGGCCTTACATTTACGTGATCTTGGTAGTGACGAGGGAGTCTGCAGGATAATAGATGAACTATTAGGTGTTCGATTCCTATTGTGATATGTTGTGTAGCCCCGAGTTATAGGTGTGTGAAGAGTATTTTTGTATCTCCTAGTTGGAAAGATAAGTGCAATACTTGCGGTGGTATGAGTTCAGACTGAGGAAGACTAAATTGGATGTATTATGTGTATGTCGGTGGAAGGTATTTTCTATGTCTCATGATTCGAATAGGTGCAACTCATGTCCATGTATCAATTTTGATAATATAATACAGGTAGTATTGAGATTAATGTTGTTGATATACATTGTGATGTTTTGTCAAGTTGTAGCCGTGTTGTTAGGATGGTATTGGTGATTCTCTGGCAAGTGGATAGGCCCAATTACAAAGGAAACTCTATCGAAATTTTTGAAAAATTTGGGACTTAGTAAAAATTTGGTTGCCTAGAGAGTAGGCTTAACTGTTATGTGAGTGAATGCAAGAAAATGCAGAAGAATTCCAGATGATTTGTGTTTCCACAAGCTTATGAAAGAGTGAGTTTAATATCACTGTGGTATTATGTAAGCAACAGCACATATGCGTTATGAATATAGTGTGTCATGGTATATGGCTTTGAGCCAAGTTGGGGAGCTTCCTATTGGTTAGCGGATTGTGTGGTTATGTATTATGTTAGTTCTGATTTGACGCATGCTCGTGAATCAGTTATGGTTGTGGAAATTGGGTCGTGAATGACATGAGTGAAGGAAATTTTGACAAGATGTCATGAGCTCGGATGAGCAGGACATAAGTTTCCATGATTACAGTAAGTTGGCATTATTTTCAGCGTCACCTAACAATGCTATTTTGTAAAAGAGGTTTTGCATCCTGGCTAATGATTCTTGATCGCTCTTCAGAGTTAGTGCGACCGGCGGTTTCGAGGTACGCCCCAAATATTGTTGCGATAGGTTGTGGGAGTATATCCCACTGGAAGATTATATAAGTGTGGCATGTAGTCACTTGACTGATCAAAGATGTAAACCAAGTATGAAGGTTGTGATATTGTCGTTAAATTGAGAAATCCATGCCTAGAGCGCACTTGGCCTATTGGGTTGTGAACTAGGGAGGATTACTTAGATTATGATGGTTTTTCCTGTGTGTTATGAGAAAATGGAGTTATTATGGACCCTTGAAAGGTTGTCAAACTAGTTCATTGTGATCAGAATTAGCTTGAAGTTGGTGGATGGACTTAATGTGAATAATGGATCTATATCAGGCCAGATGTGTGCATTTTCGTAACGCGGTCCTCATGGAGGAGTAGTTAGGATGATGCTTTATTGTTAGATATCTCACTTAGTGATGCATTGCGCCGTGTGAGTTCTGAGACAACTCAAGAAATTGCTTACATGTTAAGAATCCACGTAGGAATGATGTTATATGAGCAACTTGGCTGTTGAAATTCTGATTGTAAATCGCACCTCAGTTGTGCTTGAGTTTTGTAGTTATAATGCTATATAATCCTCAGAGGTGTTATTATGCACTTAGCATGCTTATGACCCGATATTCGATATTTTGTTGTAATGAGCAAATTTGGCTCGATGTGCATCTCCTTATGTGAGATCTATGTGTGGATCGGGTGGCATACCGCTATGGGTATTTATCCAAATCAATTTACACGGCGCAACTACGTGATACGAGTATTGTTTTCTATATGCCATCTTTGTATGCCTTGCTTCCTGTTTTCCAAGGAAAGTCTGTATTAAAGCGTAGGATTTGATAATTCCTTCAGAGCTTATTTTCTTTAGTACCGCATACGAATTGGTAGCCTATTAACATATTGGGGAATCATATGCGACATTTAATTATGTCTGGAGTGGCTTATTTCTCGAGCAGTTAGTACTGGGTAAGACGAGATCATTGAATTCGAGATCGGTTCAATCTGAGTATATGAAGTAAAGTAAAGAGCTAAGACCACTGTTTGGTTCAGAATAAGGTGGTAGTTCTTACCAAGAGTATAGAACTAATGAATTGTTGTTTGAACAGTGGCTAAGAATGTATACAGATCGCATCCGTCATGTCAGTATTGTGAGAATTTGCACAAGGCATTTATATGTCACGCGGAGCATGGGACGTGTAGTTATTCCTTCTAAGTGATTAGATAAGAGAGCTTTAGATGATTAGGGAAGATGGTATTTCTAAGTGGAAGTGATTTGACGCAAGTATGTGTTACAGAAAAAGGTAATGTGATTAAATTGATTATATATCAGTAGTATTGTAGCATGTTCTTGTTGGGTCCACTAGTGGTATTTCGGTTTGCTTGGTAGCACAGATAAATATTGAGTATCTGTCGTGGAATGATTAGGAATCAAATGGGTACATGTATTCTCACGGTGGAAACTGGGATCAGGTATGATGATTTGTGTGTTATATGGAGTTCTAATGTATAGGCTATGTTGTGGTGGTGGATCTTTATTTGCTGGTATGTTATATTATGGATGTGATGTTGGAATTCTGATTGGTTGTCTTAGTATTGGGTGATTTTGAACTATTGCATTAAAGTCTACGCCAGAAATGCCACGGATTAAGTGGTGAAGTGCGTTAGAATATGTTTTAGCAGAATGATTTATATTTCAAAGAACTAGCGGACAGCTAGGAAGGAGTACTTTCTTAATTGGGCACTTGTGATAGATGTCAGTGTAGAGGTTGCTATCATTGATCGCGTTCCGTTATTGAGGGACTTTTCGGATGCATTTCTTGTGGTCGAACATATTGCCGGGCAAGATTGTGGATTTCAGTATTGATTTGGGGACTGTAGTGTACCGCTTCGGCAGGAGTTATAGTAGTGGAAGAAACAGTTTTAGGCTTCTTGGTACTGAGTTCGTTGGCGGGCCGATATGGCTACGCATTTAGCTTGAGTTAGTTGGTTGACCTTGAGTTGTATTATTGAGGAATAGGTTGAGTCTATCGTTATTGAGCTTGTTAGCGATCTGAGGGAAGCTATGAGTCATTTATTGATGTTGTGGGAAATTGTGATTTGTTAGTTATGGGCACATGTGGTGCGATTCTATTGAGAATTTATAGAGAAAGTCGAGCGAGAAGAGCGATTGAGTGTTTCTCGGTGTTTGGAGCATTGGCTATGGTCCATCGGGTTGTGTGTCGTGTGTTCTCTGTTTCAGCATGGGTGTAATGAATTGCATTGGTTTCAGACATCAAATGTGAGTGGTTGTTGATTTTGAGCATAGCAGCTTGAGGTGCTTCAAGGGCTAGAGGTGCTTCAGGTGTATCGCGCATTGTAGCGAGGCTGCGGGAGTTATGACCTTTCAAAGTAGATTCAGGCACTCTATTTCTATGATGTGAAACGGGGTCTCGGCCTTGTATTGTAATGGCATTGATGAGCTTGAGGTACAGCTCTTTCGTTTGAGTCATTTGTTATGATTTGAGTGTGCTCAGATCGTTTCCTATTGCTGCGTGTATTATACAAGATGTGGTGTAGCCTTTTATTGAGGTATTATATCACCAGAGTGGTGTTGGATTCGAGGAGATCGTTGGGTTCATTAATGAATATGGACAGATTTGATCTCAACTTGTTGGGAAGATAATATCGAGGTTTGACCCGGAAATCTATTGTGATATCAGTCAAGGGAAATGGTTTCATGAATGGTTGATCTGAGAGATGATTACGGTTTATAGCGTGTTTCATTCATCGTTGGCAGTATATAAAAGTGTGGGAATAAGGCTTTAGCTAATAAGAGGTTCTCTACTTGTAATTGGTTACTGGGACAACTACTGTGAATATAAGTTATAGTTCCGAGTGTTTGGTTTAGGCAGTATATCATATGTTTTCACCTGAGGGTGAAGGTATGGGTTATTACAGCTGGTTCGGGCTTATTCGGAGTATAGATGTGAATTTCTGATCTTGTGTATGATTTTTGGAAAGTGCAACGTGGTTCAATGATTATGGTTTAAATGGACTGTGAAATTTTGGCTATATTGTGTTATTGGGTCTATGCGAGATAGGTGATGAGGGATCACCCAGGGTATACGATTGGTAAGATCATTCAGCTATTGGTTGGCTTCTAGAACAACTCTCGATACACTCGAGGACGAGCGTTTGTTTAAGTTGGGGAGGATGTGATGACCTGGCCCATCGTCATGGGAGTTACCACCCCGTTTTCCCCGTTTATGCATCTATATGTTTCACTATATGTGTTTGGAGAATTTGAAGTAATTCGGACAAAGTTCGGTTAGAAATGAGACATTAGTCTCTTTATGAGAAGGTTAGTTTGGAAAAGTCAACCCAATGTTGACTTATGAGTTAGAGGGCTCGGGATGGATTTTCGATGATTCGACTAGTTTTGGGGGATGATTTTTGACTTGGGAGTGAAGTCGGAATTGGATTTGGAGGTCCGATGTAGAATTAGGCTTGAATTGGCGAAGGTTAGTATTTTGGCGAATTCCGGTTGATAGGTGAGATTTTGATCTGATGGTCAGAATGGAATTCCTGATAGTTGTTGTAGCTTTGTTAGGTGATTTGGTATATGTGTGAAAAAGCTCAGGTTATTCGGAGGAGATTTGGTTAGGTTTATTATCAAATGTGTGTTTCGGAAGTTTTAGAAGAACTTAGGCTTGAATCCGATGTAAATTTGGTGTTGTGATGTTAGTTTTGGTGTTTTGAGAGTGCAACTAAGTTTTCATGATCATATTTGACATTTTAGTATGTTCGTATGCGGTCTCGAGGAGCTTGGGTGAGTTTCGGATAGGTTTTGGTTGCGTTGTGCTCATTTTTCTTATGCTACAACGTCGTTTCTTCAAGCATAAATGATATCTTATTGAACAAATGAGCCCCGATTACTGTTTTGAATAAAGCATTAGATTTGTATCGTAATTATGGACCCGTAGCAAAAAGAATCACCAAATTTGGACATCTAATGAGGATTTTATGGCCATTTTACTAAGGTTGCCCAGATTTTCATGTTAATGACAAAATTGCCCCTGACAGTGTATTAAAAACCTGTATTATTTGCAAATCTTAAAACCTACATATCTCATTTATCATAAGGTCAAATTGAGTGATTCAAAATCCTAAATTCATTAAAATTTCACAAGGAATCCATTGGGAGCAATAAAACATGTGAACATTATACCTATAATGAGAAGGTCGAGTTTTCTTCCAATTTTTGAACGGGAAGAAGCTTCTGAGGCAATTTTTAAGAGAAACAATCAGTGGGTATCACAGAGGTAAGTGATTTGATTATTAAAACTCGTTTATGGGTGATTATAGACCATGATACCATTCTTTATTTCATGAAAAATAGTAGAGAAATAGGATTTTGGGGCCTGAAAATTATAAGACTTTTAGGGGTCAATTTGAGGGGTCAAACGGACTCCGATTTTAGTGTTCTTTATATGTACGGACTCGTGGAGAGACGATAAATCTGTTGGAGTGATTTTCAGAATTTTTTGATAAGTGGGCTCGGAGCTCGGGTTTTACCAACTTCGTAAATTTCAGTACTTTTCGAGTATTTTTGTTTGGGTTAAGTTTCATTAACCCATATTTATGTATTCGTTGTGGTTTTGACTAGATTCAACGCACGAGGATGTCGATATGAAAGGAAAAGGAATTGTGGACCAGTCTACGGCCGGTTAGAGGTGAATAGTTGGTGTATATGATGGTCTGAGGGTTTGCAACCCCGGTTTATAATATTGTGACGCTATTTTAGGGTGTGACTCGCATCCCATGGCAGATGCGGGATTGTTTATGACTGGGGATTGTGACTTGGTCCATCCCGAACAAGAATGTTTCTATATTGGCGACTGATACGCACCATGTAGTGAATATATTTGGGCTTATTGCCATGTTTGGGGCCTTGTGCCGATCTGTAGCATCCTCAAAGGATGAATATTATTGTGATAGCATGCTTTGTATTATCATTGATCTCAGTCCTGTGTTTAATTATTGTTATGAAATGCTAAGTTACTTTTTCTGAAGTTAAATATCTAAAGTATACTCTTCTTAATAAATTGGAAACTGGGAAATTAATTGAATCTGTTACGTGACTCATATACATACTGTGGACTGAGTATGGATCGGGCTGCACGCCGCAGCGAATGTTATGATTATATTGCGCTTGTGCTGAAGGAGCCCCTACGTAGTCTGTACACACCCCCAGTGCGCGTTGTTGACGTTAAATGGATCGGGTTATACGCCACATCGTGTTCATGTGCATTTGCATTGCATTTTTACATTATACTTGACTGTTATATTTTGAAGTTGTTTGCTGTTAGTTCGTAGGGAAGTGTCGGACTGTTAGTTTTAGCTTTACTTTGTGTCATTTCGTGGATTTCTTATCTTCAGACATTTTATATGCTCATTACTCACTGAGTTGGTAGTGCTCACCCCTACTCCCTGCACCTTGTGTGCAGATTCAGGTGCATCGGAGGATTAGTTGAGCAGTCTTTGTCTCCAGAGTTTATCAAAGTTGTTGAGGTAGCTGCTTGACATATGCAGGACGTGACTACTCTTCCTATTTCAGTTTTATTTATATATACATTCCCAGACTTATGTATTTTTATTCAGATATTGTTATCTAGTTTGTTTAGAGGCTCTAGACTCATGACCCCAGGTCTTTGGGAGTTACAGTTTATGTTAGAGTTTCGTATAGTTATCTTTTGAGTATTTCAACTATGAGTATTGATGTTTGATTTAAGTATTTAATTAATTGGTTTTGAGCTTCATTCTTGGGTTGAGAGAGTGAATGGTCGGGCTTGCCAAGCATTAGTGTTGGGCGCTATCACGACCGGGTTTGGGGTCGTGACAAGTGAACCTGTAAGGCCCCAGAAAATTTTGCTAAGTAATATAGGATTCTGTGGTGCCACGTAGGCTAATTATTATATTTTATGTGCTATGAACATGATGGACATCAATTAGACTTGATAAATATGAGTATGAGTCTTATGGTAAGTGATATGAGGTCCAAATGGAAGCCCAAGTGTAAGCCAAATGGGAAAATTTTCGAAATAGGCCAAAATTCCAAATGGATTCGCACAAGGCTCCACTTTAAACGACCATAGATAATTATGTATAAGGTTTTATGTGGTGAATAGCATATCAAATGAAAGCCCTTTGGGTCTAGTTTCCAACGCTTCAAACCGTTCGTCATTTGGACATTCCTACACAAAGTTATGATCAAATTACCAAAGGCTGGAAAATGCGATCGTGTGTCAGGTCAAATCTGCGATCCGCATGTTCGTTCTGCGGTCCGCATGTTCGTTCTGCGGTCCGCATTTTGACCGCAGATTGAACCAGTGTAGCTCATTTTTGGCTGCCGATTTTGCGGTGCATTTTGCGGCCCGCATGTCCATTCTGCGGTGCATTCTGCGATAGCAGAATTGACATCGCAGGGTTATTTGTTTTATTTTTATAACCCGACCCCATTTCAATATATAGGCTTTGGGGTTCATTTTGGGGTCATTTCTTACTGATTTTAGAGAGAGGTGAGAGTATTTTAGAGAGAGAAGGAGGAACCCAACATCTAAATCATCCAAATCTTGCATCAATCTTCAAGAATCAAGAACCCAATAGCAAGTTCTTTATCTAAGAGGTAAGATTCTATACCCTAGGGTTTAATTTCGAGTTTGGTGTATAAGATGAGTTATTGAGGTATGATTCTTGGGTTTATTAGTATTGTGTATACATACATGTACAACTTAGGTTTATGGGAAGATTGTTTAACTTAAATAACTAAAGATTGGGTTAGGGAATGAAGGAAGTCTTAAAAAGGGATTTTAAATCAAGATGCTCAACTAGTGTTTGATAAATTGTTCAAATGAGCTAGTTTCATGAATATCTTTCTAATATGTGTTTAAATTTGTTATGTTTCATAGTATATTGGAATTGCTAGAGTTTTTGGAGTGTTGTAGTAACTTAAGGAAAGCTCAATCGAGGTATGTATGGCTACCTTTGATTCTTGTGAAATCGCCCTTATGTGTGCAATTCGTTTGGCATGTGTTAATTTGAGAGATTGTGTGTAATTTGTTGATTTTGTTGTTGGGTATCTAATTGATGTTAAACTACATGTGGTGTGGTATGAAATATGAATTGAAAGATAACAAGGGAATTGGAATTGGTGAAGAATTGTGAATAATGGTTATGATGGCCTATATGGCACCTTGTGGAAAAGAAACGAAACACTTGAAAATTGATTTATTGTGGAAAGAGACGAAACACTTGAATTGTGGAAAATTGTTGAACATACTTGTGTGAATATTTTTTATTATGGAAATATTGTAACTTGGTTGTGATATTGGCTTGATAAGTAATTGAGAACATGAAACAATGTGCAAGTTGCTTATTTGAACTTGTTGAAATTGTGTGTAGTGCCTTATCTGCTGTTTGAAATTGTTGTGTTTTAAACTGTAAGGCGGGGTCGTGTTGAGCGCCGCAACGTGAGGAAATAAGGTGTGGGTTGGGGTGATAAGGGTGGCCGAGGTAATAAGGGTGGTCGGGGGTAATAAGGATGGAAAGCGATCGAAATCGCTATTGAAAATTGATATAAAAATCAATAATGTGAAATTGTGAAAGGAGACAGCAGGAGAGTTTGCAACCTGGGGGGCACCGATTGCCCCTATGTTTGACTACTTGCAATTTATGTGGTTGATTGGTTGTTGTTCTAATTGTTGACCTTGAACGTGCTTATGTTGAGACTTATCTGAAATGAGAAAAAGGTGGAAAATATGGTTGGCTGGCTTGATTAGTTTTGATGTAATTTAATGGCTTGAGTTTACTTGGGACAAAGTTTGTCCATACATACCAGTACAATTCCAGTGTACTGACGTCCCTTTTGCCGGGGACGCTACATTCGTATTATGATTGTAGGTGAATCGATAGCAGGTACTTCAGCTCATCGGCAGTAGCATCCTTCATTATTCCACTGCCCGTTTTGGTGAGCCCCTTTCCTTTCGGGGCCTTGCGTGGCTCATGCCACTCTTGTTTAGACTTTATTTTGATCTTGTGTAAGGTATAGCCGGAGCCTTGTTACCGGCAAGTATTGTATCCTCCTTTGTAATCCTAGAGGCTCCGTAGACAGTAAACTGTGGGACTATGGCCTATGTATGTATATGTATATGTCAGGCGCTGTAAATTGTAACTTGTTAGTAAATAAATTGTATGGTTATGTTTGTACATTGTGAAATCAGTTATAATTGGTAAGATCTCTGGTTTTTGAGTAATAAACAACATAGGGGAATCGCGTGGGATATAAAGGAACCCAGGTCCGCTTGACTGGGGCTACCTAGTCAGGCGCCGGTCATGTCCCTCGATTTGGGACGTGACAAACTTGGTATCAGAGCCTAAGGTTTTTAAGTGTCCTAGGATGTCTCGGAGCCGTGTCTAGTAGTGCCCTTCTTATCGGTGTGTTGTCGACCACATCATATAAGTTGGGGGCTGCACGGACATTTAGGAATTTACCAATTTCTTTGATATTCCAGATCGTGCGATATGGCTCAAGATAGGGAGCTAATTTCCTCTCTAAGTATTACTCTCAAGATTGGTAATTTTGATACCATAATCTGTGAATTCGAAGCATGTAAGGTGGGATTTATCCCACCATTGAGTCCAAGTGGATTACCCAAGGACTTGTTAGGAGAATGTGTTGAGTCATGGAGTGATTGGTAGAAGTTGTTGTTAAGGAGAGTACCCTCGTTCTTACTAATGTCATTGTACCACCAGATCATGTAGTATTTCATCAGTATGTACGGCTAAAATCCCTTCTCTTAGAAAATAAGCTTCCATGGTGCTCGCATAAATGTTGTAGGTTCAAAATATAATTGATGCAGTACCCGTTTTGTTATGTTAAGTGAATTATTGTTGTGAAAATATATGTTGGAGGTACTTTTTCATTTGTTTAATATATTATTCTTGGTAGATGAGGATATGTAAAGAATGTGAACTATGTGCTAAAATGTCTAGACTTCAAGTCAAGTTTGAATTGATATTTTGATGCCAAATTTTGTGAGAAAACTTGTTATGGTTGATTCTTCCAAAATGTTCTTACGTGTACCAAAGGTATTTGATTGATTGCGTCTTGTTGTTGGTAATGTATAAAGATGTTTGGAAATGAAGTAAGTGATTGTGTAAATGTGGTAAGACTAAATGTTGGACTCTAGCTGTGATTGATACTTTACATGAATTGTTGTTGTGTCCCGATATTTGTGAAAGATGCATTCCAATATGATCAACGTGCTATTATTGACAACTTAAAATAGGTTTTAGAAGTATAAATCATGTATTCAAATGTGAAGTCCTCTATGCATAGAGATGTTGAAATAAGTCAAATGCTTTTGAGAAATAAAGTATAGACAATGTGTCGAGAACTCAAAATGAAATTGTACCTGGTGATACTTGTGACATGAGGGAATATGAAACATATTATGATGTTGATGTGAAATGCGAGGAAGAAGTGATTGTGTTATGAAATGTGGCCTAGTGCCAATTCTGATGTGATAATTATGGCCCCAAGAGTCGATGGACTAATATACGTAAAAATGGCATGATTCTTTTATTCGATAATGTGGTGAATGTTTAAAGTGTTTGATTTGTACTTGTGATTTTATTATTATTGTATGAAGCGCATAGGTGAATAATTTTATATGTGAACCCTATGGAAGGGCTATGAAATGCAGCCTAGAGGTATGGTAATTATGTAAAAAGCTATGTGATCCATTTTATTTGGTAATGTGGCGATTGTTTAAACTTTTTGTTAAACCCTTATGATTTCCTTGTCCTTGCATAGATATGTTCTTAAAAAGAATCTAAATTACAAAATAGTTCATGCACATGCTCTTTTAATGAGACGTATTATTTACAAATTCTCCCGATCACAGTTCTAGTATATACAACCTCCTATGGAATTGAGCTCTATAATTATGTTCCAGAATTGAGTTATAGCACTATTGATACTTCCCACTTGTTTTTCCTAAATTCTCAACAAAGGACTATTCCTGATGAATTTCTTACAGAAACTTTTTATTTAAATGGACAACATCTGCTCACTCGTGCCTACACATGCACCATCATAAAGTTTGTACATGTGGTGTCAAGTTCCATGCAAAGTATCCAAGATTTGTGATCCTTCTCGAGTCACTCTTTTCTCAGTTGTGTATATGGATTATATGGCTTGAACAGGCCAATCCACTCTCTTGCAAGTAACGTCATGAAAACCTTTTTACTATCAAGAAACGTGAAAGCATGCATCTACACTTATCCTACAAGTACATGTCAATTGAAATGGTCAATGTGTGCATAAAGTTTTTCTAAAAAATTCAGATCCTCACATCCCATCATAGGAAAGATCTTGTGTCGCCATAATTTTTGTTTCCACTTGAGATATCCCGTAGTAAGTAGCTCACTTGGTTTCTAGTATTGTGGTTGCCCGTGATGTAGAATTGTATTGTAGTTTGGAAGATAGTATAGCATAGGCATGTCCAACTCATAACGAATGATTATTCTCTCTTTATGTCTCCACAATGTGTTAATTGTATTCCTTATTTAGTGAAGTCGTTGTGCTAGAACCCAACACTTGTACGATAACCATGAGAGAACGTGTCTTCTATGTATCACTATGACACTTCCTTTTTCAAGTCAAAACATATGGAGATCTCATCATGAACATCTGCAAACCTTCAGTGATTATTGTGCACTGTCTCATTGAGTTTGGTTTTCTTTACACCCTCAACTTCTAGAATCTTGGACTATGTCGTTGTCATGTGTGGAGAGTTTTACTACTCTTGGTATATCACCTTCTCTGGCTATATATGAGTGTTATTTGCCTTCTCCCTGGAGCGTCGTGTTAACTATTAGAACCATCTAACCAATTCATGCTTTTGTCCCAATATCAAGATTTCCTAGCTATTGAGTTTCACTCGTGAAAGGTTGAGATTAGATGACTTCGGATTTTTGTACATATCATGAACATGTTGATTTGAATGAAAAAAATGGTCGTAATTTTTAGTTCCCTCATATATGATCAATTACCAACAAGTGTTAAGTTGTCTAGAATATGGTAATCTGATAAACGTTTAATTATTTTCATCCTTATAGGCTTGTGGAATAGATTCTGTGCGTCAAGTAATGTTAAGAGTGTAATTCAACTTCGTGTATTTTGAATCCCATATCACATTCAAGGTGCTAGAGTATTCCTATTCGGGGTTGATGGATTTTCCCTACACTTTAGAAAATGAGTGGTTCACGTACTTGAGTATTCCTCCTTAATGATTCCTATTTCCCATGTACTACTTACTCCTATTCCTCATTTGTGTATTAATTGAGGTAGTCACAATGATTAACCATGTCAGTATTGTTAGTAGTAACATTTTCTGTCTCTTAGTATACGACCTCATAAAGTACTCTACCCAGTGCATTAATAGATTCCTGAAGAACTCCAGCCTGATCTTGAACTCTGTTGTTCCTCGTTGTATTAGATCATTGGGTATTGTAAGTTCAGACATGTCAAAGATAAAGCTTCATAGTGTGATCACATATATATTGGATAGATAAAGTTATGGTCAGTTTATGGTATCACATCTTAGGGTAACTATTAAGGGTCATCAAGGGTTTAGTGTGAGTGTACCCCTGAAAATGTTATGTGAGTTGATAATAAAAAGTAACATGACTATATTACACATTAGGTTGCAATAGGTGTATGATACTCCCCGTAACTGTTCCTCATGTACTTTGTGTTTCCATATGCTTATGTCTAAGAAGATAGTGAAAAAATAAATGAATAAAATAAATTGTGGGTATGAATTGACTTGATTGAACTATATAATCATGGAATTGTGGGTTATTGTTGTTATCATGAATTGCAATATCCAGTGGAGTGTAAATTGTACAGTGGAAGTTATAAAAAGGTAAAGTCAATGGATAGTTATCTCATGCAAGATGTTTATCTGTCATCCTTATTATGTATGTTTGGGAGTTGATATTATTTTTGAGAAGGTGTTATGATAATGCTTGTAAGTCGATAATGTCGTGTAGAAGGATAAATGTGTCGTGGAAGGAAAGTACTTTCGTTTGATTGAATACCAGTTAGTTTTGACTTGGAATGTACCATATAGGTATTTTGATGTAAAAATGTGCAGTCCATGTTCTGGTATCCATATGTTAATGTAGTTCTTATAATACTGGGACTAGGATTGTGGATATATATACATTGTGGTGCTATGTACAGTTGTGGATGTGTGGTTAAGAAGATTTTGGTGATTCTCTGGCAGGTGGATAGGCCTAGTTACAAAGGAAACTCTGCCGAAATTTCTGAAAAATTTAGGAGTTAGTGAAAATTTTGAGACTGAAGGTAGGTTAGAAAAGAGATGTATGATGTTAAAGTGTTTGGGAAAGACTATACACCTCATTCGAGGACGAATGATCCTAAGGGGGGGAGAATGTAAGGCCCCAGAAAATTTCGCTAAGTAATATAGGATTCGGTGGTGCCACGTAGGCTAATTAGTATATTTTATGTGCTATGAACATGATGGACATCAATTAGACTTGATAAATATGAGTATGAGTCTTATGGTAAGTGATATGAGGTCCAAATGGAAGCCCAAGTGTAAGCCAAATGGGAAAATTTTCGAAATAGGCCAAAATTCCAAATGGATTCGCACAAGGCTCCACTTTAAACGACCATAGATAATTATGTATAAGGTTTTATGTGGTGAATAGCATATCAAATGAAAGCCCTTTGGGTCTAGTTTCCAACGCTTCAAACCGTTCGTCATTTGGACATTCCTACACAAAGTTATGATCAAATTACCAAAGGCTGGAAAATGCGATCGTGTGTCAGGTCAAATCTGCGATCCGCATGTTCATTCTGCGGTCCGCATGTTCGTTCTGCGGTCCGCATTTTGACCGCAGATTGAACCAGTGTAGCTCATTTTTGGCTGCCGATTTTGCGGTGCATTTTGCAGCCCGCATGTCCATTCTGCGGTGCATTCTGCGATAGCAGAATTGACATCGCAGGGTTATTTGTTTTATTTTTATAACCCGACCCCATTTCAATATATAGGCTTTGGGGTTCATTTTGGGGTCATTTCTTACTGATTTTAGAGAGAGGTGAGAGTATTTTAGAGAGAGAAGGAGGAACCCAACATCTAAATCATCCAAATCTTGCATCAATCTTCAAGAATCAAGAACCCAATAGCAAGTTCTTCATCTAAGAGGTAAGATTCTATACCCTAGGGTTTAATTTCGAGTTTGGTGTATAAGATGAGTTATTGAGGTATGATTCTTGGGTTTATTAGTATTGTGTATACATACATGTACAACTTAGGTTTATGGGAAGATTGTTTAACTTAAATAATTAAAGATTGGGTTAGGGAATGAAGGAAGTCTTAAAAAGGGATTTTAAATCAAGATGCTCAACTAGTGTTTGATAAATTGTTCAAATGAGCTAGTTTCATGAATATCTTTCTAATATGTGTTTAAATTTGTTATGTTTCATAGTAGATTGGAATTGCTAGAGTTTTTGGAGTGTTGTAGTAACTTAAGGAAAGCTCAATCGAGGTATGTATGGCTACCTTTGATTCTTGTGAAATCGCCCTTATGTGTGCAATTCGTTTGGCATGTGTTAATTTGAGAGATTGTGTGTAATTTGTTGATTTTGTTGTTGGGTATCTAATTGATGTTAAACTACATGTGGTGTGGTATGAAATATGAATTGAAAGATAACAAGGGAATTGGAATTGGTGAAGAATTGTGAATAATGGTTATGATGGCCTATATGGCACCTTGTGGAAAAGAAACGAAACACTTGAAAATTGATTTATTGTGGAAAGAGACGAAACACTTGAATTGTGGAAAATTGTTGAACATACTTGTGTGAATATTTTTTTATTATGGAAATATTGTAACTTGGTTGTGATATTGGCTTGATAAGTAATTGAGAACATGAAACAATGTGCAAGTTGCTTATTTGAACTTGTTGAAATTGTGTGTAGTGCCTTATCTGTTGTTTGAAATTGTTGTGTTTTAAACTGTAAGGCGGGGTCGTGTTGCGCGTCACAACGTGAGGAAATAAGGTGTGGGTTGGGGTGATAAGGGTGGCCGAGGTAATAAGGGTGGTCAGGGGTAATAAGGATGGAAAGCGATCGAAATCGCTATTGAAAATTGATACAAAAATTAATGATGTGAAATTGTGAAAGGAGACAGCAGGAGAGTTTGCAACCTGGGGGGCACTGATTGCCCCTATGTTTGACTACTTGCAATTTATGTGGTTGATTGGTTGTTGTTCTAATTGTTGACCTTGAACGTGCTTATGTTGAGACTTATCTGAAATGAGAAAAAGGTGGAAAACATGGTTGGCTGGCTTGATTAGTTTTGATGTAATTTAATGGCTTGAGTTTACTTGGGACAAAGTTTGTCCATACATACCAGTACAATTCCAGTGTACTGAAATCCCTTTTTCCAAGGACGCTACATTCGTTTTATGATTGTAGGTGGATCAGTAGCAGGTACTTCAGCTCATCGGTAGTAGCATCCTTCATCTTCCACTGGCCGTTTTGGTGAGCCCCTTTCCTCTCGGGGCCCTGCGTGGCTCATGCCACTCTTGTTTAGACTTTATTTTGATCTTGTGTAAGGTATAGCCGGAGCCTTGTTACCGGCAAGTATTGTATCCTCCTTTGTAATCCTAGAGGCTCCGTAGACAGTAAACTGTGGGACTATGGCCTATGTATGTATATGTATATGCCGGGCGCTGTAAATTGTAACTTGTTAGTAAATAAATTGTATGGTTATGTTTGTACATTGTGAAATTAGTTATAATTGGTAAGATCTCTGGTTTTTGAGTAATAAACAACACGGGGGAATCGCGTGGGATATAAAGGAACCCAGGTCCGCTTGACTGGGGCTACCTAGTCAGGCGCCGGTCATGTCCCTCGATTTGGGGCGTGACAGAACCAGTCCCATTAAAAAGAGTCCCAACCGATTGGAAGTATCTAGATTCTAGGAATTCACTCGAATGTCTCTTCAAACTTGAATTGTAGTTTAATTAAACTTCGAAGAGTCTAAAAAGACGTACCTACCCCATCAATTATTCCCATGTATATTGATCATCTTTGGTATATTCCTTACTTCATCTCTCTCAAGTCGTAAGAAACTCTCATTCTTGTTTTATCTTCTAGACACAATCTAATTCTCTTCTTCTCCAAACCCTAGGCTAGATATGTCAAACACCGCTAAAAATCCTTCACCACCACCACCACAGGAAATCATTTCCACACCTTCTACCACTACTTCAACCACACCAATCTCTAAGAAAAGTAGAGTAAAGATGATGGCTCGTAAGATTTTTGCTGAAGGAGAGGAGATCTAGAAAACATACAAGCAATTGAAAGCAAACAGGGAAGAAGAATCCTAGAAATCTGAAAATTCATTTAAATCTGCTACTAAGGGGAAAGAAAGTAGTTCTTTCAAAACTAAACAGGTATCTTCTGATTCTAAAGTTTCTCTTGAGACAATTTCTAAAGTTGCTGCAAATTTGGAGAATATATTTGTAGGATAGATAGCAGGTATAGAGTCTACATAATCTAGTGAAGTTGGTGGTAAAAAAAAGAGCAATGGCGCTAGGAGTACTATGAGGAGAAAAGGGATAAGAGTGTTGATTCTTCACCCACTCTTGTTGGTATAATAAAAGAAATTGGTGCAATGGTTGTTTGGGGAGAGGAATTTATTGAAATAGAAGAGAGTATGAGTAAAACAGGGGGGAGTGGGTCTGGCAAAGCTGCTGAAGGGTTGATTCAACTCAGAAAATATAGATGAACATGTTTCATCTGAAAAGGAAACCCTCGCGGACCTACTGATAGATTTATCAAGGGCACCAAAAACTCATGCCATTCCCTATGGTTTCATTCTCACAGTTGTGCTTGCACATTTCAAAGTACTTATGAAGAAGTGGGTTTAATACTCTGCTTGCTTGCGATTATGAAGTCAGTGTCATTCTTAATGAACCTGGTTCATCTAAAAAGACACCTATCAATAGCAAAGTCAGAGTCTTGGTACAGGAGAGTGAGGCAAAGGATATTAAGATAGCAAGGTTGAAGACATGATTGGTAGAGGTAGAATCTGAGAGAGAGATGTTCTCAAAACTGAACTTGCAAGAGAAAAGGAGAAGAATGTTGAAATTCTTCAAGACATGCTGAAACTTCTCCAAGAAAATAACCCAACCCCTACCTCTTCCAAGCCTTAAATTCTAGCCTAGTGTAGATCAACCAGTGACCCAGTTCGGGATGTTTATTTCTTTTGCTCGTGTTTTCAGTATTTTTATTTCTTCTTATGCTTTGTGGTAGAATCATATCAATCATTAGTGAAGTTCACTATTCTTGCTCTAATTGTTTGTTTATATTTCTTTGATGGTTGAAATTCATAGTTTGACCTATGATGATTAATCCATGTTTTCATTTAAAGTAGCCCTAGTGGCCATGAGTAAGATTTAACATCTGGTTATCTCATATTTTTTATGCAACTTTTCGATGATGCCAAAAGGGGGAAAAAGGTTGTGCTTTAAACAAGCGATGTTTACACTTTGAACAGTGATGTTTATATCCTAATGTACCCGGTTCTTGATGATAAGTGATAAAAAGGAAAAATGTTCCTAACATTGTGCTAATGTTGAGCTGAGTTGAAACAGGGCTAAGCTTATGAAACGCACAGAGTTTGTCATCATCAAAAGGGGGAATTTATTGGAACAGGTAAAGGTTAGTTTTGAAGACCGACAAAGGAACCCATGATGAACCAGGTCCATCTAGTAGTCCATCCCCCAGGTGCACAAAAACGGGCAGATTTGAGCATGTGTGTTTCACGTGATGGAGATAAGCTTAACTTGGTGTATTTAATATGTCCTAATCAAAAAGGTTGCATAATTGATACGTAGAAGGACTCCTTAATCAAAGAGAACACTATTCAAGATAGGGAAGGAGTTAGAAGTTGAAATCAACTAGAACTCTTCCACCAAGGAAGAGTTGCATCAGAACTCTAGTGATTTCTTCAACTGTGAACTCTATAAATTGCAGGATATCCTCACATTAAAGAGTTGCACAAAAACGCAGAAGTTAAATGTGAATTGGGAGTAAAATACCAAGGCTTTTTGCAAGAAATTCGTGTGTGATTAAAGTGTGCGAACCGGAAGCTACATGAGCAAGATTGAAGAACAAGCTCCATAAAGAGTGTTATGTGTCATTCTTTATTTGTAGTTCAATTATAGTAGGTGTTTTAATATTGTACCTTTCAGCTTTAATAGAAGCAATTGTATTAGGTACTTTGAGTATTCAAGTTGTAGTTAACTTGAAGTTGTTGCAGCAATTAGAGGCTAGTTGCCACAACGGGATTAGAGTTAATCCTTAGGTTTACAAAGAGTTTTGTAAATGCAGTTTTGGCTCAGTGATTTTAGTGGAAATTTGGGAAAATCCCACTGAGTAGTAGGTCATGGTTTTTTCACCATTTGATCCAGGTATTTTCCACGTAAAAATCTATGTATTCTTTATTTTATGTACTTTTAATTCTACAAACAGCAATTGTTAGTACACCTAGAATAATCAGGTCCTTCCAGAAACAGTTTAAGCAAAACTTGGGTACCACACAAATCATCCCCCCCCACCTCTTGTATGGTTTTTCCATTTAGAACACCAATGCTGGTGTGTTGCAGGTCCAAGGCTCGCAAATGCGAGCATCTAATTTGCAAAAATCTTTCCCATTGGCGATAAAAAGGCTGGGTAGGGGACCTTCGCAATTGCAAAGTTCATGATCGTATTTGCGATAGAAATAAGTTGCAATTGCGAACAAATGTTTGCATTTGCGATAATAGCAGGGTTGAGCATTCTTCACAATTGCGATGTAATGTTCGCATTTACAGGGCTCGCAATTGCAAACCCCTGATCACAAATGCGATAATTGCGACTGTTCAAAAAGAGTTTTAGACGGGATTTCAACTCATTCTTTCAAATTTTCAAACCCTAAGCTCCCATAGATGATTTTTGAAAGACAAGTTCTTCCCTAAAATCATAGGTAAACAACTTAAATTATTTCTTTCAATCTACTTCATTTTTTTACAAGATTTCATCACAAAATCTAGGGATTTTCATAGGAAATTAGGTGTTTCGGGGTGAAACTTGGGAATTTCAACATTTGGGGATTTAGACCTCAATTGAGGTCGGATTCCAAAACTAATTTCATATTCGGTTTCGGGGGTAAATAGGTAAAGGATTTTGGTCCGAACTTCGGGTTTTGACCAAACGGGCCTAGGGTCAATTTTTTGACTTCTTTTGGAAAATGTTGGAAAACTATAATTAGGTATTAGGTTTGAGTTCTTAACATTTATTGACGTTGTTAAGTTAATTATGACTAGATAAAAGTGAATTGGAGGTGAAATCTAGAGTAAAAGCGATATTTGAGGCTTGATTTGTGGCCGTTAAATCGAGATAAGTGTTTGGCCTTTATCGATTGCATGGTGAGGATTGAGATACTGTGTACATTTCTTTTATCGATTGCATGGTGAGGGTTGAGAGTAAAAGCAGGAAGGGTGATGCCGTGCATTTGTTTTCTATTGCTGTAATTATTTGATGATATCGACTCAAGTTCCTTGATTGTTTCGTTTCAATTATTTTTTGTGTTTCCTTATTCTGGTATTCCCCATAGCATGATGCCCCTTCAAGTAAACTTTTGATAGCTTCTATTATTGTTATTCTGTTAGATATTGTTTATTGCACAGGTTTATGATGTTGGTCGTGTCTTAGTCTCATCACTACTTCACCGAGGTTAGGCTCGACACTTCCCAGTACATGAGGTTGCTTACCATGCTACACTCTCAACTTTTGTGCAGATCCCGATACTGGACCCTACATATCGTAGTTCGAGGTTTCTGTCTTCAGTCTAGTGGAGACCCGAGGTAGTCCTACAGGCGTTCGCAGGCCTTGGCATCCCCCTCTATGTTTTTTCTTTTCTGTTTTATCTATTTATGAGATAAATTTGTATTTTTCTTTTTCAGACCACTATTTGTAGTATTCATAAATAGTCCATGAAATTGTGACACCAGTTGTGGGTGGAGTTTTATTATGGATTTCGTATTAGTACTAAGTTAAACTATTAAATGTTGTTCTTTCGCATTTTGATTATCGCTGATTTTATTATATCATCTGGTAAACTGTTAAAGATAGAGGAAAAAGGTAAAATAATAGGTAACATTATCTTCCTAGCGGGTTTAATTTCAGGCACCATCACGACCCCGAGGGTGGTAAATTCGTGTCGTGACAAGTTGGTATTAGAGCTCTATGTTGGTTAGGTCTCACAATTCACATACAAGCTAGTAGAGTTTGAGGGATCATACGAAGGCATTTGTGCTTATCCCTTAGAGGCTTTAGAGTTAGGAACAATTTAACTTCTATTCATCTCTATCGTGCGATTTGAATTTTCAATGCTAATTGAACTTCTACTCTATTCTTTTGTAGATGGTGAGAACACGTACCACTTTATTAGCTGATCAGAATCCCGAGCCTATAGCGGCCACTCCTACGAAGGGCAGAGGATGAGGCCGAGGTCGGGCTAGAGGCCGAGGCATGGATAGAGCTCAGCCTAGAGCAGCAGCACATGCGACATAGCCTCAGGTAGAGTTTGATGCTGAGGTTCTATTCCGGATAGTTTTGTGGGCGCAGCTTAGGTCCCAAAGGGGTTAATCACTACCTCGGTACACCAAGATGCTCTAGTCCATCTAGTCGAACTTATGGAGAGTGTCACTCAGGCAAGCATATTTCTGTAGCACAAGTCGTCTCTCAGGCTAGGAGAGGAGCACAGACTCCCGCTACTCGTACTCTGGAGCAGATAGCTCCCCAGTTTTAGACTCCAATAGCGTAGCTAGTTGGGATAGTTCCACTGGGTGTTGTAGCTCAGACTGGTGATGGTGTCTTCAGATGCCTTGTGGAGATTGGATAGGTTCACCAAACACTTTACTACTACCTATGGCAGTACATCTTCATAGGATCCCCATGCTTATTTAGACAGCTTTTATGAGGTTCTACCGAACATGGGGATAGTGGAGACCAATGGGGTCGACTTTGTTGCTTTTCATCTATCAGGTTCCGCCAAGAAGTTGTGGAGGGATTTATGTTTGGCTAGACCAGCTGGGTCGCCTACTTTGACTTGGGATTAGTTTTCTCAGCTATTTCTTGAGATGTTTCTCCCTATCACTTAGACAGAGGAGTACCATAGGCGGTTTGAGCATCTTCAGTCGGGTTCTATGACTGTCACCCAGTATAAGAAGAGGTTTATTGATTTGGCTCGTCATACTCTCCTGATACTTCCTATCGAGAGAGAGAGAAAGAGAGAGAGTGTGTGTGAGAGAGAGGGTGAGGAGGTTTATTGAGGGACTCGCTCAACCTATTATATTGCAGATGGCTAAGGAGATAGGGAGAAAGATTTCCTTCCAGGAAGCAGACAATGTGGCCAAGCGGGTTGATATGGTTCTAACTCAGGGGAGCAGTCAAGGGTTTGAAAATAGGCCTCGTCATTTCGGTAGATTTAGTGGTGCCTTTTCTGGAGGCAGGGATTCTTTTGGTAGAGGCCATCCATACATGTCGTTTCATTCAACACTTCAAGCTTCTCATGGTGCTCCAAGTGGTCGTGGTTCTCATATGAAGTATTCTTATCAGTTGCCTTATGGTGTACCTCCAGCTCCTATTAGTGTACCCCTTCTACAAAGTTTTTAGGATGGTTACTTAGGCCGTCAAGGTCAGTTTTAGGGTCAGCAGTCTCAGCAGCTGAAGTCTTGTTATACGTGTGGCGATCCGAGGCACATTGCTAGTTTTTGCCCTCGAGTATTGAGCAGTTCTCAGTATCAGGGATCTCGTGCCATGGCTCAAGCACCGGGGGTTCCACCGCCCGCTTAGCCAGCTAGGGGCAGGGGTTAGACATCTAGAGGTAGATGTAGAGGTGTTAGAGGTAGAGGTCAGGCTGTTAGAGGTGGAGGTCAGTCCGTTAGAGGTGGAGGCCAGCCAGCGAGAGACCCACGGATGTGGTTCAGAATGGTGGAGCCCAACCCCGATGTTATGCTTTCCCAGCCAGACCTGAGGTTGAGGTATTCGATGCCGTAATTCTAGGTACTGTTTTAGTTTGTAGTACTGATGCATTAGCCATATTTCATCTAGGTTCTACATACTCCTATGTGTCATAGTATTTTGCTACGTATTTGGTTGTGCCTCGTGATTCTTTGAGTGATCCAATATATGTTTCTACATTGGTAGGTTATTATGTTATGGTAGATCGTATCTATCTTTCATGTGTGGTTGTTATTGGGGGTCTCGTGACTAGCGTAGATCTCCTACTTCTTGATATGGTGGATTTCGATGTCATTTTGGGGATGGATTAGTTATCCCCTTATCATGCTATATTGGACTGTCATGCCAAAATCGTGACCTTAGCATTGTCGGGGTTGCCTCGATTAGAGTAGAGAGAGGCTCTTTCATTCTACTAGCATGGTTATCTCTTACACGACGGCTCGGTGTATGGTCCGACAAGGGACGTTTGGCTTATTTGGCGTATCTTCGTTTTTCTAGCCCTGAGGTTCCTTCTATGGATTATGTGCTGATTTTTCGTGAGTTTCTAGAGGTATTTCATGCAGACCAGCTAGGCATACCACCTGACAATGATATTAACTTTTACATTGATTGGCTCCGGGCACTCAGCCCATTTGTATTCCGCCATCTCGTATGGCCCCGCCAGATTTGAATGAATTGAAGGAACATTTGCAGGACCTGCTTTATAAAGACTTTATTAGGTGTATAGTCTCGCTTAGGGGTGCACCGATATTTTTTGTTAAGAGGAAGGATGGATCGATGAGGATGTGCATAGATTATGGGCAGTTGAACAAAGTCACCATCAAGAAGAAGTATCCATTGTCGGGGATTAATGATTTGTTTGATCAGCTTTAGGGTGTCAAGGTATTTTCGAAGATTGATTTGAGATTTGGCTACCATGAGTTGAGGTTTAGGGCATCCGATGTCCCTAAGACAGCTTTCTGCACTCGGTACGGGCATTATGAGTTCTTAGTGATGTAATTTAGGATGACAAATTTCCCAGCAGCTTTCGTGGATTTGATGAACAGAGTGTTTAAGCCTTATTTAGGTTCCTTCATTATTGTCTTCATTGATGATATTTTGATCTACTCTCATAGCTGAGAGGAGCACGAGCAACATCTTCAGTTCTTTCTTCAGACTTTGAGGGATTGTCAGGTGTATGCAAAGTTTTTAGAATATGAGTTTTGGTTCAGTTCAGTAGCATTCTTGGGTCATGTTGTATCACCATAGGGTATTCATGTGTATTCGAAGAAGATAGAGGAAATTAAGGATTGGCCTAGACCCACATCAGCTACATAGATATGGAGTTTCTTCCCGCATCAGCTACATAGATTTGGAGTTTCTTAGGTTTGGCAAGTTATTACCATTGGTTCATGGAGGGGTTTTTATCTATAGCAGCCCCGATGAATAGGTTGACCTAGAAGGGTGCCCAATTCAGGTGGTCAGACGAGTGTGAGGTGAGATTTCAAATGCTCAAGATAGTTTTGACCACGGCACAGTTGGTTGCATTGCCTACAGGTCAGGGCTATTTATAGTATATTGTGATGCATCTCGTATCGGACTTAGAGCGGTGTTGATGAAGAATGGCAAGTTTATTACATGTGTTTCGCGACTGCTGAAGATTCACAAGAAGAATTATCCATTTCATGATTTGGAGCTAGCAGCCATTGTTTACGCACTGAAGATTTGGAGGCATTATTTATATGGCGTGTCGTGTGAGGTGTTCATGGATCACAAGATTTTTCAATACTTGATCAAGCAGAAGGAGCTAAATTTGAGGCAGAGAAGGTGGTTGGAGTTGTTGAAAGACTATGATATTACCATCTTGTATCATCCTAGGAAGGCCAATGTAGTGATCGATGATTTGAGTCGGTCAGTCAGTATAGGAAGCCTTGTATATATTTTGGTCGGTAACAGATTGCTTTGGATGTTTAGGCTTTGGCCAATCAGTTTGTGAGGTTGGACGTTTATGGGCCTAGCCGTGTTCTAGCTTGCAAAGTCACTCATTTTTCATTATTTGAGCATATCAGGGACCGACAATATGATTACCCATATTTGCTTGTCCTTAGGGACACAGTGAGGCATGGTGGTGCCAAGCAGGTTATAGTTGGATATGATGGAGTTTTGACCATGCAAGGTCGTGTTTGTGTGCCTTATATGGATAGACTTCATGAGTTGATTCTAAGAGGCCCATAGATTTTGGTATACTATTTAACCGGGCATTGCTAAGTTGTATCAGAACTTGCGGCAATATTATTTGTGGAGGAGGATGAAGAAGGATTTTATTACTTATGTAGCTGGGTGTTTTTGTTTTCAGTAGGTAAAGTATGAGCATCGGAGACCTAGTGATTTGCTCCAGAAGATTAAGATTCCCGAGTGGAAGTGGGAGCGTGTCATTATCGACTTCGTTGTTGGACTCCCGCGGACTCAGAGGAAGTTCAACGCGGTATGGATTATTGAGGCTAACTAAGTCGGCGCATTTCATTCTTGTGTCAGTTTGTTATCTTTCAGAGAGGTTAGGTAAGATATATATTTGGGAGATTGTTCGTCTTCATGGTGTGCCCGTGTCTATATTTCCAACCGAGGTATGTAGTTTACCCCGCATTTTTGGAGGGAAAATCAGCGTGTTGGGTACACGGGTTGAGTTGAGCATTGCATTTCATCCCCAAACGGATGGACTGTCCGAGCATACTATTCAAATTTTGAAGGATATGCTCTGAGCATGTGTTATTGAGTTTGAAGGGTCTTTGGATCATTTCTTTCCAATAGCAGAGTTTGCCTACAACAACAGCTACCAGTCGAGCATCCAGATGGTTCCTAATGAGGCATTATATAGTAGGCAGTGTCGGTCGCCAATTGGGTGGTTTGTACCAGGAGAGGCTCAGTTATTGGGCACAGATTTCGTGCAGGATGCCTTGGGCAAGGTCAAGATCATTCAGATAGGCTTCGTACAACACAGCCCTGGCAAAAAACTTATGCCGACCGTAGGGTTCTTGACGTGGCATTCATGGCCGGAGAGAGAGTGTTGCTTCGCGTGTCACCCATAAAGGGCGTGATGAGATTTGGAAAGAATGTCAAGCTAAGCCCTAGGTTCATCAGGCCTTTTGTGATCCTAGATAGAGTGGCAGAGGTGGCTTACAAAATTGCACTGCCATCGATTTTATCCACTGTGCATCCATTGTTTCATGTGTCCATGCTTCGGAAGTATCACAATGATCCATCCTACGTGTTAGACTTCAATACTGTCCAACTGGACAAGGACTTGGCCTATGAGGAGGAGCTGGTGGCTATTCTAGATCGGCAGGGTTTGTTAGTTGAAATCAAAGAGTTATCCGTGCGTTCGTGTTTAGTAGAGAGGTCAGCCTATTGAGGCAGCTACCTGGGAGTCCAAGTCCGATATGTATAGCCGATATCCTCATCTTTTCACCGATTTAGGTCCGTTCGAGGACGAACAGTTGTTTTAGAGGTGGATAATGTGATGAACCAAAAGGTCATCTCGTGTTTTAGAACCCAATCTGGTGTTTCGAAGCCTTCAAGACCTCATTTTGTTTTTCTGCGATTTGTGTGCACAGTCCAGGCGTGCTTCCGGAAAGCCTATATGTGAAAACTTGAGAAAAATACCAATTTTGCTTTTAAAATTGAATTTAAGTTGACTTCGATCAACATTTTAGATAAACAGACCCGGATCCATGATTTGATGATCTCTGAGGGTCCGTGGAAAAATATGGGACTCGGGCATATGCCCAGAATCGAATTCCGAGGTCCCTAAGCCCGAGAAAATAATTTTTAAGAAAATTATTTGTTGGAAAATGTAAAGACTGTGGAAATGAAATGGTGTGTGTTCTTGATGGTATCAGGCCTGTATTTTGGTTCTGGTGTCCCTTACAAGATAATAATAATGTTTTAGTTGAATCTGTGAAATTTGGTAAGAATCGGAATTAATTTGATATAAATCGGACCCTCGGTTGTGAAAATAGTAACTTTAGGTGTTCTTGAGAATTTCATTGATTTTGATGCTATATTCGTTGATGTTATTTTGATGATTTGATCGCACAAGCAAGTCTGTATGATGTTTTTGGAATTGCATGCATGTTTGGTTAGGAGCCCCGAGGGCTCGGGTAAGTTTTGGATAGGCCATGGAGTGTTTTGAATTTTTGAAAAAATGCCGGTGTATTGTAGGTGTGCAGGCTGGCTCGCAAATGCGAGCATCACATTTGCAATAAAAAGGCTGGGTAGGGGATAAGAACAGGTTGCAATTGTAAAAAAAATGCTCGCATTTGCGATAATAGCAAGCTTGAGCATTCTTTGTGATTGCGATGTAATGTTTGCATTTGCAGCGCTCATAATTGCGAACCCATGATCGCAAATGCGGTAATTGTGACAGTTCAAACAGAGTTTTAGACGGGATTTCAATTCATTCTTTCAAAATTTCAAACCCTAAGCTCCGATAGGCAATGTTCAAAGATAAGTTCTTCCCCGAATCATAGATAAGAAAATTTTAACTCATTTCTTTCAATATACTTCATCTTTTTACAAAATTTCTTTATAAAACTATGGATTTTTGTGGGAAATTGGGTACTTTTGGGTGAAATTTGAGAATTTTGAAATTTGGGGATCCAGAACTCAATTGAGGTCGGATTCCAAAACTAATTGCATATCTGAGCTCGGGGCTGAATGGGAACGGATTTTGGTCCGAACTTTGAGTTTTGACCAAGCGAACCCGGGGTTGATTTTTTGCCCTTTTTTGGAATAATGTTGGAAAAACTATAATTAGGCATTAGGTTTGAGTTCTTAACATTTATTGATGTTGTTAAGTTAATTACAACTTGATACAAGTGAATTGGAGATAAAAGCTAGAGGGAAAGTGGTATTTGAGGCTTCATTGGTGTCCGTTAAATCGAGGTAAGTGTATGGCCTAACCTTAGCTTGAGGGAATAGGTGTTGTATCATATTTGCTATGTGTTAGTATTGTGTACGACGTATAGGTGTGGTGACAAGTATCTATACGTTGGTGTCAAGCATGCCCGTGAGTCTTATATTGTGATTGTTGTGGTTCTCACTATGTATATCCATGCTTAAATTGAAGATTATCCCTGTTGAACAAGACTTATGATATTTTCTTGGTATTTGACCATTGTTGAGTATTTGTGCAAGTTGAGATTCATTTTGTGAAGATAACAGTTGGAACAAGATCGGCTATAACTGATTCCCTTGCCGAGATGTATTTGTTTTCATTGTTGATTCCCTTGTTGGGATGTTATTGATTCTACTGTTCGGGTTACAAAAGAGTGATAAAGCACGAAGAGTGATACCGTACACATTTACATTCATATTGATGCATATGATAAGGAAGAGGGATAAAACACGAAGGGTGATGTCGTGAACGTTCATACTTATACATATGGTGAGGAAAGAGTGATAAAGCATGAAGGGCGATGACGTTCACATTTACATTTGTATTTACGCATATGATGAGGAAGAGTCATAAAGCACGAACAGTGCACATTTGCTTTATCGATTGCATGGTGAGGATTGAGAGTAAAAGCATGAAGGGTGATGTCTTGCATTTATTTTATGTTGTTGTGATTATTTGCTGATATCGGTTCAAGTGCCTTGATTGTTTCATTTCCATTATTTTTTGTGTTTCCTTATTCTGGTTTCCCCCATAGCATGTTGCCTCTCCCAATAAACTTTTGATAACTTCTATTATTGTTATTCTGTTAGATATTATTAACTGCACATGTTTATGATGTTGGTCCTGTCCTAGCCTCATCACTGCTTCGCCGAGGTTAGGCTCGACACTTACCAGTACATGGGGTCGCTTGTACTAATGCTACACTCTGCACTATTGTGCAAATCCCGATACTGGACCCTGATGACCTGTAGTTCGAGGTTGCTGCCTTCTGTCCAGTGGAGACACGAGGTAGTCCTGCAGGAGTTCAGAGGCCTTGGCGTCCCCTTCTATCTTGCTTCTTTTCTGTTTTATCTATTTCTGAGACAGATTTGTATTTTTCTTGTTCAGACTACTATTTGTAGTATTCTTAGATATTGCGTAAAATTGTGACACCTGTTCTAGGTGGAGTTTTATTATGGATTTTGTATTAATATTAAGTTAAATTGTTAAAATGTTGTTCTTTCGCATTTTGATTTTCGCTGATTTTCTTATATCATCTGGTAAACTGTCAAAGATAAAGGAAAAAGGTAAAATAATCAGTAACATTGGGTTGCCCAATGAATTCGATGTTAGATGCCATCACGGTCAGATGGTGAGAAATTCAGGTCGTGACAATTAATTAATAAGTCACATATCCGAGTTGTTGAAGTAGCCACTATATGCTTGCATTAGGATAAATTGTCCTTATTTCTGCTACTTACTGAGTTGGAAGTACTCAAATTACTCCCTGCACCTTGTGTGCAGATCCAGGTGTGACCGGTCGCAGGGGGTCGTTGAGCTCGTACGTGGTTGACTACTTGGAGATCTACAAGGCAGCTGCCAGTGTCCGCAACCCTTGACTCTCCTTCTATTGTTGCCTTTCTTTCGATTTTTATGACATTTGACGGATTATTGTAAACTTTGACTTTAGACTAGTTGTATCTCATGACTTAGTGACACACCGATGTTGGGCTATCTTTCCACATTTTGTTTTTTAGTTGAACTCTTTTATGAAGTTTTTAGTATGAAATAGGTTTTATTTATCTTTTAATGAAATATCGAAGTGTTTTGGAAGTGTGTCAGCTAGCTGCAATCCTTCCCTTAACCCTAATCATGCTTAAGACATGGAATTGGATGCTTCTTACCCCAAAAGTCAATAAATAGAAGAGTGAGGCCTAGTACCACGATAGGTGCCATCACGATAGGATTTAGGTTGGGATCTTGACAGGTTAATCTCGGTATTTTTTAAAATATCGTGTAAGAATCGCTAATAGAAGGTAGAACGCGATAAGATATGTACTTCTTATAAAGGAAATATAATTGTTTGTAAATATATTCATAATCTCAAGGCTCGAGGAAAAAAATAATTTGTTGCTATTTTTAAACCTTAATATAAAATATATTTTTCTTAATTATTTGAATATTTTCATTTTTTTGGTTTATTTTAAAAAATTAAAAATATAACCTTATTGTTGTTGCGGTTATAGTTGTATATAAAAACCTAATAATTGGTTCGGTACGTCTCGAGTCGATTGATTTAATTATTTTTTAAAGATGCACCGACACCTCTAAATATATAAAATAGTCGAAATGAACGCATGTTAATTCGAGCATCACTAATATAATAAAAAAATATAGCACTCGCACGTAACTTGCATGTACAAGTTTTTGGTCAACATTTATTATGAAAATGCAAATAATGGAAGGCAAATTGATGCAAACGCTTCTATATTGAATTAAAAGAGAAAAAATAAGTCCGTATATTTGACTAGATTCATGGGATATCTCCATATGTACAGTATCATTTTGATGCCAGAATTAAGGAAGTTGTATCCGATGACAAGTAACCAAAAATGAAAAAAATTAATTGTACAAGATTTAATTTTTTTTAATAATCTGTACGTCATCACTTTTAAATAAAAAATTACTGTCCAAATCTGAACAGGTACACTTAATTAGAAGCATCCAGTAAGAATCAAACAAAAACATGCAAGTTATCCTATTACATATTATTAATAATTATATCTACTACTTTCATTTAATTACCTGGATATATTTACAACTTGATTCAAATAAAATGACAGACTAACTGAAGCTATTATAGTTTTCTTCTTCATATTTCTGTAAAATTGATTTAGAACTTCTAAATTTTATGCACAAACTTACTAACCTGATCAATAATCGTGAATATTCGATTTGCGGTTGTTCCTTAGATTCTTGTCACATAAACAAATCAAACTTTTATATATATATATATATATATATATATATATATATATATATATATATATATATATATATATATATATATTGAGACAAAGCTATTGAATTTTGATGAACCAATAATAACTTATTATTAAAGAAAATTTAAAAAGAATATTATTAATTACCAAAAGTGGAGGCGAAGAAGGTAGCGTACGCGAAGTTGGAAGGCAGCACAAGTGAGGAGGAAAGGAGAGCTAATAGAGAGAGGTATAAGGTGGCAAGGAAGGAGGCAAAGCTGGCGATCACGGAGGCTAAGAATGCAGCGTTTGACCGCCTATACGAAGAATTGATGGAGAAAGGCGGGGATAGGAAGTTATTTCGACTAGCTAAAGCGAGGGAGAGGAAGGTCCGGGATCTGGACTAAGTAAGGTGCATCAAAGACGAGGATGGTAGAGTATTGATGGGAGAGTCCCAGATTAAGCAGAGATGGCAGACGTACCTCTATGGTCTTCTGAACGAGAAGGGGGACCGTGATATAGCACTAGGGGACTTGGTGCATTCAGAGAGTCTCCCTGATTTTAGGTATTGCAGGAGCATTAAGGTGGAGGAGGTCGTGGAGACTTTGCGTAAGATGAGTAGGAGTAGAGCGACCGGGCCAGATAAAATTTTGGTTGAGTTTTGGAAGTGTGTGGGTAGAGCAAGATTGGAGTGGTTGATTGGGTTATTCAATGTAAATTTTAGGACGAAGAGGATGCCGGAGGAGTGGAGGTCGAGTATAGTGGTACCGTTGTATAAGAACAAAGGTGATATCCAGTATTGTAACAATTATAGGGGTATCAAGTTACTTAGTCATATCATAAAAGCCTGGGAGAGGGTGGTGGAGGTGAGGGTGAAGAAGACGACGTCTATATCCCACAATTAGTTTGGGTTCATGACAGGTCGCTCCATTACATAAGCTATCCACCTTATTAGGAGGTTAGTGGAACAGTACATGGATAAGATGAAGGATCTGCACATGATGTTTATTTACTTGGAGAAAGTCTATGTGTAACGACCCAATTTTTTCGTTTAAGAATTCGCATTTCCGTTCAATGGCATAAGACTTTGAGAAGCTTCATAATACACATTATGACTATCAAGTGTGGTCAAGTTTGGTCTTCGTAAGATTCGGAGTTAAATGCAAAGAAAAAAATTAAAATTTGATTTGTGAAGCTCAAATGGAAAGAGTTGATCGGAGAGTTGACTTTTGAGAAAGAGACCCCAAATTGAGATTTTAATGATGTCAATAGCTTCATATGGTGAATTGAGACTTAGACATGTGTCCGAAATTGGATTTGGAAGTCCATAGGACAATTCAACACTTTTTGACGAAGTAAGAAAGTTGACGTGTTCTAATTATATTATTTATTATGTGAAAGAGGTCTATCACTATGATGGATACCAATTGTATATGATATCAAGTGTACGAGGTGTACTACAAGATATATGGGGTCTAAGGAAAGTCCTATGTCTAAGCCAAGTTGGAAAATTTTCATAATAGACGAAATTGTAAATAAGTGTGCACAAGACCTCACTTTGAACGAACATATCTCCGGTTATATTAGGATTTGTGTGAGGATCAACCTATCAAATTAAAGCCCTTTGCGTCTATTTTCCAATGCAATAAACCGTTCGTCATATGGAGGTGTACATAGAAAGTTATGACCATTCTACTGGGAAGGTGTCACTCACACGAAGTTTCGCGCGAACTTTGAAACTTCGCGCATTTCGCTGAGTATTCTCCCTCCGATACGCGAACAACGTGCAAAGTATGCAAAACATCGCGCATCTGGAAGGTTTTAATACCCCTAAAGACCGGAAATAAGAGATTTTGAGATGTCTCTCAAGGTTAGGGAACTCTCTACACCCCAACTCGACCAAGGCATCAAATTGCACACCTAAGGTGAGTTTTTAAGTGTGTTTTTAGGGTGATTTCACTTCTAAATTACTAGTTACAACATGATTTTAGTTGGATTTCATAGGATTTATTCAGAACCTCAAGAACACCCCAAAGTTGCCTTTAAAGATTTGGTCTACAAGAGGTAATACTACACCTTAGACTTACATATATACAGGTATCATAGAATTATGAGTATGAATAGAGTATTGAAACTCATGGCATGGTGATTGGACGCCATAAATTCTCAATTTAAATAAATACCCATTGTATAGATTGGAAGTTAATTATTTGATGGAATTTTGTTGGTTGGGTGTGAATGGTTGATCACACGTGTGATATAAGGAGTTTAAGATATTAAAGAATAATGATGGGATAAATTGTGGGTAAATTGTAGTAGTGGATGAACTAATTCCATGGTTGAGAAATATAGTCAAATGTGCACATATAGTGTTGGATGAAATACCCTAAAGAGGTAAACCTATGAATATCCTCCTACTTGTGGTGCACTTTTGTATGATTGTTTGAATTTTCGGAATATTAGTAATTTCATATGGAATTAATTTGTACGATTCATATTGAGTATATTGAATTATTATGACTAGATTTGAAGATTCGGACGAATTCGCGAGGCAAAGGCTTATTGGAATTTTGGATTGGTTGCAAAGCGAGGTAAGTATTTGGTCTACTCTAGCTTGAGGGAATATGAGTTGAGTATAATTGCTACTTATTATGTGTTGTGTCCGACGTATAGGCATGGTGACGAGTATCTATATGTTAGGGGTCGAGCATGACCGTGAGTCCTAAATTTCTAAATTGTTGTATTCTTATTTAATGCTTATGAGAACTTGTTTGAAGATCTTTGAAGCTGGGCAGGTAATTGTTATGACTGAGTAATTGTATCGATTGTGTTAAATAGAAATTCATAAGTTTGGTTATAGCAGGTTCTTCTTTGTCGGTAATATATATTGTTGATTTAAAGATTATTGGTTTTACACTGGTAATATATATTGTTGATTAAGTATTATTGGTTTCATACCGGTAATATATATATTGTTCATTTAAAGATTATTGGTTTCACACAGGTAATACACACACACACACACACACACACACACACACATACACATATATATATATATATATATATATATATATATATATATATATAGGGTTTAGGGTTTAGGATTTAGGGTTTAGGGTTTAGGGTTTAGGGTTTAGGGTTTGATTAATTATTATTGGTTTTTTGCCGGTAACATATTAAGAAATGGGATCGTGTGGCACGTCGACCACTTATATATTAAGAAATGGGATCGTGTGGCACGCTCACCACTTATATATTAAGAAATGGGATCGTGTGGCACGCCGGCCACTTATACATTAAGAAATGGGATCGTGTGATACGCCGACCACAATTTATATGATTGTTGGCATTGGCCATAATTGCTGCTAGCCTATTATGTATTGTTATTGGCCATAGTTGCCGGTGACATGTTGATAAATGAGATTATATTGAATTGGAAGCGAGTGATACGCCTACCACAAGATACAAAATAAAATGGGATCGGGTTGCACGCCGCAACGGTGTTAAATAAGATTGGAACGGGTTGCACTTACAACGAGATGTGATCTGAAAGTGAAATCTGCCTTTGTTTTTCTTATTCTTGTTAGTGGCTAGATTTTGATTCCTTATAATGGTGATGCCGTGTACTTTCTATCGTTGTGTTTATTTGTAGTTATCAATTCAAGTGTTTAAAATGTTTGAATTTTTTTACTATTGTGACCCTTCATGTTAGAACCTACAGTGTCTACAGTCGCCGCATTATATATATATATATATATATATATATATATATATATATATATATATATATATATATATAGTTCAATACTTCAAGCTTCAATAATTGTACTTTAATCGAAAAGGGTATTTTCTTTATCAAATGATTACTAAAAATAACTTCATCTTTTCTTGTTGATTTCCTAATTGGGTTGGAGGTTGTTCCATACTTTATGTTAAGAAAATGAGGCTCGTCGAACATTCTTAATTGTATTGGGTCTTGGACCCTGTGAACTGAGTAACAAGAGAATATTGTTGTGCAATGTAAAATAGAAATTTATTGGCACAAGGTGCCGGGGAAAATACTATAGTTTGTTTAATAGCACGTGAGTTGTCCGTGCAGTTGTAATATAAATATGGGCAAGAGATGCCGGGGAAAATATTATAGTTTGTTTAATTGTACGTGAGTTGTCCGTGCGGTTGTAATATAAATATGGGCACGATATGCCGTAAAAATAAAAATATGAAAGTGGGCCTAGACATATATTATTATGATTTTGAAATGAGGCGTCACAAGGTGACCTTTACCCGAAAGAATTATATTGGAAAGATACTTATTTGAAGGAAATATATTCGAAACATATTTATTGGAAGCATATTATCCTAGAGATTATTACTTGGAGGATTTATAGGCGAAATATTTATCTTTGAAAGACTCGATTAATTGATTGCACTTGTATTTATTATTTGTCGAGAAGCATTTATGGTAGATCATTGTTGCCTGATATTTATATCTATAGTAGATCATTGTTCCCAGATATTTATATCTCTGATAGATTGTCACGACCCCAAATCCGGTCGTGATGGCGCCCAGCACATTGCTAGGCCAGCCTGACTAATCAACAACAATCACGGAGCCATAAGCTTAGTTTATCCAATTTAAGCAAAACAGAAAAATCCAACAGTGATAGATATATTAAAAACAGGGAACCAAGTCCCAACACATGCCAACTCCCATAGACCGAAGGGTCAAGAGTCATGAGCCTCTAATGAACGTAGTGTAATAATGGTTTACAAGATACCAAGTGCGGTAGGAAATATCAATACAGAATTCAAAAGACAGTAAGAAGGAAAATCGGGTCCTGCGGACTCTGCGGCTACCTCGAATATCCTATCGATGTCGCCTCGAACAGCTACCGGATCACTGCTGAGAGGTACCTGGAGCTGCACACAAGGTGCAGGGAGTAAAATGAGTACTGCCAGACTCAGTGGTAATAAACAGGGGTAAGACAGCGCATATAAGAAATCCGCAATAAAACACTATGTAAAGTTGTAATCAAATACCATGTCACAGAATCAATAACAACTGTACATGTACCAATAAGTACCAGAAAAACAGTATAACAGCTATCAGATGTAGCTAAATTCAATGCAATGCATGATATGACCGCTACGGCGCGTAGCCCGATCCAATTTGGGTACCCGTGCTCACTTGGGTGTTCAGACTCCAGAGGGGCTCTTACAAGACAAGCACAATATTAATATTACACCTGCTGTGGCGCGCAAACCACTGCGGCGTGCAGTCAGATCCATGCATGTGTATGCATATGCTCACATAAATTATCATGCCCTAACATATGGCCCTCGGCCCCAATCAGTCTAACAAATAATCAAGAAAGCCCTACGGGCAACAATATCATATTAGCTCACATTTAAAAAATATTATGTCAATATGATAAGACAATGATAACGATCCTCGCGGGATCTAATAACTGGCTCACGGCCCACAAGTATACTCAACCGCCCAAGAAGGGGGTTCCTCGGCTCAAGAGTAGCCAATATCACAATATAGTATGCAACCATCCGAGAAAGAGGTTCGACGGCTCAAGAATAGCCTAATATCATAACACAGTATCAACAAGTCGGACTAAGCCATAGTCCCCAATCACAATCGACCCCGCACTCACAAGAGAGTACGTGTCTCACCGTTATACAGCGTCACAAAGTGGTATACCGGGGTTTCGAACCCGCTGGTCATCACCCACATCTATTACTCACCTCAATACAGCGCGAAGACTACTCCGCAATGCCCTTTCCACGAGAATCAAGCTTCGCACGCGTAGAATCTGATCAAATGCAGCAGAAATACAACAAATTAGGCCAATAGGACGACACCCAATCAATACAACTCGATTTACACCAAAAATGGCAAAGTTGCCAAAACCCTACTTTCGGTACGCTTGTCGAAAAATTACAAAAGTCACATATTCGGAATCCTCATCTCGATACGAGTCTAGGCATATAAAATTTTCCAAAATCGGACTCCATTTGCCCACTCAAATCAGTGTTTTCTTCAATTTAGTCCTAGGGCTCAAACCCACCTTCAATCTTCCATTTACAGAAAATTAACCAAGGATTTCATGTTAAAATGAGGTAATTAAGCCACAAAACTTACCTCCGACGAAACCCCGATGATTTCCCAGAAATATCCCGTCAATACCTTCTCTTGGAACTCAAAAATGGAGGTTTTGGGTATGGGGTTCGCGACTGGACTGTTCTGTTATATTAATTCACTGACTGCCAGGCGACCTTCTGCGATCGCAGCCCCAGGCTCGCGATCGCGATGAACAAATTCACCAGGCTCCAAAATTACTCTACGCGATCGCGATATACCCTACGCGATCGCACTGCTTCATGCCTCAACACTACGCGATCGCGTGAATCCACCCGCAATCGCACTGCTTTAAATCCCAGACCTACGCGACCGCACATAAGACATCACGATCGCGATGCACAACCAGTCGACCTTACGCGATCGCATCACTCTTCCCGCGATCGCGAAGAACAAATTTTCCGGCCTCACTCCAATACACTACGCGATCGTAGTCTCAACCTTGCGATCGCAGAGCTTCCCAGCTTTACCTTACGCGATCGCAGACATAGCTTCGCGATCGCGAAACACAAAAAATCCTTTGCACCAATTGCAGCAGAAACAGCAGTGCATTTGGCACAAAATGGTCTGTTTGGACCCCCGAATTCATCCCGAGGCCCCCGGGACCCCAACGAAAACCACCAACATACTCCAAAACACGATACAAACTTGTTCCAATCATAAAAACACCATCCTAAACATCAAAATCACCAATTACACACGGATTCAAGCCTAAATTCCTTAAAACTTTCCGAATTACACATTCGATCAAAAACCCGACCAAACGACATCCGAATGACCTGAAATTTTGCGGACATATCCAAAATCACCTAACGGAGCTACTGCAACTATCGGAATTCCATTCCGACTCCCGGATCAAAATCCCACCTACCGTTCGGATTTTGTCAAAATTCAACCTTAGCCAATTCAAGCCTATTTCTACACCGGGCTTCCAAATTCAATTCCGATCGCTCCCCTAAGTCACAAATCACCTCCCGGAACTAACCAAATCATCAGAATACGATTCCGAGCCCTCTAACTAAATAGTCAACTCCGGGTTGACTTTCCTTATTCAAGTTTCCTTCAAAAAGGCTATATGCCTCATTTTCAATCTAATTCACTCCTAACTCACCCGATAGACTCTAACACTGATATAGAAATCGTAAAACATGTTTTTACAACATAACGGGGTGGTAATTCCCGTGACGACGGGCCGGGTCGTCACATTCTCCCCTCTTAAGCAAACGCTCGTCCTCGAGCGGGTCAAGAAACATACCTGAAGTCTCAAACAAGTGAGGATATCTGCTCCGCATCTCCCGCTCGATCTCCCAAGTGGCCTCCTCCACGGGTCGACCTCTCCACTGAACCTTAACCGATGCAATCTCCTTGGACCTCAATTTTCTCACCCGACGACCCAAAATAGCAATAGGCTCCACATCATAGGATAGATCACCATCAAGCTGAATGGTGCTGAAGTCTAATACATGAGACGGATCTCCAATGTACTTCCGGAGCATAGACACATGGAATACTGGATGAACGCTGGATAAGCTGGGTGGCAAAGCCAACTCATATGCCACCTCTCCAACTCTCCTGAGTATCTCAAAAGGACCAATGTACCTAGGACTCAACTTTCCTTTCTTCCCAAACCTCATGACACCCTTCATAGGTGAAACCTTCAACAATACTCTGTCACCAACCATGAAAGACAACTCTCGAACTCTACGGTCCGCATAACTCTTCCGGCGAGACTGTGCTGTGCGAAGCCTCTCCTGGATCAACTTTGCTCTATCCAGAGCATCCTGGACTAACTCGGTCCCTATCAATCTATCCTCACCAGGCTCAAACCATCCCACGGGGGATCTACATCGCCGGCCATACAATGCCTCATACGGGGCCATCTGAATACTCGACTGATAACTGTTGTTGTAGGCAAACTCAGCAAGTGGTAAGAACTCATCCCACGAACCACCAAAGTCAATCACACATGCTCGCAACATATCCTCCAGAATCCGAATAGTACGCTCAGACTGCCCATCTGTCTGGGGGTGAAATGCAGTACTCAACTCAACCCGCGAACCCATCTCTCGCTGAAATGCTCTCCAAAACTGAGAAGTGAACTGAGTACCCCCTGTCGGGTATGATAGACATTGGAACTCCATGCAACCGAACAATCTCTCGAATAAAGATCGCTGCCAACCGCTCCGATGAGTAGGTAGTACACACAGGAATGAAGTGAGCTGACTTGGTCAGCCTATCCACAATCATCCAAACAGAATCAAACTTCCTCGCTGTCCGAGGGAGTCCAGTAACAAAGTCCATAGTGATCCTCTCCCATTTCCACTCAGGAATATCAATGCGCTGGAATACACCACCGGGCCTCTGATGCTCGTACTTAACCTGTTGACAGTTGAGGCACCGTGCTACATGTCTAACAATGTCCATCTTCATCTTTCTCCACCAATAGTGTTGTTTCAAATCTTGATACATCTTCGCGGCTCCTGGGTGGATAGTATACCGCGAGCTATGGGCCTCCTCCAGAATCAACTCACGAAGGCCATCAACATTGGGCACACATATCCGGCCCTGCATCCTCAATACGCCGTCACTATCAATGGTGACATCTCTAGCATCATCATGTTGAACTCTGTCCCTAAGGACAGCCAAATATAGATCATCATACTGGCGCTCACGAATGCGATCATATAGAGATGACCGAGATACAATACAAGCCAATACCCTGCTGGGTTCCGAAATATCTGACCTCACTAGCCGATTGGCTAGCACCTGAACATCATAAGCAAATGGCCTCTCCTCAGCTGGAATATATGCCAAGCTCCCCATACTGACCGCCTTCCGGCTCAAAGCATCGGCCACCACATTGGCCTTCCCCGGATGATATAGAATGGTAATGTCATAATCCTTAAGCAACTCAAGCCATCTCCGCTGTCTCAAATTAAGATCTTTCTGTTTGAACAAGTGTTGGAGACTACGATGGTCGGTATACACCTCACAAGACACGCCGTACAAATAGTGCCTCCAAATTTTCAAGGCATAAACAATGGCAGCTAGCTCCAAATCATGAACAGGATAGTTCTTCTCATGTGGCTTCAACTGCCGAGAAGCATAAGCAATCACCTTACCTTCCCGCATCAACACACAACCTATCCCCACTCTCGAGGCATCACAATAAACGGTATATGAACCTGAAGTTGATGGCAATACTAACACTGGAGTTGTGGTCAAAGTTGTCTTGAGCTTCTAAAAGCTCTCCTCGCACTCATCCGACCACACGAATGGTGCACCCTTCTAGGTCAATCTAGTCAATGAAGAAGCAATGGATGAAAATCCCTGAACGAACCGGCGATAATATCCCGCCAAGCCAAGAAAGCTCCTGATCTCTGTAGCTGAGAACGGTCTAGGCCAACTCTGCACCGCCTCTATCTTCTTCGGATCAACCTGAATACCATCACGAGACACCACATGTCCCAAAAATGCTACGGACTCGAGCCAAAACTCGCACTTGGAGAATTTAGCATATAGCTTCTCCTCTCTCAATCTCTGCAACACAATACTCAAATGCTGAGCATGCTCCTCCTGACTACGGGAGTAGACTAGAATGTCATCAATGAACACAATCACAAATGAATCCAAATAGGGCCCGAACACACTGTTCATCAGATGCATAAATGCTGCTGGGGCGTTGGTCAGCCCAAAAGACATCACAAGAAACTCATAATGACCATATCGGGTCCTGAATGCAGTCTTCATAATATCCGAGTCCCTGATCTTTAGCTGATGATAGCCTGAACGAAGATCAATCTTAGAAAACACCCTCGCACCCTGTAACTGATCAAATAAATCATCTATACGCGGTAGAGGGTACTTGTTCTTCACTGTTACTTTGTTCAATTGCCTATAATCAATACACATTCGCATGGAACTATCTTTCTTTTTAACAAATAACACCGGCGCACCCCACGGGGACACACTAGGACGGATGAAACCCTTATCCAGAAGCTCTTGAAGCTGCTCTTTTAGTTCTTTCAACTCAGCTGGTGCCATCTGATAAGGAGGAATGGATATGGGCCTGAGTGCCCGGCACCAAGTCAATGCCAAAATCAATATCCCTGTCCGGTGGCATGCCCGGCAGGTCTGAGGGGAATACATCAGGAAAATCCCTCACAACAGGTACAGAATCAATGCTAGGAGACTCAGCTCCCACATCTCTCACAAAAGCCAAGTATGATAAACACCCTTTTTCGACCATCTTCCGAGCTTTTAAGAACGAAATGACACGGCTAGGGACGAAATCGGTCGAACCCCGCCACTCAATTTGAGAAATACCAGGAATGGCCAACGTAACTGTCTTAGCATGACAGTCCAATATAGCATGGTACGGAGACAACCAGTCCATACCCAATATAACATCAAAGTCCACCATCCCCAACAATAATAAATTTGCCTAGGTCTCCAGACCCCCAATAGATATAACACAGGATCTATAGACATGATCCACAACAATTGTATCACCCACGGGGGTGGATACGTGAACATGTAAATCAAGACTACCACGAGTCTCACCCAAATGATGTGCAAAATAAGAGGACACGTAAGAATATGTGGACCCTGGATCAAATAGAACAGAGGCATCTCTGTGACAGACAGAAATGATACCTGTAATCACCGCATCGGAGGCAACCGCATCACGCCTATCAGGGAGTGCATTGAATCGTGCCTGGCCTCCACCAGATCTCTTCTCGCCTCTGGGGCGACCACGAGAAGGCTGACCTCCACCTCTACTAGCCTGAGATGGTGCTGAAGATGAGGGCCTGCCCATCTGCTGAGTCCTGTCCCTACGGAGTCGAGGGCACCGTCTCCTCATGTGGCCAAACTCACCACACTCATAACATGCACCTGGTGCTGGAGAAGGGGACTGAAGGGAACCCCTCGCCGCAGAAGAACCCTGGGCTGAAGAAGTAGGTGCTGCACCCTGGGCTGGGAGGGCACTAAGCGATGACTGACCCTGCTGAAACCCCTGTCGACCACGACCATAAGAACCTCCGCTCTGCTCTGGGCGGCCTGAATGAGAAGGTCCAGATGAGCGACCTCTGCTCTGCTGGGAATGCCCTCTAGATGGAGCACCACTGAAACTGCCAGAACCACGAGGCCTCTTGGCCTCCCGCTCCTATCTCTCTCGGCGACGATCCGCCTCAATGGAGCGTTCCATGTCTACAACCTGCTCGAAAGATGATGACAGAACTCTTTCCCTGGTCATAAGAATGCGGATAGAGTAGTTGAGGCCATCAATGAACCTCCCGATCCTCTCCCTATCAGTAGGGATCATCCATGTGGCATGCCTAGCCAACTGTGTGAATCTAAGCTCACACTGAGTCACAGACATGTCGCCCTGAACCAACCACTCGAACTGGCGACGTAGCTTCTCGCGACGAGACTGAGGTACATATTTCTCTAGAAAGAGAGTAGAGAACTGCTGCCATGTGAGAGGTGCTTCTCCTGTAGGCCTACGCCTCTCAAACTCTTCCCACCAATCAAATGCGGGACTCGTGAACTGAAAGGTAGTAAATGAAACTCTGCTGGACTCAAGAATACCAGCCGTCCGCAACATCCTCTAACACTTGTCCAAGAAACCCTGGGCGTCCTCGCCCTCAGCGCCACTGAAATGGGGTGGCTGAAGTCTACCAAATCTCTCATGACGACGCTGCTCGTCGTCGGGCATAGCTCGAACCATATACTCTGGAGCTGGTGCAGCTGGAGGAATAACTGGTGCAACCACCTGAGCGGGGACCGCCTCTGGCATTTGAAGTCCCTGAACAACCTGCTCAGGTGTGCGAGCTGCAGGGGTCTGCTGACCACCCCCTGTCTGAGATGTCGCTGCAGTGGCAGTAGCTGAGACTACCTGAGCCAAACCGGAACACACCGATAATATATGAGCAAGAGTCTCCTGAAGACCAGGAATAGCAATAGATACAGTCTGGCCCTGAACTGGGGCTGCTGGAGCATCAACCACCGGGGGCTGCTCCTGAACTGGTACAACGGGCGGGTCAGCTGGCACTGCCTCAGCTGCCCGACCTCTACCTCTAGCACGACCTCGCCCACGGCCTCTAACAGGTGGCAGTGGAGGTCGTCCACCTCGTCCTGAAGCTCGCATTCTCGCCATCTGCGAGAGAATAGAATATAGAAGTTTAGTTCTCAGAACAACAAGATCGCATGACAGAGTTCAAGAAAGGTGAAGTGTTTCCTAAAGGTTTGCAACCTCCCGAGGATAAGTACAGGCGTCCCCGTACCGATCCACAAGACTCTACCAACCGGCTCAAGACTCACGAGGCCTAGTAAACCTAGGCTCTGATACCAACTTATCACGACCCCAAATCCGGTCGTGATGGCGCCCAGCACATGGCTAGGCCAGCCTGACCAATCAACAACAACCACGGAGCCATAAGCTCACTTTATCCAATTTAAGCATAACAGAATAATTCAACAGTGATAGATATATTAAAAAGAGGGAACCAAGTCCCAACACGTGCCAACTCCCATAGACCGAAGGGTCAAGAGTCATGAGCCTCTAATGAACATAGTGTAATAATGGTTTACAAGATACCAAGTGTGGTAGGAAATATCAATACAGAATTCAAAAGACAGTAAGAAGGAAAATCGGGTCATGCGGACTCTGCAGCTACCTCGAATATCCTATCGATGTCGCCTCGAACAGCTACCGGATCACTGCTGAGAGGTACATGGATCTGCACACAAGGTGCAGGGAGTAAAATGAGTACTGCCAGACTCAGTGGTAATAAACAAGGGTAAGACAGCGCAGATAAGAAATCTGCAATAAAACACTATGTAAAGCTGTAATCAAATACCCTGTCACTGAATCAATATCAACTGTACACGTACCAACAAGTACCATCAAAACAGTATAACAGCTAGCAGATGTAGCTAAATGCAATGCGATGCATGATATGACCGCTACGGCGCGTAGCCCGATCCAATTTGGGTACCCGTGCTCACTGTGGGGGTTCGGACTCCGGAGGGGCTCCTACAGCCCAAGCACAATATCACTGCGGCGTGCAGTCCGATCCAACATATATACCGCTGCGGCGTGCAGCCCGATCCACTACCAGTCAGCTAATATGCAAATACAGCCTCGCAGGCTCAAAAGTTGATTTGAAAACCTTTTTATCATTTTTAGTTGGAAAGCAGTAATATCAAGTTCCAGAGATTGGAAATAGCATGATAACAGAAATAGCTACGGACTGGTAGTAACTAACATGTCAATATGATAAGACAATGATAACGATCCTCGCGGGATCCAATAACTGGCTCACAGCCCACAAGTATACTCAACCGTCCAAGAAGGAGGTTCAACGGCTCAAGAGTAGCCAATATCACAATATAGTATGCAACCATCCGAGAAGGAGGTCCGACGATTCAAGAATAGCCTAATATCATAACACAGTATCAACAAGTCGGACTAAGCCATAGTCCCCAATCACAATCGACCCCGCACTCACAAGAGAGTACGTGTCTCACCGTTATACAGCGTCACAAAGTGGTATACCGGGGTTTCGAACCCGCTGGTCATCACCCACATCTATTACTCACCTCAATACAACGCGACGACTACTCCGCAATGCCCTTGCCACGAGAATCAAGCTTCGCACGCGTAGAATCTGATCAAATGCAGCAGAAATACAACAAATTAGGCCAATAGGACGACACCCAATCAATACAACTCGATTTACACCAAAAATGGCAAAGTTGCCAAAACCCTACTTTCGGTACGCTTGTCGAAAAATTACAAAAGTCACATATTCGGAATCCTCATCTCGATACGAGTCTAGGCATATAAAATTTACCAAAATCGGACTCCATTTGCCCACTCAAATCAGTGTTTTTCTTCAATTTAGTCCTAGGGCTCAAACCCACCTTCAATCTTCCATTTACAGAAAATTAACCAAGGATTTCATGTTAAAATGAGGTAATTAAGCCACAAAACTTACCTCCGACGAAACCCCGATGATTTCCCAGAAATATCCCGTCAATACCTTCTCTTGGAACTCAAAAATGGAGGTTTTGGGTATGGGGTTCGCGACTGGACTGTTCGTATATTAATTCACTGACTGTCGGGCGACCCTCTGCGATCGCAGCCCCAGGCTCGCGATCGCGATGAACAAATTCACCAGGCTCCAAAATTACTCTAGGCGATCGCGATATACCCTACGCGATCGCACTGCTTCATGCCTCAACACTACGCGATCGCGTGAATCCACCCGTGATCGCACTGCTTTAAATCCCAGACCTACGCGACCGCACATAAGACATCGCGATCGCGATGCACAACCAGTCGACCTTACGCGATCGCATCACTCTTCCCGCGATCGCGAAGAACAAATTTTCCGGCCTCACTCCAATACACAACGCGATCGCAGTCTCAACCTTGCGATCGCAGAGCTTCCCAGCTTTACCTTACGCGATCGCAGACATAGCTTCGCGATCGCGAAGCACCAAAATCCTGCTGCACTGATGCTGCAATTTTCTGCACCTTTTAAGGTTCCAAAATGCCAGGTTGATGGTCCGAATTCATTCCGAGGCCCCGGGACCCCAACGAAAACCACCAACATACTCCAAAACACGATACGAACTTGTTCCAATCATAAAAACACCATCCTAAACATCAAAATCACCAATTACACACGATTCAAGCCTAAATTCCTTAAAACTTTCCGAATTACGCATTCAATCAAAAACCCGACCAAACGACGTCCGAATGACCTGAAATTTTGCAGGCACATCCAAAATCACCTAACGGATCAAAATCCCAGCTACCGTTCAGATTTCGCCAAAATTCAACCTTAGCCAATTCAAGCCTATTTCTACACCGGGCCTCCAAATTCAATTCCGATCGCTCCCCTAAGTCTCAAATCACCTCCAGGAACTAACCGAATCATAAGAATTTGATTCCGAGCCCTCTAACTAAATAGTCAACTCCGGGTTGACTTTCCTTATTCAAGTTTCCTTTAAAAAGGCTATATGCCTCATTTTCAATCCAATTCACTCCAACTCACCCGATAGACTCTAACACAGATATAGAAGCATAAAACATGAAATTACAACATAACGGGGTGGTAATTCCCATGACAACGGGCCGGGTCGTCACATAGATCATTGTTGCCATTATTGTTATTTGCTTCCTATTATTTTGTACGCTATAAATTGCACAGGTTTATGTGAGTGTCTGGTCCTAGCCTCGTCACTACTTCGCCGGGGTAGCCTAGACACTTACCAGCACATGGGGTAGGTTGTGCTAATACTACACTTCTGTATATTTTTGTGTACAGATCCAGGTATTTGATTGATGGTAGCTATTTGTTGCGGTGGAGACTCAAGGTAAACCTGCTATAGCGTTTGCAGTCCTCAGAGTCACCTTCAATTGTACTTATTTCCATTCATTCCCTTTGTTTCGGAACAGTGATGTACTTATATTTTATAACTACTCTTAGAAAGGATTGTGACTTGTACTACCAGTTTTGGGAATTGTAAATCATTTAGAGAAATTTTAGTTGAAGTTAATAAGTATCAATGTTATTTCGGTTTATGTTAGGCTTACCTAGTTTGAAGATTAGGTGCCATCACGGCTCCCTCGGAGGGATTTTTGGGTCGTGACAAGTTGGTATCAGAGCTCTAGGTTCATAGGTGCTACAAGTCCTAAGAGAGTTTAGTAGAGTCTTGTAAATCGGTACGGAGACGTCTGTACTTATCTTGGAGAGGCTACAGAACTATTAGGATAACCTCTCTTCTTTCATTCCTTATTGTGCGGTGTCTATTCAACTTGAATTATATAACTTATGTTGTTCTACATCCACTCGTGTATAAAATTGCGCAGTCGGTAATAATCATGCGCCAATGGTCAGTGGTACCACAAAGAGGTTATAAGGGAGCCAGGATTGCCAATCACTCTTACCACGTGTTGCCAAGAATGATGATGCGAAAGTATTGAGAGATCACTCAGTGAATTATGTAGGGGTGCAATAGGCCCTGACGTCTAGTTGACTTATATGAGATGTGAAGGTTGACATTGTGGAGTATCGGATGTTGTGACCTATGGCTTCATGCCAAGTGAGGGGAGTCCACTATCAACGATCAAATTTTGGGGTCGTGTGTTATGTCAATTTTGGCCTAAGATGTATTTATGTGGTATTGAAAAGGGTTTTCCAAAACTTATACATGATCTGAGATTTAAACGAGATAGTGATGAGACTTGAGATATTCCCGCATCCTTAGTAATTCTACACTCTAGTATCAGCGGGGTCATGAAAACATATTCAGTACACTCGTAGTGCTTAAGTTAATCACAGCACTCGCGTGAGGCAGTCATCTTTTAATGTACTAGTGGCATGGGATTCCTACAATGGTTATCCTAGTTATCTGACACAGACTCAGTAAGAGATGTTGGACCACAGGTTGGTTGTTATGAATATGGTGATACTAGAAACATCATGATTAAACTGTCTCAGACAAGGAAGAAATCTGTTCCATCAGAGCACACGGTGCCATGTACTCTATTATAGTTACTACTCTACATATACTACCAAGTAGAGGTGGAGGAAAAGCCGGTAGATGGAACGTAAGAGGTGGAGGCCCGACCAATTGATATATTTGCTATGGTATAACTGAGGTCACTACACCAGATGGTATCGTTACAAGTATGATCTCGAGTTATTATAAAGTAACAATTTCTGTAACTTGATTCGGTTTTGGTTATAGAGATAAGTCATCCTAATTTGCTCCAATTATGAGTGAGCTTCATAATCTTAAATTAACTTTTGTGAATACTCCTGTTCGGATATTATATAGAGATAGCCATGTCTATCATTATGTGTTAGTCACTAAAAATAGTTGTGATGTGGGTTTTGATGTGATTTCAAGAAACTGATTTAAATTGCAAATTTTATTCCATATCGATATGACGGTTCATTATATGTTCTGATTTTGTTTGACGGACTTTATTTAGAAGAAAAATAAAGGAAATGAAAATTTTTCAGTTGGCACGATGTGCATATTACTTGTGGTACGGAGTTGAGAACGAGATCCTCATATTTTTTTTTATGATGTGAGATACTTAAACCAGCTACAGGCTGCGGTGGATGTTATATAAGGATGAGGTCCTTGTCGTGAAAAAATTATGTGTTTAAAGTTCTCCCTTGTGAGAAAAAAATGCTACTATAGTACCTATAGGGAGTATGCCTATGAGGATTATTTGAAAATTCTTGTATGAATATCTCTGTGCATAATTTGTCCATTTGTATTGTAACTATAGAGTTATTTCCCACAAGATAAGTGCCCAGGTGGCGTTAAATGTGACTCGTTAATTCGAGTAATTAATTTTGAGGTCTTCATGCCTCGTCGTTAGAAAATGGAGGTTTGAAACGAGATTTTTGGTTAGCATGAGATTAGCTAGAAATTCGTAATCGGTCATGAATAACAATTAAGACCAGAGATGTGGTTATGGTCATAAATATGATGTGTTTCATGTTCATATATCTTTATTATAATTTCACGCTTGTAATGTAGAGAATAGTATTATTGATATGTACATTTTGTGGCATTGTTGAGTTATGAATGTGTTATTATGAGTTGCTTGGGTGTTACTTTGATAGGTGGATAGTCCCAAATACAAGGGAGACTCTGCCGAAATTTCTGAAAATTTTGGGAGATAGAAAATTTTGGGATATTGAGATGTGAGAGGAAAGAGATACATTGTGTATTTGAGGACGAATAACCCTGAGTGGGGGAAAAGGTACGCGCCATTAAAAGTTGATGTGTGTTGACATGAGAATAATACTGTGTGGCGATGTAAAAAAATCAGACCTTTTGAAAAACGATCTAATAGTAAGAAATTTGGTCTTAAAGTTTTATAAAAAAATATGGAGGAAAGGAATAATCTCAATTGAAATAGCATTGTCATACATATTTCGAATGCGGTAATGTGGGATCAACCGCGAGTTCTTAGTAACCTCTTCCGAATAATTCTTAGTACATTCGAGAACGAACATTTGTTTAAGAGGTGGAGAATGTAACGACCCAATTTTTTTGTTTAAGAATTTGCATTTCTGTTCAATGGAATAAGACCTTGAGAAGCTTCATAATACACATTATGACTATCTAGTGTGGTCAAGTTTGGTCTTCGTAAGATTCAGAGTTAAATACAAAGAAGAAAAAAATCAAAATTTGATTTGTGAAGCTCAAATGGAAAGAGTTGATCAGATAGTTGACTTTTGAGAAAGAGACCCCAAATTGGGATTTTAATGATGTCAATAGCTTCGTATGGTGAATTCAGACTTAGAAATATGTCCGAAATTGGATTTGAAAGTCCATAGGACAATTCAACGCTTTTTGATGAAGTAAGAAAGTTGACGTGTATTAATTATATTATTTATTATGTGAAATAGGTCTATCACTATGATGGATACCAATTGTATATGATATCAAGTGTACGAGGTGTATTACAAGATATATGAGGTCTAAGGAAAGTCCTATGTCTAAGCCAAGTTGGAAAATTTTCATAGTAGACGAAATTATAAATGAGTGCACAATACCTCACTTTGAACAAACATATCTCCGGTTATATTAGGAGTTGTGTGAGGATGAACCTATCAAATTAAAGCTCTTTGAGTTTAGTTTCCAACGCAACAAACTGTTCATTATATGGAGGTGTATACAGAAAGTTATGACCATTTTACTGGGAAGGTGTCACTCGCGCGAAGTTTCGCGCGAAGTTTGAAACTTCGTGCATTTCGCTGAGTATTCTGCCTCCGACACGCGAACAACGTGCGAAGTATGCAAAACTTTGCGCATCTGGAAGGTTTTAATACCCCTAAAGACCGGAAATAAGAGATTTTGAGATATCTCTCAAGGGTAGGGTTCTCTCTACACCCAAACTCGACCAAGGCATCAAATTGCGCACCTAAGGTGAGTTTTTAATTGTGTTTTCAGGGTGATTTCACTTCTAAATTACTAGTTACAACATGATTTTGGTTTGATTTCATAGGATTTATTCAAAACCTCAAGAACACCCCAAAGTTGTCTTTCAAGATTTGGTCTACAAGAGGTAATACTACACCTTAGACTTACATATATACAGTTATCATAGAATTATGAGTATGAATAGAGTATTGAAACTCATGGCATGGTGATTGGAAACCATAAATTCTCAATTTAAATAAATACCCATTGTAGAGATTGGAAGTTAACTATTTGATGGAATTTTATTGGTTGGGTGTGAATGGTTGATCACACGTGTGATATAAGGAATTTAAGATATTAAAGAATATTGATGGGATAAATTATGGGTAAATTGTAGTAGTGGATGAACTAATTCCATGGTTGAGAGATGTAGTCAAATGCGCACAAATAGTGTTTGATGAAATACCAAAAATAGGTAAACCGATGAATATCCTCCTACTTGTGGTGCACTTTTGTATGATTCTAAATAGATTGAAGTTGTTAGAATTTCCGAAATATTTGTAATTTCATATGGAATTAATTCGTACGATTCATATTAAGTATATTGAATTATTATGACTAGATTTGAAGCTTCGGACGAATTCGCGAGGCAAAGGCTTATTGGAATTTTGGATTGGTTGCAAAGCGAGGTAAATGTTTGGTTTATCCTAGCTTGAGGGAATAGGAGTTGAGTATAATTGCTACTTGTTATGTTTTGTGTCTAACGTATAGGCATGGTGACGAGTATCTATACGTTGGAGTCGAGCATGACCGTGAGTTCTAAATTGCTAAATTGTTGTATTCTTATTTGATGCTTATGAGAACTTTTGTGAAGATCTTTGAAGCTGAACAAGTAATTGTAATGACTGAGTAATTGTATCAATTGTGTTAAATAAAAATTCATAAGTTTGGTTATAGCTGGTTCTTCTTTGCCGGTGATATATATTGTTGATATAAAGATTATTGGTTTCACATCGGTAATATATATTGTTGATTAATTATTATTGGTTTCATACCGGTAATATATATATTGTTGATTTAAAGATTATTGGTTTCACACCGGTAATATATATATATATATATATATATATATATATATATATATATATATATATATAGCATCTCCGGATCAAGTAGAGCACGCCAATTGGCCCAAATCTGATTTCCCTATCTCTTTATTTCCTAAAACTAGACTTTATATTGTATTATATATATATATATATATGTATATATATATATATATATATATATATATATATATATTATTGATTAATTATGAATGGTTTCTTGCCGGTAACATATTAAGAAATGGGATCGTGTGGCACGCCGACCATATATATATTAAGAAATGGGATCGTGTGGCACACCGACCACTTATGTATTAAGAAATGGGATCATGTGGCACACCGACCACTTATGTATTAAGAAATTGGATCGTGTGGTACGCCGACCACTTATATATTAAGAAATGGGATCGTGTGGCACGCCGACCACTTATATATTAAGAAATGGGATCGTGTGGCACGCCGACCACTTATATATTAAGAAATGGGATCGTGTGGCACGCCAACTACTTATAAATTAAGAAATGGGATCGTGTGGTACGCCGACCACAATTTATATGGTTGTTGGCATTGGCCATAGTTGCCAGTAGCCTATTATGTACTGTTATTGGCCGTAGTTGCCGGTGACATGTTGATAAATGAGATTATATTGAATTAGAAGCGATTGGTACGCCTACCACAAGATACGAAATGAAATGGTATCGGGTTGCACGCCGCAACAGTGTTAAATAAAATTGGAATGGATTGGGCTTACAACGAGATGTGATCTGAAAGTGAAATCTGCCTTTGTTTTCCTTATTCTTGTTAGTGGATGGATTTTGATTCCTTATAGAGGTGATGTCGTGCACTTTCTATTGCTGTGTTTATTTGTAGTTATCAATTCACGTGTTTAAAATGTTTGAATTCTTTTACTATTATGAACCTTCGTGTTAGAACCTACAGTGTCTACAGTATTTCACTGCATTTATATATATATATATATATGGGTTGGAAGCGATTGGTACGCCAACCACAAGATACGAAATGAAATGGTATCGGGTTGCACGCCGCAACAGTGTTAAATAAAATTGGTTACTTCAAGCTTCAATAATTGTACTTTAATTAAAAAGGGTATTTTCTTTATCAAATGATTACTAAAAATAACTTCAACTTTTCTTGTTGATTTCCTAATTGGGTTGGAAGTTGTTCTATACTTTATCTTAAGTAAATAAGGCTCGTCGAACATTCTTAATTTTATTGGGTCTTGGACCCTGTGAACTGAGAAACAAGAGAATATTGTTGTGCAATGTGAAATAGAAATATGTTGGCACAAGGTGCCGGGGAAAATATTATAGTTTTGTTTAACTGCACGTGAGTTGTCCGTGCGGTTGTAATATAAATATGGGCACGAGATGTCGTAAAAATAAAAATATGAAAGTGGGCCTAGACCTATATTATTATGATTTTGAAATGAGGCGTCACAAGGTGACCTTTACCCGAAAGATTTATATTCAAAAGATACTTATTTGAAGGTAATATCTTCGAAACATATTTATTGGAAGCATATTATCCTAGAGATTATTACTTGGAGGATTTATTGGCAAAATATTTATCTTTGAAAGACTCGATTAATTGATTGCACTTGTATTTATTAATTGTCGAGAAGCATTTATCGTAGATCATTGTTGCCTGCTATTTATATCTCTAGTAGATCATTATTGCTAGATATTTATATCTCTGATAGATCATTGTTGCCATTATTGTTATTTGCCTCCTATTATTTTGTACGCTATAAACTGCACAAGTTTATGTGAGTGTCTGGTCCTAGCCTCGTCACTACTTCGCCGGGATAGGATAGACACTTACCAGCACATGGGGTCGGTTGTGCTGATACTACACTTCTGTACATTTTTGTGTACAGATCCAGTTATTTGATTGATGGTAGCTATTCGTTGCGGTGGAGACTCAAGGTAAACCTGCTATAGCGTTCGCAGTCCTCAGAGTCACCTTCAATTGTACTTATCTTCATTCGTTCCCTTTGTTTCGGAACAGTAATGTAATTATATTTTATAACTACTCTTAGAAAGGCTTGGGACTTGTACTACCGGTTTTGGGAATTGTAAATCGTTTAGATAAATTTTAGTTGAAGTTAATAAGTATCAATGTTATTTCGGTTTATGTTAGGCTTACCTAGTTTGAAGACTAGGTGCCATCACGGCTCCTTTGGAGGGATTTTTGGGTCGTGACACTATGACAAGGTCTCCAGGGAGGTGCTCTGGAGATGTTTTGAGGCAAAGGGCGTGTCGGTAGCCTGCATAAGAGCAATCAATGATATGTATGATGGAGCTAAGACTAAGGTTAGAATTGTGGGAGGCGACTCTGAGCATTTTTCGGTTGTTATGGGATTACACCTAGGTTATGCGCTTAGCCCGTTCTTATTTTCCTTCGTGATGGATGCATTGATACACCATATTCAAGGGGATGTGCCATGGTTTATGTTATTTATATATGAAATAGTTCTAATTGATGAGATGAGGATCGATGTTAACGAGAGATTGGAGTTTGGAGATAGACCCCCAAGTCTAAGGGTAGAAAATTGAGCAGGTCTAAGACGGAGTACCTGGAGTGCATATTTAACGCTGATTCGGGGGAAGTAGGCAGGGACGTGAGGCTTGGATCATAGGTCATCTCCAAGAGAGATAGCTTCAAGTATCTTGGGTCGATGATCCAGGGGTACGGGGAGATCGAGGAGGATGTCACTCACTGTATGGGGGCGGGTTGGAGGAAATGGAGGCTTGCATTTAGCGTCTTGTGTGATAAAACAATGCCACCTATACTCAAAGGTAAGTTTTATAGAGTTGTGGCTACACCGACCATGTTATATGGGGCAGGGTATTGGCCGGTTAAGAACTTCCATATCCAGAGAATGAAGGTAGCATAAATGAGGATGTTGAGGTGGATGTGCGGACACACTAGTATAGACAAGATTAGGAATTAAGATATTCGGAAGAAGGTGGACGTGGCCCCTATAGATGAGAACATACGGGAAGCGGGGCTCAAATAGTTTGGGCACGTGCGGAGGAGAAGCCTTGATGCTTCGGTGAGGAGATGTGAGTAATGTTGTATTGTGGGCCGGTCCTGGACCGGGTCCGGACCGAGACTGCGGGCCTGATGGGCCTAACGGACCTCGTGGGCCGGTCCTGGTGAGCTGGGCTTATATGGTGCAAAAAGACTATAGCGGTCCGATCCTGAGATTTAAGCCCACGAGCCCGGGACCGCGAAGCCCGTGATCGGCTGGCGGGCCTGGGCCGGTCCTATCGGGCCTCAACGGTAACATTTAAAAAAAAATTTAAGAAAAGCCAACGTTCAAAAATTTAAGAAATAGCCGCTGGGCTGCCATTTTGACCGTTTGGAAGTTGCAAAAATAGTCATTTTGGCCCCCAAACTTTATTTTAACCCCAAACTTTATTTTAACCCCAAACTTCATATAATTACACCTTTTTCCTATTGTTAACTATAAATACCCCCTCATTCTTTCATTTTTACTCACCAATTCATCAATATATCTCAATCTCTCTCAATTTATATCTAATTTATCTTATATGATTGCTTATATTATTATTGCAATTTTGTGAAAATTTGTGAAGTTGGTGAATTGAAGTATTCAAGTCTTCAAGCCTTCAACGATTTTCAGTTTTCAAGAAGTTGTTTGGAAATTTGGTAAACTCATTCCAACTCTTAAGTTTGAAGAATATATTTTGTGTATTTTAGTTTGCATAATTATAATTAATATGGCATTTTCTTTGAAAAAAATATTTGGTGGTAAGGGAAAAGCTAAAATGGGTTAAAGTAGTCGTCAACCAACTACCCTTCCCCCGGTTCCCTGACCTAGACCCGTTACCTGTGCTGCTGCTCCAATTATTCTTGATAGTGATAACCCTTGTTTTCAATTTACCGATACTGAATTTTACCATAATATTACACCAGGTGAGCAATTAGATGAAGAAATTATGGATGCTCTTTATCCTAATGAAAATATTTTTGAAACCCAACCGGATTTAGATGAAACCCAACAGGATTTAGATGATACACCTACTATTCCTGTTAATAACCCAACTGATGCACCGTCTGACCCACCTGTAGAAACATCTACTTTTCATAGACAACCTCCTAAACACCAAGAAACATCATTAGTTTGGAAATTTTTTACACAAGTAAGAGAACAAAACAAGGCTAAGTGTAACAATTGCGGAAAATTGCTGGCGCATAAATATAATGGAGAACATAGCGGCACGGGTAGTTTGACTAGGCACATATTTACACACCTTAGAGATAAAGGTAGATATTTACAAATTAAAGTGCATCAAGAGGGGACAAGTGTGGATACTACGATTAACCATAGTACAAGTTCAAATCTAGTCCAACCTAGAATTAACACTGTGACCGGAGGTATTTTATATTATGATCCAAATAAAGATCGTGAAGAATTAGCAAAGATGGTTACTGTTATGGTCTTACCTTATACCTTTCCTTCTAATCCTAATTGGGTGCATTACATTAGAAAAGTTTATAATCCTGCATATAAAGGTTGGCCTCGCGCAACAGTTAAGGCCGATATTTATAAATATAAACACGAATATGAACAATATTTGTGGTATTTATTTTGTCATATAACTAATCGGATTTCTATTACTACTGATATTGGTAGAAGTAATAATGATTGTAATTATCTAACTGTTACAAGTCACTGGATAGATGAGGAGCGGATAATGCAAAAATACATTATTGTGTATAGAATAATTAATTCACGTCACACAGGTAAGTTTATCGCTAATACTGTTGTAGATATTTATAGATATTTTTGCATTAGTGATAAAATAATATCAATTTCTATGGATAATGCTTCTAGCAACACTAGTGCAGTAGGCATGCTTACAATAACACTAAATCCTGTATTTAGTAATATATTTCATGTTAGATGTATTTGTCATATTTATCATTTAATTGTCGGTTATGGTATGCGAATTTTAAATTTGGAAATTGAAAAGGTTAGAATGGCTCTTAATTGGCTTTTTTATTCAAAGAAGTAGACTTAGGGAGTATTTTAAAAAATGTGATGAATATGGCCTTAGAGAAAGAAAAGTTCCTAAACCTTGCCCCACTAGATGGAATTGTATCTACGAAAGTTTAGTAGTTGCTTACGAATATAGAAACCCAATTAATGCAACGTTCAATGTTCGGGTTGGGGGTGTGGATGATGATGAAATGCTTACAACTCAAGATTGGACGAATGTTAAAATTCTTATAGATTTTTTAGAACTTCAAATTGCTACAAATGCATTTTTTAGGCAATATTATCCGACTATTTCAAACTGTTTAGTTTATATTGCAGCACTATGTGAATTGTTTATGGAATTTTCGGAGGGTGGGAAAATTTATAAACTTGCTATAAATGCAATGAAAGAAAAGTTTAAAAAATATTTTTTCCCTATCTCCCCTATTTATGGTGTAGGCTGCAATGTTAACTCCTACAATAAAATTAGGAGGTCCACAATTTTGGTACTCAAATATTTATAAGGCTTTAGATATTTCAAATGAGGAACATGCTACACTTGCATATGCAAAAGCATCAATTAAAATTAATACTCAAACAATATATAATGCATACCAACTTGCCTTAAATCATGCTACGCCAAATGTTCCAACCCCTAATTCGTCTAGTTCACAGTCGTCTAAAGAGCTGCGGGCTTAAAGGCACTTAAATCTTAACGGAGTTCAGGGGTTCTCAAGGTGATAATTATGATGAAACTTCACATCTAAATAAGCTTCAAGCTTATTTGTCGCAGGGACTTGAAAAGGAGAATCCAGACGGCAATTTTGATATTTTGGAATGGTGAAAGTCAAGGGAAATTCGGTTCTTGCAAAGATGGCTCGGGATATTTTAGCGATTCGATCTTTAACTGTTGCATCAGAGATGTCACGACCCCAAACCCGGTCGTGATGGCGCCCCGCACACTGCTAGGCCAGCCCGACCAATCACAACAATTACGGAGCTATGAGCTCATTTAACCAATTTAGACATAACAATTATAAGTCAACATTTATAGAAATGCCAAACCAGGGAACCAAGTCCCAAAACAGTATGACTCCCCAAAGACCTAGGGGTCAAGAGTCAAGAGCCTCTACAGATAACATAAGTGTAGTAGTGTTTTACATAATACCAAGTGCGGAAAGAAATAGAAAATACGAAATCAAAAGACAGTAGGGAGGAATATCGGGTCCTGTGGACTTTGCAGCTACCTCGATTATCCCACAGAAATCGCCTCGAACAGCTACCGGATCAGGACTGCTAAGAGGTACCTGGATCTGCACACAAGGTGCAGGGAGTAAAATGAGTACTGCCAGACTTAGTGGTAATAAACAGGGGTAGGACATCGTAGATAAGAAATCCACAATAAAGCACTATGTAAAGCTGTAACCAATACCCTGGAACAGTTCAATATCAACAGTAGAGAACCAACAAAATATCAACAACATAGTATAACAGCTAGCGGATGTAGCTAAATGCAATGCAATGCATGAAATGACCGCTACGGCGCGTAGCCCGATCCAATTTGGGTACCCGTGCTCACTGTGGGGGTTCAGACTCCGGAGGGGCTCCTACAGCCCAAGCACAATATCATGAATATACGCTGCAGCGCGCAGCCCGATCCACTACCAGTCAGCTAATATGCAAATGCAGCCTCGCAGGTTCAAAATTAGTTTTAAAAACTCTTTTATCATTTTTCAGTTGAAAACAGTAAATGTCAAGTTCCAGAGATTGGAAATATCATGATAACAGTAATAGCTACGGACTGGTAGTAAAACTAGCATGTCAATATCACAAAACAATGATAACGATCCTCGCAGGATCCCAATAACTGGCTCACAGCCCATAAATGTACTCAACCATCCGAGAATGAGGTTCAATGGCTCAAGAGTAGCCAATATCACTATACCAGTATAAACGGGTCGGACTAAGCCATAGTCCCCAAATCACAATCGACCCCGCACTCACAAGAGAGTACGTGTCTCGCCGCTATACAGCGTCACAAAGTGGTATACCGGGGTTTCGAACCCGTTGGTCATCACCCACATCTATTATTCACCTTAATACGGCTCGACGACTAGTCCGCGATGCCCTTGCCACGAGAATCAAGCTCCACACGCGTAGAATCTGACCAAATATAGTAGAAACACATCAAATTAGGCCAATGGAATGATACCCAGTCAAAACAACTCAATTTACACCAAAATTTACAAAGTTGCCAAAACCCGACTTTCGGTACGCTTCTCGAAAAATTACAAAAGTCACATATTCGGAACCCTCGTCTCAACACGAGTCTAAGCATATAAAATTTACCAAATTCAGACTCCATTTGCCCATTCAAATCCTTGAGTTTCTAAAATTCAAGCCTAGGGCTAAAACCTCCATAAAATACCCCATGAATCCCCTTGAATTTACCTGATGAATCCCCTTGAATTTCCCTTCAAAATCGCCCAAATCGCCTCATAAGCAGAGCCCCAAATGTTTTGAAATATTCTAAAATTTCTAACTTCTAATATAATTAAACCCTCTGCGATTTCCGCTTCTACGGACAATTTCCGCCTCTGCGTTACCGCTTCCGCGACCAATTGGTCGCTTCTGCGAACCCCAGCCCTAACTGGCCATTTCCGCTTCTGCGAGCCATGGACCGCTTCCGCGCGTCCGCTCCTACGGTGTCACGACCCGAATTTTCCCCTAACATCGGGATCGTGATGGCGCCTACTCGTGGTAGCTAGAAAAGCCACTGTATTCATACTATCCTGTTTTTTAATAATATTTCATAATTAATTTATCAACAAACCATAACTTTAATTAAATAAGTGCGGAAGACTTTATTGAAATAGTGTTAAGCAGTTTCAAGGTAAAACCATACTGAAATCCTCTACCCAAGACGTGGAGTCACCAACTCACGAACTACTACGGAATACTACACATAAAAGTCTGAAAGAAATATAACATAATCTGTTTGTCTCGGAACAAAGAGACTACAGCTAATAACATAAATAAAGAGAGAGATGCCGGGCCTGCGGACGTCTGCAAGCTACCTCGGTCTCAAAGGTGATCAATTCCCACGCAATCGATTTACTGCTGCTGCTGCTCCTGATCGTAACCTGGACCCGTGCAAAAACGCACAGAAGTGTAGTATCAGCACAACCGACCCCATGTGCTGGTAAGTGCCTGGCCTATCCCGGCGAAGTAGTGACAAGCCTAGGACCAGACACCCACATAAACCTGTGCAGTTCAATATATATGTATACCACAAAATAACGAGAAATAACCAAGTAATAACACAATAAGGAATATCTCAAAAGAACTCAACAATTAAACAATAGTTAATAAGTTCACAAGGAAAACAAAGTATAATGGAAACACAAGTAATATCAAGTCAAGGAATAGCAAGTAGTTGCACGGCATCACCCTTCGTTCTTTTACTCTCATCCTCACCGAATAAGCAAATAAAGTGTACGGCATCACCCTTCGTACTTTTACTCTCATCCTCACCAAATAAACAAATAAAGTACACGGCATCACCCTTCGTGCTTTTACTCTCATCCTCACATCCATGGTACGGCATAATCCTTCGTACATGGTTCAATAACAAGGCACGGCATGATCCTTCGTGCATAATCAATAAATCAAGGCACGGCATTAACCTTCGTGCATAAATAATAAATCAAGGCACGGCATCACCCTTCGTGCATTATCACTCTTCCTCACCCAAATAACAATCACAGTTAAGGGCAGAGAAAGAAAACAACAAATCATGAACCGTCCCGGCAAGGGACACAATAATCATTTCAACAAAGTCCCTGCAAGGGAAATCAATATCTCACTTCACAACAAGTCCCGACAAGGGAGAACAATAACAATTCTACAACCCGGCAAGGATTCAACAATTTATCTTCAAATATGTCTCACAACAAGTATTAACAACGACTCACGGTCATGCTAGACGCCAGTGTATGGATGCTTGTCACCACAGCCCATACACCGCACTCGATCACATAGCACATAGCACATAATCCTATTCCCTCAAGCTAGGATAGAACAAACACTTACCTCGAATGTTTATGAACAATTCAATCCGTGGCAATGCCTTTTCCTTTCAAATTTAGCTCCAATCCAATCGTATCTATACACAATTGATTTAATATCATCAATACTACTCAACAAACTAATTCATAAGGCCAATTACAACTTTTACAACATTCTGCCCGGAATAGTGAATTTCGACCCCCGGCCCACATGGTCGGAACTCGGGGTTCGGACCAAAATCCGGTTACCCATCCCCCCACGAGTTCATGTATATGATTTGTTTCAAAATCGGACCTCAATTCGAGGTCCAATTTCCCAATTTATGAAAAACCCTATATTCTAACAAAAACAAGAAATTTTACCATGAAAACCTTTGATTTCTTTTGAAAAACATGTTTAATGATGTTAGGAATTGAAAGAATTAAGTAAAAAGTGACTTACAATTGTTTTGAAGAAGAAAGAATCCGTGAAGAATCGCAAATGGGTGTTTTTGGGTTGTGAAAAGTGAAGAAATGAACTGAAAATCGTGATTTACAGGTCTCTGTGTTCGCATTTGCGAACATGGGTTCGCATTTGCGAACATGGGTTCGCAATTGCGAAATAAGCTAAGGCTGGGAAGTTCGCATTTGCGAACTTTTGTTCGCATTTGCGAAGCCAAGGTAAAACTGGGAAGTTCGTATTTGCGAACATTTGTTCGCATTTGCGAACCAAGGCACAAAACTGGGAAGTTCGCAATTGCGAACTTTTGTTCGCATTTGCGAACATTTGTTCGCATTTGCGAATTCGCATTTGCTAACTTTTGTTCGCATTTCCCAATTCGCAATTGCTAACATTTGTTCGCATTTCCCAATTCGCATTTGCTAACATTTGTTCGCATTTCCCAATTCGCATTTGCTAACATTTGTTCGCATTTCCCAACTCTGCAGATCAGGTGCTGACAGCAACTTTCTAACATGAAAAATTGATCTCGTGGCCTATCGAATCTTTACCCGAGCCCTCGGGCTCCAAACCAAACATGTACACAACATCAAAAACACATTACAAACTTGTTCGTGCGATCACATCGCCAATATCACATCGTTTTCATCAAATCAAGCCTCAAGTTCATGATTTTCATTCTTTTGTTTTTTTTTTTTCAAAACTTTCAAACTTGGAACTTAAGGTCCAAAACATATCAAACGACATCCAAATGTCACCAAACTTTGCAGAAAGCACATATATAATATTTAAGACTTGTACCGGGCGTCGGAACCAAAATACGAGCCCGATACCAAGGTCAATTAATTCACTTTCCTTTAATAATTACATCAAAAACAATTTCAAATAAAAATTCATAACTTGGGCTCTAGGCCTCAGAATTCGACTCCGGACGCATGTCCAAGTCCCATATTTTCCTACGGACCTTTCGGGACCATCCAATCTCGGGTCCGGGTCCGTTTACCAAAAATGTTGACCAAAGTCAACCATATCAATATTAATATCATTTTTATCCAAATTTCTCATAGAATTCATATTTTCTATCAAAAAATCTTTCCGGCTACATGCTCGGATTGTGCACGTAAATCGAGGCAACATAGAATGAGGTTTTCAAGGCCTCAGAAGCTCGAAATGATTAATAAAATAAGTGATGACCCTTTGGGTCGTCACAATCTCCACCTCTAAAACAACCGTTCGTCCTCGAACGGACAAAAGAAAGAAGTACCTGAGTCAGGAAACAAGTATGGGTAGCGGCTCTGCATATCAGACTCTGACTCCCAGGTCGACGCCTCAGGAGGCTGACCTCTCCACTGAACATGCACAGAAGGATAACTCTTCGACCTCAATCGTCGAACCCGCCGGTCTAGAATGGCCACCGGCTCCTCCTCGTAGGATAAATCATTGTCCAATTGGACAGTACTGAAGTCTAACACATGTGTGGGATCGCCGTGGTATCTCCGAAGCATAGATACATGAAAAACTGGATGCACGGCTGATAAGCTAGGCGGCAAAGCTAATCTGTAAGCCACCCCTCCCACTCTGTCTAGAATCTCAAATGGACCAATATACCTAGGGCCGAGCTTGCCCTTCTTCCCGAACCTCATCACGCCCTTCATAGGCGACACTCGGAGCAATACTCGTTCACCAACCATGAAATCTACATCTCGAACCTTACGATCCGCATAAGTCTTCTCTCTGGACTGAGTGGCACGCAATCTCTCCTGGATAATTTTGACCTTATCCAAGGCCTCCGGAACTAAGTCTGTACCCAACAACCGAGCCTTCCCCGGCTCAAACCATCCAACTGGTGATCGACATCGCCTACCATACAACGCCTCATACGGAGCCATCCGGATGCTAGACTGGTAACTGTTATTGTAGGCGAACTCTGCTAATGGCAGAAACTGGTCCCACGAGCCTCCGAAATCAATAACACAGGCTCAAAGCATGTCCTCAAGAATCTGAATAGTCCTCTCGGATTGGCCATCCGTCTGAGGATGAAATGTTGTACTCAACTGAACCTGAGTGCCTAACTCCCGCTGGACCGCTCTCCAGAACCGCGAGGTAAACTGCGTACCCCGATCAGAGATAATAGATACTGGCACCCCATGAAGACGAACAATCTCCCTAATGTAAACCTCCGCTAACCTCTCCGACGAGTAGGAGACAGATATTGGAATAAAGTGTGCTGACTTGGTCAACCTATCAACAATGACCCAAATAGCATCAAATTTCCTCCGAGTCAAAGGAAGTCCAATAACGAAGTCCATAGTGATCCGCTCCCATTTCCACTCGGGAATTTCAATCCTCTGGAATACACCACCAGGTCTCTGGTGCTCATATTTCACCTGCTGACAATTTAGATACCGAGCGACATACGCAATGATATCTTTCTTCATTCTGCGCCACCAATAGTGCTGCCGCAAGTCCCGATACATCTTCGCGGCACCCGGGTGAATGGAATACCGCGAACTGTGGGCCTCCGCTAAGATCAACTCTCGAATCCCTTCGACATTGGGCACACAAACTCGACCCTGCAATCTCAATACCCCATCATCATCTAGATTTACCTTTGTGGCACCTCCCCGCTGTACTGTATCTCTCAAATCACGCAAATGAGGATCATCAAATTGCCTCTCACGGATACGCTCTACTAGAGAAGAACGAGCGACCGTGCAGGCTAACACCCTGCTAGGCTCAGAAATGTCTAATCTCACGAACCGGTTGGCTAAGGCCTGGACATCTAGAGCTAATGGTCTCTGACTAACCGGAATGCATGCAAGACTACCCATGCTGGCAGACTTTCTACTCAATGCATCGGCCACCACATTGGCCTTACCTGGGTGATATAAGATAGTAACATCATAGTCTTTTAGCAACTCTAACCATCTCCGCTGTCGTGGATTTAGCTCCTTTTGCTTGAACAAGTACTGCAGGCTTTTGTGATCAGTGTATACCTCACACGTCACACCATATAGATAATGCCTCCGGATCTTCAAGGCATGCACCACTGCTGCTAACTCAAGATCATGTACTGGATAATTCTTCTCATGTATTTTTAACTGCCTCGAAGCATACGCGATAACCTTTCCATCCTGCATCAATACCGCTCCAAGCCCTGTACGAGATGCGTCACAATAAACTGTATAAGGCCCTACACCCGTAGGTAGTATCAACACTGGAGCGGTGGTCAAGGCTGTCTTGAGCTTCTGAAAGCTTGCCTCACACTCCTCTGACCACTGGAACTGGACACCCTTCTGGGTCAACCTGGTCATCGGGGCTGCAATAGAAGAAAACCCCTCTACAAAACGACGGTAGTAACCTGCTAATCCCAAGAAACTCCGGATCTCGATCACTGAAGCTGGTCGAGGCCAATTCTGGACTGCCTCAATCTTCTTTGGGTCTACCTGAATACCTTTCACTGATACAATGTGACCCAGAAATGCTACCGAACTCAGCCAGAACTCACATTTAGAAAATTTGGCATATAGTTGGTTATCTTTCAGAGTCTGAAGAACCACTCTGAGGTGCTGCTCGTGCTCTTCCTGGCCGCGGGAGTACACCAGGATGTCATCTATAAAGACTATCACGAACAGATCTAAGTAAGGCCTGAATACCCGATTTATCAACTCCATGAATGCTGCTGGGGCATTGGTCAACCCGAAGGACATGAACAAGAACTCATAATGCCCATATCTAGAGCGAAAGGTTGTCTTAGGAATGTCAGCCGCCCTGATCTTCAGCTGATGGTAGCCTGACCTCAATTCTATCTTAGAGAATACCCTCGGTCCCTGGAGCTGGTCAAACAAATCATCAATCCTCGGCGGTGGATACTTATTCTTTATTGTCACTTTGTTTAATTGCCGGTAATCAATACACATCCGCATCGAGCCATCTTTCTTCTTTACAAATAATACAGGTGCTCCCCAGGGGGAAACACTGGGCCTGATAAAGCCCTTCTCAAGAAGGTCTTGCAACCGATCTTTCAACTCTTTTAGCTCCGGCGGGGCCATACGATAGGGTGGAATAGAGATGGGCTGCGTGCCCGGTGCTAGATCAATACAGAAGTCAATATCCATGTCGGGTGGCATGCCCGGCAGGTCTGAAGGAAAAACCTCGGGAAACTCCCGTGCAATAGGGACTGACTCAATGGAAGGAACCTCTGCGCTGGAATCACGAACATAAGCCAGATAAGCTAGACACCCCTTCTCGACCATGCGTTGAGCCTTCACATAGGAAATAATGGTGCGAACGGAGTGGCTTGAGGTACCTTTCCACTCTAGCCGGGGTGATTCTGGCAAGGTCAAGGTCACGATCTTAGCATGACAATCTAGAATAGCATGGTATGGGGACAACCAGTCCATCCCCAATATGACATCAAAATCCACCATGTCCAAAAGCAACAGATCAACACGGGTCTCAAGACCCCCAAGGATAACTACGTACGAACGATGCACCCGGTCGACTACAATGGAGTCACCCACTGGTGTAGACACATAAACTGGAATATCCAGAGCATAGCTGGGCATGGCCAAATACGGTGCAAAGTAGGAAGACACATATGAATATGTAGATCCGGGGTCAAATAATACTGAAGCACCTCTGCCACACACAAGAATAGTACCTGTAATCACGGCATCTGATGCCTCTGCCTCTGGCCTGGCTGGTAAAGCATAGAATCGGGGATCTGCACCTCCCCTCTGAGCTGCGTCTCTAGGACGACCATCAACCGGCTGACCTCTACCTCTCGCTGGACGGTCTCCACCTCTACGGTCTCGACCTCCACCTCTATAATCTCTACCCCCGCCTCTGGCTGGCTGGGCAGGCTGAGGTCAGCTGGGGCCTGAATCATAGAACGAGGACCTCGCTGCTGAGAGTTGCCCGCTGCTAGAGGGCAATTCCTAATAAAATGACCTGGGTCACCACAACCGTAGCAACTCTTAGACTGATAGGGCTGCTGGCCCCGACGACCCGAATGGCCTCCAAGAACACTCTGAAGAGGCTGAGCATTAATAGGAGACTGGTCTGAATAATGCCCCCGAAAACCACGATCACCTGATCCACCCTGTGAAGCCTGAAGGGCGGAATGAAAAGGCCTGGAGGACTGGCCTCTATCAAAGGATTCTCTACTACCAGAGGAAGAACCACTAAACCTGCCTGAATGACGAGGCCTCTTGTCTGAGGAATAACCGCCTCCCCGAGCAAGAGCCATCTCAACTCTGCGTGCTGCATTAGCTGCCTCCTGAAATGATATGTCACTCCCCACGCCCATAGCCATCTGGAGTCTAATTGGCCGATTAAGCCCATCTATAAACCTGCGGACCCTCTCCCGCTCTGTGGGAAGTATCACCACTGCATGACGAGCCAAATCGACAAATCTCGTCTCATACTGTGTGACCGTCATAGTGCCCTGCTGGAGGCGCTCAAACTGCCTCCGAAGTGCATCCCGCTGAGTAGCAGGGAGAAACTTCTCCAGAAATAGCTCTGCAAACTGATCCCATGATAAAGCCGGGGACCCTGCTGGTCGAGTCAAACAATAATCCCTCCACCAAGTCTTGGCGGATCCTGAAAGCCTAAATGTACAGAAGTCAACTCCATTGGACTCCACGATCCCCATAGTCTTGAGAATCTCATGGCAACCGAATAAGAAATCCCGAGGATCCTCCGATGTGGCACCGCTGAAGGTAGTGGTAAACAGCTTGGAGAACCGATCAAGTCTCCATAAAGAATCGGAAGTCATGGCCGCTCCATCTCTAGCCTAAGCTGTGGTACCTGACTGAGTGGCCACAACTGGCTGAACCACTGGTGCCTGAGGTTGAGGAGCTACTGGCTCCGGAGTACGAGCAATAGGAGTCTAGGCCCCTCCTCCAGCCTGAGAAGCGGCTGGTGCAACTGATAATAAACCCGCTCTGGCAATGCTGTCCAAAAATCCCGCTATTCTGACCAAAGCATCCCAGAGATCCGGGGTAAATAAAGCCTCTCCTGGGACCTGAGCTGGTCCCACTGGAGCTTCTGGGACCGGAATCTCCTCGTCGATCTCAATATGAGGCTCCACCTGTGGAGTAGCTGCTTGGGGCTGAGCTCTACCCCTACCACGGCCTCTGATACGGCCTTGGCCCCTGCCCCTCACGGGAGCTGCCTGGGACTCGGGCTGCTGGTCAGCGGACGAAGAAGCGCGTGTCCTCACCATCTGCGAAAGGACAGAATAGAAGTTCAATCAGTAATTGAGGAATAAGTCGCACGACAAGAAAGAACAAATGAGAGACTCTTTCCTAACTCAATAGACTCTGGAGGACAAGTACGGACGTCTCCGTACCTACCTCTCAAACTCTACTAAGCTTGTTCGTGAGTGGTGAGACCTATGTAACCTAGAGCTCTGATACCAACTTGTCACGACCCGGATTTTCCCCCAACATCGGGATCGTGATGGCGCCTACTCGTGGTAGCTAGGCAAGCCACTGTATTCATACTACCCTGTTTTTAATAATATTTCATAATTAATTTATCAACAAACCATAACTTTAATTAAATAAGTGCGGAAGACTTTATTGAAATAGTGTTAAGCAGTTTCAAGGTAAAACCATACTGAAATCCTCTACCCAAGACGTGGAGTCACCAACTCACGAACTACTACGGAATACTACACATAAAAGTCTGAAAGAAATATAACATAATCTGTTTGTCTCGGAACAAAGAGACTACAGCTAATAACATAAGTAAAGAGAGAGACGTCGGGCCTGCGAACGTCTGCAAGCTACCTCGGTCTCAAATATGATCAACTCCCACGCAAAAGATTTACGGCTGCTGCTCCTGGTCGTAACCTGGACCTGTGCAAAAACGCACAGAAGTGTAATATCAGCACAACCGACCCCATGTGCTGGTAAGTGCCTGACCTATCCCGGCGAAGTAGTAACAAGCCTAGGACCAGACACCCACATAAACTTGTGCAATTCAATATATATGTATACCACAAAATAACGAGAAATAACCAAGTAATAACACAATAAGGAATATCTCAAAAGAACTCAACAATTAAACAATAGTTAATAAGTTCACAAGGAAAACAAAGTATAATGGAAACACAAGTAATATCAAGTCAAGGAATAGCAAGTAGTTGCACGGCATCACCCTTCGTTCTTTTACTCTCATCCTCACCGAATAAGCAAATAAAGTGTACGGCATCACCCTTCGTACTTTTACTCTCATCCTCACCAAATAAACAAATAAAGTACACGGCATCACCCTTCGTGCTTTTACTCTCATCCTCACATCCATGGTACGGCATAATCCTCCGTACATGGTTCAATAACAAGGCAAGGCATGATCCTTCGTGCATAATCAATAAATCAAGGCACGGCATTAACCTTCGTGCATAAATAATAAATCAAGGCACGGCATCACCCTTCGTGCATTATCACTCTTCCTCACCCAAATAACAATCACAGTTAAGGGCAGAGAAAGAAAACAACAAATCATGAACCGTCCCGGCAAGGGACACAATAATCATTTCAACAAAGTCCCTGCAAGGGCAATCGATATCTCACTTCACAACAAGTCCCGACAAGGGAGAACAATAACAATTCTACAACCCGGCAAGGATTCAACAATTTATCTTCAAATATGTCTCACAACAAGTATTAACAACGACTCACGGTCATGCTAGACGCCAGTGTATGGATGCTCGTCACCACAACCCATACACCGCACTCGATCACATAGCACATAGCACATAATCCTATTCCCTCAAGCTAGGATAGAACAAACACTTACCTCGAATGTTTATGAACAATTCAATCCGTGGCAATGCCTTTTCCTTTCAAATTTAGCTCCAATCCAATCGTATCTATACACAATTGATTTAATATCATCAATACTACTCAACAAACTAATTCATAAGGCCAATTACAACTTTTACAACATTCTGCCCGGAATAGTAAATTTCGACCCCGGGCCCACATGGTCGGAACTCGGGGTTCGGACCAAAATCCGGTTACCCATCCCCCACGAGTTCATGTATATGATTTGTTTCAAAATCGGACCTCAATTCGAGGTCCAATTTCCCAATTTATGAAAAACCCTATATTCTAACAAAAACAAGAAATTTTACCATGAAAACCTTTGATTTCTTTTGAAAAACATGTTTAATGATGTTAGGAATTGAAAGAATTAAGTAAAAAGTGACTTACAATTGTTTTGAAGAAGAAAGAATCCGTGAAGAATCGCAAATGGGTGTTTTTGGGTTGTGAAAAGTGAAGAAATGAATTGAAAATCGTGATTTACAGGTCTCTGTGTTCGCATTTGCGAACATGGGTTCGCAATTGCGAACCCCGACCAATTTCTAGAGTTTGAAAAATAAGCTAAGGCTGGGAAGTTCGCATTTGCGAACTTTTGTTCGCATTTGCGAAGCCAAGGTAAAACTGGGAAGTTCGCATTTGCGAACATTTGTTCGCATTTGCGAACCAAGGCACAAAACTGGGAAGTTCGCAATTGCGAACTTTTGTTCGCATTTGCAAATTCGCATTTGCGAACATTTGTTCGCATTTGCGAATTCGCATTTGCTAACTTTTGTTCGCATTTCCCAATTCGCAATTGCTAACATTTGTTCGCATTTCCCAATTCGCATTTGCTAACATTTGTTCGCATTTCCCAATTCGCATTTGCTAACATTTGTTCGCATTTGCTAACATTTGTTCGCATTTCCCAACTCTGCAGATCAGGTGCTGACAGCAACTTTCTAACATGAAAAATTGATCTCGTGGCCTATCGAATCTTTACCCGAGCCCTCGGGCTCCAAACCAAACATGTACACAACATCAAAAACACATTACAAACTTGTTCGTGCGATCACATCGCCAATATCACATCGTTTTCATCAAATCAAGCCTCAAGTTCATGATTTTCATTCTTTTGTTTTTTTTTTCAAAACTTTCAAACTTGGAACTCAAGGTCCAAAACATATCAAACGACATCCAAATGTCACCAAACTTTGCAGAAAGCACATATATAATATTTAAGACTTGTACCGGGCGTCGTAACCAAAATACGAGCCCGATACCAAGGTCAATTAATTCATTTTCCTTTAATAATTACATCAAAAACAATTTCAAATAAAAATTCATAACTTGGGCTCTAGGCCTCAGAATTCGACTCCGGACGCATGTCCAAGTCCCATATTTTCCTACGGACCTTTCGGGACCATCCAATCTCGGGTCCGGGTCCGTTTACCAAAAATGTTGACCAAAGTCAACCATATCAATATTAATATCATTTTTATCCAAATTTCTCATAGAATTCATATTTTCTATCAAAAAATCTTTCCGGCTACATGCTCGGATTGTGCACGTAAATCGAGGCAACATAGAATGAGGTTTTCAAGGCCTCAGAAGCTCGAAATGATTAATAAAATAAGTAATGACCCTTTGGGTCGTCACATACGGAAACACATCCGCTCCTGCGGGACTTCCCGCGTTTGCGCAACAGAGTCCGCTTCTGCGGACTCGCTTAAGCGAATGACCTTCCACTTCTGCGGATCTCCCCCTCACGACCCTAGACCGCTTCTGCGACTTACCTTCCGCACCAGCGGTGCCGCCCCTGCGGACCAAGCTCCGCTTCAGCAATCACCAGCGCTTCTACGCTCCCTTGTCCGCTCCCGCGGACTCGCTCCAGCGCTCCCATTTCCGCAGGAGCGAAAACAACACAACAGAACTAAAAACCTGCAATTTTCCATGTTTTCTTCCGTTTAACCACCCGAAAACACCCCGAGGCCCCCGGGACCTCATCCAAACACACCAACACATCCTATAGCTTATTCGAACTTGTTCCAATCCTCACAACACGTCTAACAACACCAAAAACCACAATTCACCTCGATTTCAAGCCTAAATTCCTTATAACTTTCCGAATTACACATTCGATCAAAAAAACCCGACCAAACGACGTCCGAATGACCTGAAAATTTACAAACATATCCAAAATCACATGACGAAGCTATAGAAATTTTCGGAATTCCATTCTGACCCCCGGATCGAAATCTCACCTACCGTTCGGATTTCGCCAAAATTCAACCTTAGCCAATTCAAGCTTATTTCTACACCAGACCTCCAAATTCGATTCCGATCGCTCCTCTAAGTCACAAATCACCTCCCGGAACTAACCAAATCATCAAAATCTGATTCCGAGCACTCTAATTAAATAGTCAACTCCGGGTTGACTTTCCACATTCAAGCTTCCTTCAAAAAGGCTATATGCCTCATTTTCAATCCAAATCACTCCTAACTCACCCGATAGATTCTAACAACCATAAAAGATATAATTACAAAATAATGGGGTGGTAATTCTCGTGACGACGGGCCGGGTCGTCACATTCTCCCCTCTTAAGCAAACGCTCGTCCTCGAGCGGGTCAAGAAACATACTTGAAGTCTCAAACAAGTGAGGATATCTGCTCCGCATCTCCCGCTCGATCCCCCAAGTGGCCTCCTCCACGGGGCGACCTATCCACTGAACCTTAACTGAAGCAATATCCTTGGACCTCAATCTTTTCACCTGACGACCCAAAATAGCTATAGGCTCCACATCAGAGGTCAAATCATCATCAAGCTAAATAGTGCTAAAGTCCAACACATGCGACGGGTCGCCAACATACTTCCGGAGCATTGACACATGAAACACTGGATAAACTCCCGATAGACTGGGTGGCAAAGCAAGCATATACGCCACCTCTCCAATCCTCCCGAGGATCTCAAAAGGGCCAATAAATCTCGGACTGAGCTTCCCTTTCTTCCCAAATCTCATGACGCCTTTCATCGGCGAAACCTTCAGTAAGACTTTCTCACCCACAGAATAAGACACATCTCGAACCTTCCGGTCTACATAACTCTTCTAGCGCAACTGAGCTGTGCGAAGTCTCTCTTGAATAACATTCACCCTATCCAAAACATCCTGGACTAACTCTGTCCCCAATAACCTTGTCTCACCGGGCTCGAACCAACCAACTGGAGATCTACACCGTCTCCCATATAAAGCCTCTTATGGCGCCATCTGAATACTGGATTGGTAACTGTTGTTGTAGGCAAACTCTGTGAAAGGCAAGTAATCAGCTGTCATGATCCAAACCCCGGTCGTGGTGGCGCCCAACACAATGCTAGGCAAGCCCGACCATATCATCTCTTAACCCAGCCAATTATTAATTCCAATTAATCTAGTTAAACTTAAACAGCAAGTGACCATATCAAAGTGGCAACGTAATAGTAAAAGCATACAAAATACGGTCCCAACCATATTGTGGTGTCACGAGACTGAACCTCTACAGAATAAACATCCTAGTACAAACAAGTCTCTACAAGATGAAAACAACAGAATGCTAAAGAAGGAGAAAACAGGTTCTGCGGACGCCGGCAGCTACCTCGTAGTCTCCGCAAGAAGTAGATGTGAGCAGGCAGCAACAATGTCTCAACCGCTCTCGGGTACCTGTGAATCTGCACAAAAAGTGCGGGGGAGTGGGGTGAGTATATTTCAACTCAGTGAGTAATAATAATAAACAATAACTGAAAGTAAGAACTCATGTGCTATCACTAAACAGTTCTAAGGCAACCCCCACAGGTAAGTCATCACTATAGTAAGTACTCCGATCACCAACCCACATTTATCTCTTCAAGGTCCCACACTGACTAAATCCTCACTCGTACCACAACGGTGTACAGCCATCTCAATATATGGATATATATACTGCTGCGGCGTGCAGCCCGATCCAATATCCAATATATATACTACTGCGGCGCGCAGCCCGATCCAATATATATATACTACTGCGGCGTGCGGCCCGATCCAATATGTATACTGCTGCGGCGTGCAGCCCGATCCAATATAAATACTATTGCGGCGTGCAGCCCGATCCAATATATATACTGATGCGGCGTGCAGCCCGATCCAATAGGTATACTGCTGCGGCGTGCAGCCCGATCCAATAGGTATACTGCTACGGCGTGCAGCCCGATCCAATATATATACTGCTGCGGTGTGCAGCCTGATCCAATAGGTATACTGCTGCGGCGTGCAGCCCGATCCAATATATATACTGCTGCGACGTGCAGCCCGATCCAATATTTATATAAATGTATATAATACATCCTAACGGGTCCTCGACCCTGTCTCAATTAGTATAGGATTGGCATTTCAGGCCCACTCAGCTAAATCAGGGAACTTCCACCCTAAGTAATCTATCTCTCACAGTACACATCTAGTACTGGCTCTTAATAGGCTATTCAGATAGTTTTACGGCTGAGTGTATGTTTCCAACAAGATATAAGGGTCATCTAGCGCTACAGGTCCCCTAATGCTCTACAGATCCGCACAAGGCCCCAAACATGGCTATTAGCCTAATTACACAGTCATAATCTCATTAACGGTCATAATACGCAGTATTCTATTAGCCGAGAAGGACCAAGTCCAAAGCCCCAATCACAACGTCACCACGCCCATCACAGAACACGTGTCTCATCTCACAAAGCACTGTGAAGTGCTAGTACGGGGTTTCAAACCATCAGTACATTATTTACTACCACCACTCACCTCGAACCGGTAGAAGCCTCAGTCCGCCTTGTGCTTGCCTCGCAAATCAATCTCCTCGGATGCCAAATCTGCTAAAAATCAATGATAATACATCAATATATGCCAAATTCACGCAACCCATTCGAAATAACCCAAATTGCATCAAAACCCACAAAGTTGTCAAAACCCGACTTTTGGTGCGCTTCTCGAAAAATTATAAAAGTTACATATTCGGAACCCTCGTCTCAATACGAGTCTATGCATATAAAGTTTTCCAAAATCGAACTCCGTTTGCCCACTCAAATCGATATTTTACTAAAGCCCTGGCTTAGGCTAAATTTCCTCACAATTTGATCCAATTTCAGTGAAATAGAGGGGGATTTCAAGATAAAAATGCGTAAATGAACCATAAAACTCACCTCCGATGATAACCCGTTGATCTCCCAGCAATATCTAGTCCAAATCGCCCAATTTTGCCTCTCAATACCGAGCCCTAATGTTTTTGTAACTTCTGAAATTTACCCCTTCTGTTATTTTTAACAGAGGCACAATTTCCTCTCCTGCGGCTCCTGACTCGCTCCTGCGAGTCCGCTTCTGCGGACAATGTCCGCTTATGCGATTCCACGCCAGCCGCCCAGCTCCGCTTTTGCGGCCCAGGTCTCTCACCTGCGAGACCGCTCCTGCGAACTAACCTCCGCACCCGCGATCTTCCCCAGTCGCCTGCCTTCCGCTTCTGCGACCTCAGACTCGCAGAAGCGAGTCCGCTCCTGCGATGCATCATCCGCTTCTGCGGAACCTCCTGGTCAAGCCCCCTTTCGCATGTGCGATGACATTTCTGCTCCTGCGATTCCGCTTCTGCGGTCCCCAATCCGTAGGAGCGAAAATGCTGCTGCAATTTATGACAGCAGCTCCCAAACTCCAAATCTCTCCGTTTAACCTTCCGAACTCATCCCGAGGCCCCCCGAACCTCAAACAAAACCACAAACATACTCCATAGCACCATACGAACTTGTTCCAATGATAAAAACACATACTTTAACACGGAATAACATCGAATTCAAGCAATTCAAGCCTAAGTTTCCATTCAAACTTCCGCAACCGACATCCGACGAAAAACCCGACCAAACGACCTCCGAATGACCTGAAATTTTGCAGGCACATCCAAAATCACCTAAAAAAGCTACTGCAACTGTCGGAATTCCATTCTGACTCTCGGATCAAAATCTCACCTATCGATCGGATATCGCTAAAATTCAACTTTAGCCAATTCAAGCCTAAAACTACACTGGACCTCCAAATTCACTTCTGATCGCTCTCCCAGCTCATAAATGACCTCCCGGAGCTGACCGAATCATCAGAATTCAATTCCGAGCTCTCTAACTCACAAGTCAACATCCAGCTGACTTTTCTCAACTATTCCTTCTTCTAAGAGACTATTTGTCTCAATTTCAACCAAACTCAACCTGGTTTGACTCAAACTTACCCAACATGCATATTACAACATTAACAAGCATATAGCGGGGATAACGGGGTGATAACTCACATGATGACGGGCCGGGTCATCACATTCTCCCCAACTTAAGAAAACGCTCGTCCTCGAGCGGGTCCAGAAACATACCTGGAGACTCAAATAGGTGGGGATATCTGCTCTGCATCTCCTGCTCGACCTCCCAAGTAACCTCCTCCACGGGCCGACCTCTCCACTGTACCTTGACTGAAGCAATCTCCTTGGACCTCAACTTTCGAACCTGTCTACCCAGAATAGCCACTGGCTCCACATCATAAGATAGATCACCATCAAGTTGAATTGTACTGAAGTCTAATACATGAGACGGATTCCCGATGTACTTCCGGAGCATAGACACATGGAATACTGGATGAACACTGGATAAGCTAGGTGGCAAGGCCAACTCATATGCCACATCTCCAACCCTTCTGAGTATCTCAAAAGGACCAATGTACCTGGGACTCAGCTTCCCCTTCTTCCCGAACCTCATGACACCCTTCATGGGTGAAACCTTCAGCAATACTCTGTCGCCAACCATGAAAGACAACTCTCGAACCCTACGGTCTTCATAACTCTTCTGGCGAGACTGTGCTATGCGAAGTCTCTCCTGGATCAACTTCGCTCTATCCAGAGCATCCTGAACTAACTCTGTCCCTATCAATCTATCCTCACCAGGCTCAAACCACCCCACGGGAGATCTACACCGTCTGCCATACAATGCCTCGTACGGGGCCATCTGAATACTCGACTGATAACTGTTGTTGTAGGCAAACTCAGCAAGTGGCAAGAACTCATCCCACGAACCACCAAAGTCAATCACACATGCTCGCAACATATCATCCATGATCTGAATAGTGCACTCAGACTGCTCGTCTGTCTGGGGGTGAAATGCCTTGCTCAACTCAACCCGCGTACCCATCTCTCGCTGAAATGCTCTCCAAAACTGAGAAGTGAACTGAGTGCCTCTGTCAGATATAATAGACACTGGGACCCCATGCAACCTGACAATCTCCCGAATAAAGATCACTGCCAACCGCTCCGATGAGTAAGTAGTACTAACCGGGATGAAATGTGCGGACTTAGTCAGCCGATCAACAATCACCCATACAGAATCAAACTTCCTCGCTGTCCGAGGTAGCCCAGTAACAAAATCCATGGTGATCCTCTCCCATTTCCACTCGGGAATGACCATACGCCGAAGAACACCGCCCGGTCTCTGATGCTCATACTTGACCTGCTGGCAGTTGAGGCACTTGGCTACATGTCTAACAATATCCATCTTCATTCTCCTCCACCAGTAGTGCTGTCTCAAGTCTTGGTACATCTTCGCGGCGCCTGGGTGAATAGAGTACCATGAACTGTGTGCCTCCTCAAGTTTCAACTCCCGCAAACCCTCTACATTAGGCACGCATATACGGCCCTGCATCCTCAGAACACCATCACTGTCGATGGTCACATCTCTAGCATCATTATGCAGCACTCTGTCCTTAAGGGCAAACAAATGTGGGCCATCATACTGTCGCTCCCTGATGCGATCATATAAGGAAGATCGAGAAACAACACAAGCCAACACTCGACTCGGCTCCGAAATATCCAACCTCACTAGCCGATTGGCTAGGACCTGAACATCATAAGCAAATGGCCTCTCCCCAACTGGGATGAAAGCTAGGCTGCCCATACTAACCGCCTTCCGACTCAAGGCATCGGCCACAATATTGGCCTTCCCCGGATGATACAAGATAGTGATATCATAATCCTTAAGCAACTCCAACCACCTTCGCTGTCTCAAATTAAGGTCCTTCTATCTGAATAAGTGCTGAAGACTGCGATGATCCGTGTACACCTCAGATGAGACACCATACAGGTAATGCCTCCAAATCTTTAAAGCGTGAACTATGGTTGCTAGCTCCAAATCATGAACAGGGTAGTTCTTCTCATGGGGCTTCAACTGATGAGAAGCATAAGCAATGACCCTACCCTCCTGCATTAACACACAACCAATGCCAACTCCTGAGGCATCACAATACGCAGTATAAGGATCTGAAGCTGATGGCAGAATCAAGATTGGTGCTCTGGTCAGTGCTGTCTTGAGCTTCTGAAAGCTCTCCTCGCACTCCTCGGACCATATGAAAGGAACACCCTTCCGAGTCAATCTAGTCAAGGGTGAAGCAATAGAAGAGAATCCCTGAACGAATCGGCGATAATACCCTGCCAATCCCAGAAAGCTACGGATCTCAGTAACTGAGGTCGGTCTGGGCCAACTCTGCACTGCCTCGACCTTCCTCGGATCTACTTGAATACCATCACAGGACACCACGTGCCCTAAGAATGCCACGGACTCAAGCCAGAACTCACATTTGGAGAACTTGGCATACAACTTCTCCTCTCTCAATCTCTGCAATACAATACTCAAGTGCCGAGCATGCTCCTCCTGGCTACGAGAGTAGACTAGAATGTCATCAATGAACACAATCACAAATGAATCCAGATAGGGCCTGGACACACTGTTCATCATATGCATAAATGCTGCTGGGGCGTTGGTCATCCCAATAGACATCACAAGGAACTCATAGTGACCATATCTGGTCCTGAACGCAGTCTTCATAATGTCAGACTCTCTAATCTTCAGCTGATGGTAGCCTGAACGAAGATCAATCTTTGAGAATACCCTAGCTCCCTGGAGCTGATCAAATAAATCATCAATACGAGGCACAGGATATTTATTCTTCACTGTAACTTTGTTCAGCTGCCTGTAGTCAATACACATCCTCATGGATCCATCCTTCTTCTTAACAAACAGGACCAGTACACCCCACGGCGACACACTCGGCCGAATGAACCCCTTATCTAGGAGTTCCTGGAGCTGCTCCTTCAATTGCTCCAGCTCAGCTGGTGACATCCGATATGGATGAATAGAAATAGGCTGAGTGCCTGGCACCAAATCGATCCCAAAATCAATATCCCTGTCCGGCAGCATGCCCGGCAGGTCTGAGGGAAACACATCGGGAAAGTCTCGCACAATGGGAACAGAATCAAAACTGGGAGTCTGGGCCTCGAGCTCCCGCACAAATGCTAAATAAGAGAGACATCCCTTCCCAACCATTCGTTGGGCCTTGAGGAAAGATATTACCCTGCTAGGTACATACTCAGTCGTGCCTCGCCACTCGATCCTCTGAATGCCCGGCATAGCCAAGGTGACTGTCTTAGCATGACAGTCCAGAATAGCATGACATGGAGATAGCCAGTCCATTCCCAATATAACATCAAAATCGATCATGCTGAGAAGCAACAGGTCCACTCGGGTCTCCAGACCCCCAATAGTGACCAAACAGGACCGGTATACGTGGTCCACAACAATAGTATCCCCTACCGGGGTAGTTACATGCACTGGCAGCTCAAGACACCCTCGGGTCATGCCCAAATGAGGAGCAAAATAAGTAGACACATAAGAATAAGTAGAACCAGGATTGAACAACACGGAGGCATCTCTGTGGCAGACTGAAATAATACACATATGATGATGGCATTAGAAGCAATGGCCTCAGATCGGCCCCGAAGAGCATAGCATCTAGCATGTCCGCCCGATCGGCCTCCCCCTCAAGGGCAACAACTATCTGACTGACCCTCACCCCTAGCTGGCGGGGCGGGTGCTGAAGTAGAAGGACCAGATGACGAGGGTTGCCCCCTCTGCTGATAAGACCTGGAAACAAGACGGGAACACTCTCTATGGTGGTGCCCAAACTCTCCGCACTCATAGCAACTCCCCGGTGCTGGGGGCTGAGACTGATAAGGACCCCTGGCGCTGGAGTGGCCAGCTGATGAACTAGGCCGAGATGAACCCTGAGCAGATGGGGCCTGTGAAGAACTCTGAGCTGGCATGGCGTTGAGAGATGGCTGGCTCTAGTGTGAACCCTGATAACCCTGTCTAGAAGACCACCTACGACGATTTGAGCAACCCAAGCGAATATCTAAAAAGAGCGACCTAGGCTCTGCTAACTCTGGCCTCTTCTCTGAGTGCCACTGGAACTAGCGAAACCTCGAGGCCTCTTGGCCTCCCTCTTGTCCCGCTCTCTGTGACGATCTGACTCTATGTCGCGAGCAATATCCACAGCCTCCTCAAATGTACGACTCAAAACACTATCTCGAGTCATCAGAATACGAAGGGGATAAATGAGGCCGTCCGCAAAGTGTCCAATCCTCTTTCTGTCGGAAGGAACCAACCACGGTGCATGTCTAGACAACTCTATAAACCTGATTTCATACTCCGACACTGTCATGTCTCCCTGACGGAGACCCTCAAACTGCCTACGCATCTCCTCTCTCTGAGATCGAGGCATTCACTTCTCCAAGAACATGGTAGAGAACTCTGGCCATGATAGTGGTGCTGCCCCTGCTGGCCTTCGGCGCTCATAAGACTCCCACCAAGCGAAAGCTGGCCCCTGAAACTGAAAGGTGGTGAAAGATACCCCACTGGACTCCAAGCTCCCTGCCGTACGAAGCATCCGACGGCACTTATCCAGAAAACCTTGGGCGTCCTCGCCCGGAGCACCAGTGAACACTGGAGGAGATAACCCGGTGAACCTCTCGAGACGACGCTGCTCATCGTCTGTCATAGCTGGGACCCTGTCCCCCTGAACCTGATCTGCTGGCTGAACCGGAACCACATGCTGAATTGGAGGAGCCTCTGGTGTCTGCAAGCCCTGCACTGCTGGCTCTGGAGTGCGTGCTGTGGGGGTCTGATGACCAACCCCGGTCCCCGATGCAGCTGCTGCAGTAGTAACTGAAACCGCCTGTGCTAGGCCAGTGCAGACTGCTAGTATCTGAGCCAGGGTCTCATGTAGACCCGGAATGACAATGGGCACAGCTGGTGCCTGATCTGGTGCTGCTGGCACCTCTGCAACTGGGGGCTGTGGGTCAGCTGGTACTGCATCAGCCGCCCGACCTCCGCCACGACCACGGCCGCATCCACGGCCTCTAGCAGGTGGTAGTGGTGGTCGTCCTCCCCGTCCGGAAGCTCGAGTTCTCGCCATCTAGGAGAGAATAGAATGTCAAAGTTCAGTTCAAGTCAAAGGTAATCGCACGACAAGAATTCCAAGAATTGAAACTTTTCCTAAAAGGTTTGCAGCCTCCCGAGGATAAGTACAGGCGTCCCCGTACCGATCCACGAGACTCTACTAAACCGGCTCATGACTCGCGAGACCTGTTAACCTGGGCTCCGATACCAACTTGTCACGACCCAAACCCCGGTCGTGATGGCGCCCAACACAATGCTAGGCAAGCCCGACCATATCATCTCTTAACTCAGGCAATTATTAATTCCAATTTATCCAGTTAAACTTAAACAGCAAGTGACCATATCAAAGTGGCAACGTAATAGTAAAAGCATACAAAATACGGTCCCAACCATATCGTGGTGTCACGAGACTAAGCCTCTACAGAATAAACATCCTAGTACAAACAAGTGTCTACAAGATGAAAAAAACAGAATGCTAAAGAAGGAGAAAACAGGTTCTGCGGACGCCGGCAACTACCTCGTAGTCTCCGCAATAGTAGATAAGGATCAGCAGCTACAACGACTCAACTTCTCTCAGGCACCTGTGAATCTGCACAAAAAGTGCAGGGGAGTGGGGTGAGTATATTTCAACTCAGTGAGTAATAATAATAAACAATAACTGAAAGTAAGAACTCCTGTGCTATCACTAAACAGTTCTAAGGCAACCCCCACAGGTAAGTCATCACTATAGTAAGTACTCCGATCACCAGCCCACATTTATCTCATCAAGGTCCCACACTGACAAAATCCTCACTCGTACCACAACGGTATACATCTATCTCAATATATGGAGACATATACATGTGTCTATAAGGTATAAGTATCTGAATAAGTATAACGCTGCGGCGTGCAGCCCGATCCAATATATATATAATGTTGCACCATGCAGCCCGATCCAATATTTATATACTGCTGCGGCGTGCAGCCCGATCCAATATGAATACTGTTGCGGCGTGCAGCCCGATCCAACATATATACTGTTGCGACGTGTAGCCCCATCCAATATGTATACTGCTGCGGCGTGCAGCCTGATCCAATATATATACTGTTGCAGCGTGCAACCCGATCCAATATATATACTGATGTGGCGTGCAGCCCGATCCAATGTATATACTGCTGCGGCGTGCAGCCCGATCCAATATATATACTGCTGCGGCGTGCAACCCGATCCAATATTTATATATATGTATATAATACCTCCTAACGGGTCCTCGACCCTGTCTCAATTAGTATAGGATTGGCCTTTCAGCCCCACTCAGCTAAATCAGGGAACTTCCACCCTAAGTAATCTATCTCTCACAGTACACATCTAGTACTGGCTCTTAATAGGATATTCAGCTAGTTTTATGACTGAGTGTAAGTTTCCAACACGATATAAGGGTCACCTAGCTCTACAGGTCCCCTAATGCTCTACAGATCGGCACAAGGCCCCAAACATGGCTATTAGCCCAATTACACAGTCATAATCTCATTAACGGTCATAATACGCAGTATTCTACTAGCCGGGAAGGACCATGTCCAAACCCCCAATCACAATGTCACCACGCCCATCACAGAACGCGTGTCTCATCTCACATAGCACTGTGAAGTGCTAGTACGGTGTTTCAAACCCTCAGTACATTATTTACTACCACCACTCACCTCGAACCGGTAGAAGCCTCAGTCCGCCTTGTGCTTGCCTCGAAAATCAATCTCCTCGGATGCCAAATCTGCTAAAAATCAATGATAATACATCAATATATGCCAAATTCACGCAACCCATTCGAAATAACCCAAATTGTATCAAAACCCACAAAGTTGTCAAAACCCGACTTTTGTTGCGCATCTCGAAAAGTTATAAAAGTTACATATTCGGAACCCTCATCTCAATACGAGTCTATGCATATAAAGGTTTCCAAAATCGGACTCCGTTTGCCCACTCAAATCGACATTTTACTAAAGCCTTGGCTTAGGCTAAATTTCCTCACAATTTGATCCAATTTCAGTGAAATAGAGGGGGATTTCAAGATAAAAATGCGTAAATGAACCATAAAACTCACCTCCGATGATAACCCGATGATCTCCCATCAATATCTCATCCAAATCGCCCAATTTCGCTTCTCAATACCGAGCCCTAATGTTTTTGTAACTTCTGAAATTTACCCCTTCTGTTATTTTTAACACAGGCAGGATTTCCGCTCTTGCGGCTCCCGACTCGCTCCTGCGAGTCCGATTCTGCGGACAATTGTCCGCTTCTGTGATTCCACGCCAGCTGCCCAGCTCCGCTTCTGCGGCTCAGGTCTCGCACCTGCGAGACCGCTCCTGCGAACTAAGCTCCGCACCTGCGATCTTCCCCAGTCGCCTGCCTTCCGCTTCTGCGACCTCAGACTCGCAGAAGCGAGTCCGCTCCTGCGATGCATCATCCGCTTCTGCGGAACCTCCTGGTCAAGCCCCCTTTCGCATCTGCGATGACATTTCCTGCTCATGCGGTTCCGCTTCTGCGGTCCCCAATCCGCAGGAGCGAAAATGCTGCTGCAATTTATGACAGCAGCTCCCAAACTCCAAATCTCTCCGTTTAACCTTCCAAACTCATTCCGAGGCCCCCGAGACCTCAACCAAAACCACAAACATACTCCATAGCACCATACAAACTTGTTCCAATGATAAAAACACATACTTTAACACGGAATAACATCGAATTCAAGCAATTCAAGCCTAAGTTTCCATTCAAACTTCCGCAACCGACATCCGACCAAAAACCCGACCAAACGACCTCCAAATGACCTGAAATTTTGCAGGCACATCCAAATCACCTAATGGAGCTACTGCAACTGTTTGAATTCCATTCCGACTCCCAGATCAAAATCTCACCTATCGATCGGATATCGCCAAAATTCAACTTTAGCCAATTCAAGCCTAAAACTACACCGGACCTCCAAATTCACGTCCGATCGCTCTCCTAGCTCATAAATGACCTCACGGAGCTGACCGAATTATCAGAATTCGATTCCGAGCTCTCTAACTCACAAGTCAACATCCAGCTGACTTTTCTCAACTATTCCTTCTTCTAAGAGACTATTTGTCTCAATTTCAACCAAACTCAACCCGGTTTGACTCAAACTTACCCAACAAGCATATTACAACATTAACAAGCAGATAGCGGGGATAACTGGGTGATAACTCACATGATGACGGGCCGGGTCATCACATCAGCCCACGAACCATCAAAGTCAATAACACAAGCTCTCAACATATCCTCCAAAATCTGAATAGTACGCTCGGACTGTCCGTCCGTCTGAGGATGGAATGCAGTACTCAACTCAACCTGGGAGCCCAACTCCCGCTGAAATGTCCTCCAGAACTGTGAAGTAAACTGTGTACCTCTGTCTGATATAATAGAAACCGGGACTCCATGCAATCTAACGATCTCCCGAATGAATATCTCAGCTAACCGCTCCGAGGAGTACGTAGTACACACAGGAATGAAGTGAGTTGACTTGGTCAACCTATCCACAATCACCCAAACTAAATCAAACTTCCTCGCTGTCCAAGGGAGTCCAATAACAAAGTCCATAGTGATCCTTTCCCACTTCCACTCGGGAATATCAATACGCTGAAATACACCACCGAGCACTAATGCTCGTACTTAACCTGCTGACAGTTGAGGCACCGTGCTACATGTCTGACAATGTCCATCTTCATCTTTCTCCACCAATAGTGTTGTTTCAAGTCTTGATACATCTTCGCGGCTCCTGGATGGATAGAATACCGCGAGCTATGGGCCTCTTCCAGAATCAAGTCACGAAGGCCATCGACATTGGGCACACATATCCGGCCCTGCATACTCAATACGTTGTCACTATCAATGGTGACATCTCTAGCATCATCATGCTGAACTCTGTCCCTAAGGACAGCCAAGTGTGGATCATCATACTGGCGCTCACGAATACGGTCATATAGAGAAGACCGAGATACAACACAAGCCAACACCCTGCTGGGCTCTGAAATGTCTAACCTCACTAGCCGATTGGCTAGCACCTGAACATCATAAGCAAATGATCTCTCCTCAGCTGGAATATATGCCAAGCTCCCCATACTGACCGCCTTTCGGATCAAAGCATCGGCCACCACATTGGCCTTTCCCGGATGATATAGAATAGTAATGTCATAATCCTTGAGCAACTCAAGCCATCTCCGCTACCTCAAATTAAGATCCTTCTGTTTGAACAAGTGCTGGAGACTACGATGATCGGTATACACCTCACAGGACACGTCGTACAAATAGTGCCTCCAAATCTTCAAGGCATGAACTATTGCAGCTAGCTCCAAATCATGAACAGGATATTTCTTCTCATGTGGCTTCAACTGCCGGGAAGCATAAGCAATCACCTTACCTTCCTGCATCAGTACACAACCTATCCCCACTCTCGAGGCATCACAATATACAGTATATGAACCTGAAGCTGATGGCAACACTAACACTAGAGCTGTGGTCAAAGCTGTCTTGAGCTTCTGAAAGCTCTCCTCGCACTCATCCGACCACACGAATGGTGCACCCTTCTGGGTCAATTTAGTCAATGAAGAAGCAATGGATGAAAATCCCCGAACAAACCAGCGATAATATCCCGCCAAACCAAGAAAACTCCTGATCTCTGTAGCTGAGGACGGTCTAGGCCAACTCTGCACCGCCTCTATCTTCTTCGGATCAACCCGAATACCATCACGAGACACCACATGTCCCAGAAATGCTACGGACTCGAGCCAAAACTCGCACTTGGAGAATTTAGCATATAGTTTCTCCTCTCTCAATCTCTGAAACACAATACTCAAATGTTGAGCATGCTCTTCCTGACTACGGGAGTAGACTAGAATGTCATCAATGAACACAATCACAAATGAATCCAAATAGGGCCTGAACACACTGTTCATCAGATACATAAATGTTGCTGGGGCGTTGGTCAGCCCAAAGGACATCATAAGGAACTCATAGTGGCCATATCCGGTCCTGAATGCAGTCTTCATAATATCAGAGTCCCTGATCTTCAGTTGATGATAGCCTGAACGAAGATCAATCTTAGAAAACACTCTCGCCCCCTGTAACTGATCAAACAAATCATCAATGCGTGGTAGAGGGTACTTGTTCTTCACTGTTACCTTGTTCAATTGTCTATAATCAATACACATCCGAATGGAACCATCTTTCTTTTTAACAAATAACACTGGTGCACCCCACGGGGACACACTAGGGCGGATGAAACCCTTATCCAGAAGCTCCTGAAGCTGCTCTTTCAATTCCTTCAACTTAGCTGGTGTCATCCGATAAGGAGGAATGGATATGGGCTGAGTGCCCGGCACCAAGTCGATGCCAAAATCAATATCCCTATCAGGCGGCATGCCCGGCATGTCTGAGGGGAATACATCTGGAAAGTCCCTCACAACAGGTACATCATCAACGCTAGGAGAATCAGCTCCCGCATCTCTCACAAATTCTAAGTACGACAAACATCCCTTTTCAACCATTTTTTGAGCCGTTAAGAACGAAATGACACGGCTAGGGACGAAATAAGTCGAACCCCGTCACTCAATCTGAGAAATACCAGGAATAGCCAACGTAACTGTCTTAGCATGACAGTCTAATATAGCATGATACGAAGACAACCAGTCCATACTCAATATCACATCAAAGTCCACCATCCCCAACAATAACAGATCCGCCTAGGTCTCCAGACCCCCAATAGAAATAACACAGGATCTATAGACATGATCCACAACAATCATATACATGAACAGGTAAATCAAGACTACCTTGAGTCGCACCCAAATGATGTGCAAAATAAGAGGACACGTACGAATATGTGGACCCTGGATCAAATGAACAGAGGCATCTCTGTGACAGACAGAAATGATACCTGTAATCACTGCATCGGAGGCAACTGCATCACGCCTGTCAGGGAGTACATAGAATCATGCCTGGCCTCCACCGGATCTCTCCTCGCCTCTGGGGCGACCACGAAAAGACTGACCTCCACCTCTACTAGCCTAAGATGGTGCTGAAGAGGAGGGCTAATCCCTCTATTGAGCCATGTCTCTACGGAGTCGAGGGCACTGCCTCCTCAATGTGGCCAAACTCGCCACACTCATAACAACTGCCCGACGCTAGAGAAGGGGACTGAAGGGAACCCCTCGCCGTAGATGAACCCTGGCCGAAGAAGTATGTGATGTACTCAGAGAAGGGAGGGCACTAAGTGAAGACCGGCCTTGCTGGAAACCCTGACGGCCACGACCAGAAGAAGCTCCGCTCTGCTTAGGGCGGCCTGAATGAGAAGGTTAAGATGAGTGACCTCTGCCCTGCTGGTAATGCCCTCTAGATGGAGCACCACTGAAGCTACCAGAACCACGAGGCCTCTTGGCCTCCCGCTCCTCCCTCTCTCGGCGACGATCCGCCTCAATGGAGCGTGCCATATCAACAACCTGCTCAAATGATGATGACAAAACTCTCTCTCTGGTCATAAGAATGCGGATAGAGTAGTTGAGGCCATCAATGAACCTCCTGATCCTCTCCCTATCATTAGGGATCATCCATGTGGCATGCCTAGCCAACCGTGTGAATCTAAGCTCATACTGAGTCACAGACATGTCGCCCTGAACCAACCACTCGAACTGGCGACGTAGCTCCTCACGACGAGGACTGAGGTACATACTTCTCTAGGAAGAGAGTAGAAAACTGCTGCCAGGTAAGAGGTGCTGCTCCTACAGGTCTACGCCTCTCAAACTCCTCCCACCAATCAAATGCAGGACTAGTAAACTGAAAAGTAGTGAATGAAACTCCGTTGGACTCAAGAATACCAGCCGTACGTAGCATCCTCTGGCACTTATCTAAGAAACTCTGGGCATTCTCGCCCTCGGCGCCACAGAAATGGGGTGGCTGGAATCTACCAAATCTCTCTAGACGACGCTGCTCGTCGTCGGGCATAGCCTGAACCATATGCTCTGGAGCTGGTGCAGCTGGAGGAATAACTGGTGCAACCACCTGAGCGGGGACCGCCTATGGCGTCTAAAGTCTCTGAACAACCGGCTCAGGTGTGCGAGCTGCAAGGGTCTGCTGACCACCCCTATCTGAGATGTCGTTGTAGTAGCGGCAGCTGATACTACCTGAGCCATACCGGAACACACCAATAATATCTGGGCAAGAGTCTCCAGAAGACCAGGAATAGCAATAGATACAGTCTGGGCCTGAACTGGGGCTACTGGAGCATCAACCACTGGGGGCTACTCCTGAACAGGTACAACGGGCGGGTCAGTTGGAACTGCCTCAGCCGCCCTACCTCTACCTCTAGCACGACCGCGCCCACGGCCTCTAACAGGTGGCAATGGAGGTCGTCCACCTCGTCCTGATGCTCGCGTTCTCGCCATCTGCGAGAGAATAGAATATAGAAGTTCAGTTCTCAGAACAACAAGATCGCACGACGGAGTTCAAGAAAAGTGAAGTTTTCCTAAAGGTTCGCAGCCTCCCGAGGATAAGTACAGGCGTCCCCGTACCGATCCACAAGACTCTACCAACCAGCTCAAGACTCGTGAGGCCTAGTAAACCTAGGCTCTGATACCAAACTTGTCACGACCCCAAACCCGGTCGTGATGGCGCCCAGCACACTGCTAGGCCAGCCCGACCAATCACAACAATTACGGAGCTATGAGCTCATTTAACCAATTTAGACATAACAATTATAAGTCAACATTTATAGAAATGCCAAACCAGGGAATCAAGTCCCAAAACAGTACAACTCCCCAAAGACCGAGGGGTCAAGAGTCAAGAGCCTCTACAGATAACATAAGTGTAGTAGTGTTTTACATAATACCAAGTGCAGAAAGAAATAGAAAATACGAAATCAAAAGATAGTAGGGAGGAATATCGCGTCCTACGGACTCTGCAGCTACCTCGATTATCCCACAGAAATTGCCTCGAACAACTACCGGATCAGGACTGCTGAGAGGTACCTGGATCTGCACACAAGGTGCAGGGAGTAAAATGAGTACTGCTAGACTCAGTGGTAATAAACAGGGGTAAGACAGCGTAGATAGGAAATCCACAATAAAGCACTATGCAAAGTTGTAACCAATACCCTGTAATAGTTCAAGTATCAACAGTAAAGTACCAACAAGTATCAACAACATAGTATAATAGCTAGCAGATGTAGGAAAGTGCAATGCAATGCATGAAATGACCGCTACGGCGCGTAGCCCGATCCAATTTGGGTACCCGTGCTCACTGTGGGGGTTCAGACTCCGGAGGGGCTCCTACAGCCCAAGCACTATATCATGAATATACGCTGCGGCGCGCAGCCCGATCCACTACGAGTCAGCTAATATGCGAATGCAGCCTCGCAGACTCAAAAGTAGTTTTGAAAACTCTTTTATCATTTTTCAGTTGAAAACAGTAAATGTCAAGTTCCAGAGATTGGAAATATCATGATAACAGTAATAGCTATGGACTGGTAGTAAAACTAGCATGTCAATATCACAAAACAATGATAATGATCCTCGCAGGATCCCAATAACTAGCTCACAGCCCATAAATGTACTCAACCATCCGAGAAGGAGGTTCAACGGCTCAAGAGTAGCCAATATCACTATACAGTATCAACAGGTCGGACTAAGCCATAGTCCCCAAATCATAATCGACCCCGCACTCATAAGAGAGTACGTATCTCGCCGATATACAGCGTCACAAAGTGGTATACGGGGGTTTCGAACCCGCTGGTCATCACCCACATCTATTACTCACCTCAATACGGCTCGACGACTAGTCCGCGATGCCCTTGCCATGAGAATCAAGCTCCGCACGCGTAGAATCTGATCAAATATAGTAGAAACACAACAAATTAGGCCAACGGGACGACACCCGGTCAAAACAACTCAATTTACACCAAAATTCACAAAGTTGCCAAAACCCGACTTTCGGTACGCTTCTCGAAAAATTACGAAAGTCACATATTCAGAACCCTCGTCTCAACACGAGTCTATGCATATAAAATTTACCAAATTCGGATTCCATTTGCCCATTCAAATCCTTGAGTTTCTAAAATTCAAGCCTAGGGCTAAAACCTCCATAAAATACCCCAAATTCCTCCAATTTCATGAGATAATTGCATAATATTATCAATATTAATCATAATTTGAGTCCATAGTTGATTACCTGATGAATCCCCTTGAATTTCCCTTCAAAATCGCCCAAATCGCCTCTTAAGCCGAGCCCCAAATGTTTTAAAATGTTCTGAAATTTCTAACTTCTGATATAATTAAACCCTCTGCGATTTCCGCTTCTACGGACAATTTCCGCCTCTGCGCTAACGTTTCCGCGACCAATTGGTCGCTTCTGCGAACCCCAGGCCTAACTGGCCACTGCGGACCGCTCCTGCGGAATTTCCTCTGCTCCTGCGGAATTTCCTCTGCTCCTGCGGTACATTCCACTTCCGCGCCTCAGAGTCCACTTCGCGGACTCGCTTAAGCGGCCAAAATTCCGCTTCTGCGGATCCTTCACCCCTCGACCCTTCTGCGACTTACCTTCCGCACCAGCGGTGCCGCCCCTGCGGACCAAGCTCCGCTTCAGCGATCACCAGCGCTTCTACGCTCCCTTGTTCGCTCCTGCGAACTCGCTCTGCAGACTCACTCCTGCGCTCCCATTTCCGCAGGAGCGAAAACAACACAACAGAACTAAAAACCTGCAATTTTCCATGTTTTCTTCCGTTTAACCACCCGAAAACACCCCGAGGCCCCCGGGACCTCATCCAAACACACCAACACATCCTAATAGCTTATTCGAACTTGTTCCAATCCTCACAACACGTCTAACAACACCAAAACCCACAATTCACCACAATTTCAAGCCAAAATTCCTTATAACTTTCCGAATTACACATTCGATCAAAAAAACCCTACCAAACGACGTCCGAATGACCTGAAAATTTACAGACATATCCAAAATCACATGACGAAGCTACAGAAATTGTCAGAATTTCATTCCGACCCCCGGATCAAAATCTCACCTACCGTTCGGATTTTGCCAAAATTCAACCTTAGCCAATTCAAGCTTATTTCTACACCGGACCTCCAAATTCAATTCCGATCGCTCCCCTAAGTCACAAATCACCTCCCGGAACTAACCAAATCATAAGACATGTGTTAGATTATTTGAATATCTCTTTGCTATATATATAATATGCTAATATGCTAGTGTACTAAATATATTATATTGTACACTATTATACTACAAAACAAAAAAATTTAAAATTAGGGCCACACCCCAAACGGCCATATTTTTAAAATAGCCATTTTTTTGTTGTTTATTAAAATTACACAAATAACCTTTTCTAACACTATAAATACCCCCCTCTCTCCTCTTCATTTCAATACTCAAAACTCATTTCACAAACTAAATTTCTCTCAATCTCTCACTCCCCACTTTTCAAGACTTGAAGTCTCAACTCTCAATCTCAATTTTCAAGTTAAATCATGCCTCTTCCGGAACGAGTGCGCTTATTTGTTACGCAACATGTGCTAGACGAAAATGAAGAAGGCTTAGTATTAAAGTGCAAGAATTGTGGTAAAGTTTTAAATTTTCGTACAGAGTCCGACATAGGTAGTTTAAGGAGGCATATCAAGTATTGTGTTCAGGGTATTCCAACCCCACACTTTCGTTTTTGTACTTTATTTTCTTGAAGGTATTATGCTTCATGTTGTACTTTGTTATTAATTTATTAAGCATGCGAATTTACTTTTACAATTATTTCGTTATTTTACTTTTTCGTCAAACACTTTATTAATTATATTTCTATATTATATTTATATATATATATATATATATATATATATATATATATATGATTTACAACAAATTGAATTAAATAAAAAAATTATAAAAAAAAACCGAAAATTTAAAAGCCCATTAGGCCCGCTAAGCCCACTAGCCCAGCCGCGAAGCCTAGGACCACATTGGGCTTAGGCCCGTCACGGGCCGGTTCCGTCTACTAGACCCACCAAGCCCGAGACCGCTAGGAGCCCAGGCCCACCAAGCACAGGACCGCAAAGACCGGCCCGTTTAGGCCCGAGCCCGGCCCACCAAGCAATCTTAGGTGTCAGCGGTTGGCCGTGGTGGGTATGAAAAGAGGTAGAGGGAGGCCTAAAAAATATTGGGGATAGATGATCGGACCGGACATGGTACTACTACATATTTATGAGGACATTGCCCTTGATATGAAGGTTTGGAGGTCAAGCATTACGGTTGTAGGTTAGGGGGTAGTAAAGCTTTCCTTCATACCAGGGGTGAGGCGGAGTTGGATTAGGGTTGATCTTAGATGGCTTGCAGTTTATGTTGAATCCACACTATCCTTACTGTTTATCTTAGCCGCGGGGCTTAGTTACTGGTTACTGTTATTGCATGTCATTTATCTTTTGCTTGTTATGCTTCTGTTATTATTTCAGTTTCTACTGGAGTTACTAATGAATTGTCTTTTTCGAGGGTCTATCGGAAAGAACCTCCCTGCCTGATCGGGGTAGGAGCAAGATTTGCGTACACATTACCCTTCCCATACCCCACTTTATAGGATTTTAGTGGATAATTGTTGTTGTTGGTATATTTAGTACTTAGTAACATTTAATAAGGGAATATATGGATGATATATTGCAACTTGAGTAATAACCTCTTGTTAACTAACCTATTGTTTGTACAACAACAATCCAAGTAAAAATTCACAAGTGGAATTTTTATAAATTATTTAATTGAAGAGAGAGATAAAATGAAATATCTAACGTTATGAACGAAATTTTGATGATAAAAAAGTATATATAAAAACATGAATTGGAATGATGTGGATGTCGGGTAATTAGACAGGACATGGCCAGGATGCGGATTTCCGAGGACATGACCCTTGATAGGAAAGTCTGGAGGTCTAGTATCAGGGTTGTAGGATAGGGGCTTCTAGATTTTACGTACCCCTTTCCCAGGGTGGGTGAGGCGTGGTAGGGCCGCCCATAGAGGATTGGTTTGTGTTCTCTTATGGTAGTCATTTCTGGTAGTTACTGTTTTAATATCATGGCATGCCTGCTTATTTATGGTACATATGTCTCTTATGTTTAGATAATTTTTATGTGATGTATGCCGGAGTAACTAATGCGATTTTTGTTTTTGTTTGCCTTTCTTTTCCCTGCGCCGAGGGTCGATTGGAAACAACCTCTCTGCCCTCTCAGGTAGAAGTAAGGCCTGTCTACATATTACCCTCCCCAGACCTCACCTTGTGGGAATATACTGGGTTGTTATTGTTGTTGTTGTTGTGGATGTCGGGTTGATTGGTAGTGTGTGTGAGTGGGGTGGCAGGGGGGTGTTGTAATCAAATAGAGATTCAATGATATTCATGAACGAAACACAAATAGAATCCTGAACGGAATAAAAAGAAAACAAAATTATTCAAACTGTATTTGTTAAATAAGATATTTAGATAATTTTCATATGTCAATATCTAATTCACATGTGGCTCTGTCTTAACTAATTTATACGGGAGACGTCCAATAATATCCTTAAATTATTGGATTATGGCTCAATATTGTCTTTCGTTAGGACTGGGTCATTAATATCCCCCATCTTAGCAAACTGGACCAATAATATCTCATTTTAAAGGCTGTCCACATAAACCTTCTCAAAGGCAGTAATTAGCTGACATGCCATCCACATAAGAAGATCTCTCTTAAGCCCGCTCCAACCCTTCTTGATGCTCCTTCAGTTGGCCGGCTCTATTCTCGTTCTCAATTTCTTCCATTTTCTTTAGGACGGTGGTAAGTGCATCATTATATGCATCAATAATGGTGTGAGTGTTAATTGTTGGGGGAGCAGGTTGCTTGTCGGCGGTTATTGTGGTGTCCGCTTGTATAACATTTCTATTCGCCCGTTGATGTGATGACCCAAAAGGTCATCACTCTTTTTAAAAGTAATTCCGTGTCTTGAGGCCTTGAAAACCTCTGTTTATCTCACCTCGTATTGCGTGTGCAGTCCGCGACACTTCCGAAAAGCTTTTATGTGATAACTAAGTAAATAAGGAAATTGGGTTTTAAATTTGAATAAAATTAACTTTGGTCAATATTCTTGGTAAACGGATATGGGCCCATGATTGATGGTCTTGTAGGATCTATAGTAAAATATGGGACTTGGGCGTATGCCCAGAATCGAATTCTGAGGTGCTAAGCCCGAGAAATAAAATTTTAAAGAAAATTATTTACTGAAAAATATATAAGTTTTTAGAAGTGAACTAATGTAATTTCTTGATGGTATCGGGACCGTGTCTTGGTTCTAGAGCCCAATACAAGTTTAAATAATAAATTGGTTGAACTTGTGGAATTTGGTAAGAATCGGAAGTGGTTTGATATAAAAAAAAGGACCTATAGTTGAGAGAAAATGGAAATTTTAATATTTTTGAGTAATTTTATGAATTTGAGGTTGAATCCGTAGTTGTTAACGAGCAAGTCCGTATGATATTTTTGGCTTGCGTGCATGATTATTTTGGAGCCCGAGGGCTCGAGTGGGTTTTGGATAGGCCTCATAGTGTATTTAGACTTAGAACATAACATTTGCAGGTTCAGAGAGAGTTGCAGGTCTCTGAAACCAGGCTTCGCGGTCTGCGGTGGGGTCTTTGCGACCGCGGTGGAATTTATGCGGCAAGCGGTGAGCGATGCCATGTTTTTGCGGCGACGCTCAATATTTCGCGATCCGAAGTGGAGCTTCGTAGTCACGGTTCTTTTTATGCGGTCAGTGGTGGGGGTCTGAGAGGGGTACACTTAAACGAGACTTTTCAGCCATTTCTCATTTTTCAAAACCTAATACATAAGAGGAAATTTTTCAAGACACGTTTCTTTCCCAAAACAGAAATAAGTGGGTTTTAAGTTATTTCTTTCACTCCTTAACTTCTTTTTACAAGACTTCATCCTAGTATCTAGGGTTTTCATGGTGGAATTGAGAATTTTGGGCATAACTTAGGAATATCGAAATTTGGGGATTTAAATCTCAAATTGAGGTCGGATTACAAAACTAATTGTATATTCGGTCTCAGGGGTGAATGGGTAATCAGGTTTTGGTCCAAATTTTGGGTTTAGACCAAGCGGGCCCGGGGTTGATTTTTGACTTTTTGGGAAAATCATTAGAAAACCAATTTTCATCATTCGAATTGACTAATTTAGTATTTATTGATATCGTTAAGTAAATTGTGCCTTGATACAAGCGAATTGGTGGTGGGATTAAGAGGTAAAGCGGTAGTTGAGGCTTGATTGTGTTCGTGATATTGAGGTAAGTATTTTGTCTAACCTTAGCTTAAGCGATTAGGAGTTGAGTCTTATTTTCCATGTGTTAATTGTTAAGTACGACGTATAAGTATGGTGATGAGTACCCGTAGGTCTTATCATATGATTGATGTGACTCTGTTTCGTATTGTTCATACTTTATATGATAATTTCTATTGTTGAATAAGGCTTGTGAAAGTATTATTGGTAATTGAACATTGTAGAGTGTTGACTCGAGTTGAGAATTGAGTTCTCAAGTAATTGTGAAAAAGAGAAGAGGTTATGATATTATCTCCCTTGCTGGGATGTCATTGTTTTGTTATTATCTCCTTTGCCGGGACGTCATTGCTTTTGGTATTATCTCCCTTTTCGGGATGTTATTACTCGTGATATATTTTCCCTTCGGAATATTATTATTATGCTATTGTTCTCTTGCTGGGATATTATTACTCGTGATATTTTTTTTTCTTGTCGGAATATTATTATGCCATTGTTCCCTTGTCGGAATTTTAATGTGATATTATTGATTCCCTTGCCAAAATTACTTTGTGATTATTGCTTGGGCGAGGAAGAGTGTAAAATCACGAAGGGCGATGTTGTACCGCACGATGTACAATGTCGTGCCATGATATGAGTGACAATGCACGAAGAATAATTTTATTCCATGATTATGTGAGACAAAAATACGGAGGGTGGTGTCGTGTTGATTATATTGATTCTTATGGTGAGGACGAGAGTAATAGCATGAAGGGTGATGCCGTGCACTTCTCTTTGATTTCCTTATTCTTGCTTACAGTTGGATTTTTGTGTTCTTTTCACTTCTTTACTGATATTTTATTTATACATGATATTTTTCGCAACATGTTTCTCCTTCTCATCTTTAATTGCTAGTTTTATGTCATTATTATTTGCTACATGTAATATAACAGCATAAGTTTCTTTGGTAGTCTTGTCCTAGCCTCGTCACTACATCGCCGAGGTTAGGCTAGACACTTACCAGCATACGGGGCCAGTTGTGCTGATACTACACTCTGTATTGTGTACGGATCCCGGTGTTGTAGCTTCTGGACCACAATGAGGCTGTTGTCTTCTGTTTCGTGGACGGAGACCCGAGGTAGTCCTGCAGGCGTCCGCAGGCCTTGGTGTCTCCTTCTATCTTTTCATTCTGTTTATTTTATGTATTTCAGAAACATCTTTGTATTTATCTTTCATACCCCTATTTGTATCATTCTTAGACAGTTTGTGAGATTGTGTCACCAATTCTGGATAGCTTATGTTTATGGATTTGAATCGGTATTATTTTAAATTGTTACATTTCATGCGTCCGCCTTATTTTTTCCATTGTTTAATAAAATGTTAGCTCTCAATCGTTAAGGGATTAAAGTGAAAAGGGTAATAACTTGAAATAATCAGCTTGCGTAGCTTTCACTGGTAGGTGCCATTATAATGGCCGAGGGTGAGAAATTCGGATCATGACAATTGAACGGGGTTGTTGAGAATGTCGCTTAGGGTGCTTGTCAGCCACGTCTCTAGTAGTCTTTTGATTGTTGGCGGCGCTTCCTCAGTTATGAATGTGGAAGCTCCCTTTTCGCGTGAAGCGATTACACTCCCATGAGGGAGAGGTGAGTCGCTCCGCCTGGGTGTAGCACTTGGCGTCGCATTCTCCTTGCCTTCTCTATCAACCTCGTTGATGGTGTTCAATAGGTTGGCAGTGACGTCTACTACTGCTTTCAGTCTTTCATTTCCTTTTTTATACCATTATTAGTTTGTGCAAACGAGAAAAAGATGGATGATGTTGTTATTATTTTTTAATCTTGAAAGATCTAAAATTTTAACTAGAATCTCTCCACAGACGACGCCAAAATGTTTCACCAAAAAGTGTTAAGCTTTTTGCTAACTAATTAATGAGAAAATAAGGGGGTGGATTCTAGTTAAACGTAATAAATTCTAGATCTAAGTTTGAAGGAGATCGGTAGGATACGACCGTGCTTGAGAATTATAAGTATCATGTATGTGTTCGATGATTACCAATGACTGTTATAATAAGTACATGTAATAAATATATATAATGACAATAAATATAATAATAAGGAATTTATTATCCAAATGTTAGATGATTTGGGTGATTCTTCTTCCCGACAGCAACGTGGAATGATGGAAAGTGAGAATGGATGAGGAATCTTTGGATCATGTAAACAAAGAGAGAATAATGTACGTTGAGCAATGCAGTCAGTGAACAAGACAAGCTTTTTTGTATATTCTTTATAGCCATCCCTTTACAAAGTGCTCTTATCAAAATGTGAAAATTCCTCTTTTGTTCTTTATCTCTTCCTACATATGAGCGATATCCCTAGGCTTAAAATGTATAACATAAAAGAATATCCAATGGAAGATTCCTTATATCTATTACTAAACATATTCTACCATTGCTTCCTTGTCCCCTTTACTTGACCTCGGCGATAATCCTTCTTAAGACGACACCACTGTGCGGTCCTCGGCTCTATCCTCAACTATATTTATTTGAAGTTGTCAAACCGTCCAAATTTAACTAATACAGTTAGTACTTAGTAACATTTAATAAGGGGATATATGGATGCTATAGCTAGCAGCGGGTGAAAATTAAATTCGATTTTGAACACTGCAATTCGAGGTGTAACCTCTTGTCACCTAACCTATTTTCTGTAAATTATTTAATTGAAGAGAGAGATAAAAATGAAATATCTAACGTCATGAACAAAACTATATGATCAAAAAGTATATATAGAAAACATGAAGTGGACTATGATGTGGATGTTGGGTTGGGTGGGGGTGGGGTTGGGGTGGGGGTGGAGTAGGAATCAAAATAAAGATTCAATGATATTCTTGAACGAAACATAAAGTGGGGACCTTTTAAATAGAATGTTGAACGGAATAAAGAAAATAAAATTATTCAAACTGTTATATGTTATACAATGGAATAATTTCACGTCAGTACAACTCACAGGCCTAGCCTGCAATATAATAACCTAGATATCATATTGCAAATCTATAGCCCAAAAATAACAGGCTAATTCCCGAAAAAATTACTTATTTCATACAATCAACTACTGTTATTGTTCCCTATATATACAACCAATTGTTTTCATTCTCTTGATTTCCTTTGATTATTAAGCATCTGATAAAAAAATACAAATAAGCATCAACGCAACTCAAAAATCCTATCCTGAGTAATACATATTATCTGAAAGTAAGAAATTCAAACACCTTTATGTGCAATTATTGAAGCAATCCAACAGGATAAAAGAAAAATAAAAAATTGATAAATGAATTGTAGAATTCCTCCAACGCGTACAAATCTATTTCATATAGCACATACATGAAAAAGAAGAAGAGGAGGAAGTGTTAAACTTCCGTAGAGACCTCTTACACGCTAACAATGTATATACATCCTTATAAACTGAAAAAATATATATTTATACAATATCATACACAAATATACATATTTATACACAATTATACAATACTATATAACTTGTATAAACATGTATTATAGTGTATAAGAGGTGTCCTTATATCCATATATATAATTATACACTATTATACAACGTCGATACAACCTGCTACATAGTTATGATTTTCCAGAACTTCAAACTTCAGAATAATCCAAAATTAACAGAGCTTTAAACTTCAAAATCCTCCAAAATTAGTGGTTGTTTGTTGGTGCAAATCAAGTTTGAAAGCTATTTATTTTCAGATCTGTATGTATTTTCATTTTTCTTTCAAAAATCTTCTTCATTCTTCTGCTTGCCACCATGGATGACAGAGTCTTTCTTCGAGCTTTCTTCGAGCCATTAATGGCAGAATTGCATGAGGGTAAAGTAGGGGAATAGCAGAGGGCTAGGTTAAGAGAGGAGGAGAGATCTATGTGGGTTAGAGAGAAAAGTGAGAGGCGGTGAGAGAGAATGGATTGAAGAAAGAAGAAAATAATAAAAACCCTAAAAGTATGTCTTTAATAGTGAGCTAAAGATTGAAAAGTTTCTTTCAAGTTATGTACAACATGGGCTATATAGGGTAAGAGCTTGAAATATGGGCCATTTTTGGTTGGGCTATTAAGCCAAATGACATAGAGTATAATTCTTTCTTATATAAGATATTTAGATAATTTTCACATGTCAATATCTGATTAACATGTGACTCAACCATTACGTGTCTTAGCCAATTTATAATATGTTTGTTGATTAAAAGTTGAACCACTTAATTAATAATTTTTTGCTAATCGAAACATTAAGTTGGCGTTTGGACATAAGAATTGTAAAATTATGAAAAAAGTAAAAGTTTATTTAAAGTGAAAACGATATTTAAAAATTAGAGTTGTGTTTGAACAAACGAGTAAAATTTTTGAGAGTGATAAGAGTGAAAATTTTGAAAAATAACCTTTTGTAGTTTTTAATATTTTCAAACACTAAAATTCATCGTTGAAAATTTTATGGCCGATTTTGAAAAGAAAAAGTAAAAATTTTTTGGAAAAAAAAGAGAAAAAAGTTTCATGATCAAAAAGAAGAAGATAATGAACAATTTCCTTAAGAAAATATCAAATATTTTCAAACAAACGCAATTTATCAAAAAGATTGATATTTAGCTCCAAAGGAAGTATTTCTTATAAGAAAAAAAAAATACTTTCCTTATGACTTCACTTTTTATGAAATTTCTCGAGTGGGGTGAAGTTGAAAAGCTTCCAAATTTATGATGTTTCGTGATAAGGTCCATAAAAAGAGGCCTACTACAATGGTTCTCCCTCATTTATTCCTCGTGGTCAACTCCAAGATGTGAGAATTTATTTTTTTTCCTCAACCAAAAGAGAAAAATACTAACCCCGTTCACTTTTATTTTTCGGTTATGAACTTTGCACACCTTCTAAATAATAATAAATAAAGTATATAATTTATCATGATATTCATATTAATTAATATACAGTCTTAATGAATTTGGAACGAGCAATTAATATTAAGAGTAAAATAAAAATAAAAATATTTTTTTCTTGATATACAAAAGAGGACAAGTAAAAATAAAAATAGTGGACAAATAAAAGTGAACCTATAGAGTAGTTAAAAGGGTTGTACCTTTTCTTTTTGGCACTATTTCTTACTCCATCCGTTAACTTTTACTTGACATATAGACATTTTTTACTTGTCACTTTACGCATATTAAGACAAGTATTTTTTTCCCGGTTAGAACCACAACATTTATTACTCTTTTCAAATTATTTTATCAAATCTAATAAAATATGCATCAATTATTATAAGTATCATGATAAATTATGTACGTCATTTATTATTTTTTAAGGGGCGTAAAAAGTTAAAATGTGCCAAATAAAAGTGAACGGAGGGAGTAGAATAAATTTTGAGGAGGAGCCTTGCAACAACAGTAAAGTTATCTCGATTAATTAATAAGTCACATATCTGAGCTATTGAAGTAGCACTATATACTTGCATTAGGATAAGCTGTCTACGTAACACCCTTGGAATGAGATCCTTCTCCAAATCCTACATCATAAACGCGACATACTTTGTGTATTAGGCTTTCTATTAGAATAAATTTCTTACCTTTTTATTACAATGGGAAATAAATGTAAAATTTCAAAGAAGTGTGATTAATATAATATACATAGTTTGTTCACCTTTTTCCTCTATCGATCACAATTTACTTTGATATTTTATTATTATTAAAAGTTAAACTAACGTATAAAGTTAAATACATACATAAGTATATTAAAATAATGACAATAAGAAATAAATAATAAAATACTAGCCAAATTTTTCCTTAAAATTTGTCCTATTCAAATCAAAGACAAAATATATTTGAGACAAGAAGCCCTTGCAAGCCACTTACAAACCTTGTTTTTTCATGCACTTGTGAACTTTCAATTCTTGTCCTAATTACCACACTTTGGACTTTTTTTAGGCCAGGCCAAAATCAACCCTCTCTTTCCTTAATTTTTTCAATATATATATATATATATATATATATATATATATATATATATATATATATATATATATATATATATATATTCATGCATTCGTTTCATTTCATTCAAATTTGACACTCATAAAAAAAAGACCAAAGATCCATTCTTTTCTACTCCTTTTCTCCTTCACCCTTTTTCCCCTCCTATTTTCTCTCCCTTCCCACATTACTTCACTTTCTATTTTAGTTGGTAACTTCCCTCAGCAACCAATAAATCTTTTATTAATTATTAATCTCCATTTTCCAAGAAAAAATATTGTTTAACATACATTTTTCATTTCAAAATTCAATCTTGAAATTGTTAGAACAGAAAAGTTGGAAACGGAGAATTTTTTATTTTTGGTTTTTGGGTATTTTGGGTGGGGAGAAAAGTTTGAATCTTTTGCTTGAAAAAGGTGAAAACGAGAGATTTTTTTGAACTTTTTTGATTTTTGGGTGTGGATAAAAGGTGCAATCTTTATTTGGAATGGCGGGAGTTAGAGGAAAATTGAAGATTTTAAGGCCACTTTTGTCAATTTCATGGAGTTTTCTTTTAGCTGCAATATTTGTTTCAGCAGAAAGAAGCTTAAAAAGAGAAGTTATAGCCCAAAATGCAACTGATCTTTCAGATGCAGATTACCTTTCAAATGTTGTCAACTTTTTATGGAAGCCTAATGAATCTGGTTACCATCATGTTTGGCCGGTAAAATCTGGTTTTCCAATTTAACTTTTTTCTTTTTCTTTTTCTTCATGCTGATTTATGCTCTTTTGGAGTTGTTGTGATTTATAGCTTGAGTTAAAACTAACATTCATTTTTTATGACTGAGCAAGTTTTTAAGTACCATTTTTTAAAATAAGCTCTTTGAGTTGTGGAGGTCGAGAATTAGAGTTGTGGGTTGACAGAAAATCGAGAGTTTCTTCTAGTCTTACCCGTAATATTACTACTAGTCTTGTGTTTTCGTATTCCTAGATATTTGTTATTACACGTTGTGCCGTTTGCTTCTGTTGCCCTGTTACCTTGTTGTTGCTATTATTGTCTATTGCGTTTTTTTGTCACTGTTCTTGAGCCAAGGGTCTATCCTCTCTACCTTCATAAGCTATAGGTAAGGTCTACGTACACATTACCTTGCCCAGACCACACTTGTGGTTTATCGTATAAGCTCCTAAAGTTGATGTAGATATTCTGACAAGGGGATTCAAAAAAATCTGAAAATGTAGTTCTCTTATGTTAATTGGATTCAAAATTTAGTATATGTATAAAAAAAAATTGCTTTTACCCTATTTACTCAGTGACTTGGTGACGAATCATAGTATGTGGCTCCACCGCTGATAAACTCGAGACAAACTATTGAGTGTTGGAATGAAACTGGTTACAAATGAATTGGAATGGATATTGCATATTCATCTAGTCGATCTCATTTACTTTGTGTTTAAAGTGTAGTTGTTGTTGTGTTTTTAAAATTTTGGTACCATATTTATTTGATCTACAATACTGATTAATAGGAGTAGCTGGTTATTAAGTATGAGCTCATTTTATTGGATTTAGGTGGTCCAGTAACTGATCAAATTATTAAATCTGGGATAAGCTCTATGAGCTACTAGAGAGTGAATGCAACCCATAACCAAACATGTCGAAATGCTTATCGGGCGGTATTCATTTTCCTTTTCTTCAGCAGGCATGGAACATGCATGTCACCTTACTCGACATTAAAAGAAAGAAAAGAAATAGAGAATATAACTAGGATGGTTAAATAGATTTTAACAAAATTAGGAGAAGACACATAAGGAATGAACATAACTACAATGTCCATGTCACTGCACCCAAAGTTGTGGCTTAGTTGTCAATGAAGTAGCTTTGAGAACTATAAGGTCTCATGTTCAAATCCCAGCTGAGCAAAAAATACGAGGTGAGTGGTCAAAGTTACTTGGTACGTGTTGCTGGTGGAAGGTAGTAGATATCTCGTGGAATTAGTCGAGGTTTGCGCAAGCTAGTCCGAACATCGTCGGACTAAGAGCACTTTACATTTATAACCTCCTTGAGCTCTGTTGATATTTATAATACTCACATTTTTGCTTTTATGCAGTTGACTATGTCATGAAATGGACATTTTTGATTAAGTACTGTGTGGTGTCATTGCAGGATATGAAATTTGGATGGAAAATTGTTGTTGGTACCATTATTGGATTCTTGGGCGCAGCATTTGGTAGTGTAGGCGGTGTTGGTGGTGGTGGCATATTCGTACCCATGCTTAGTCTTATCGTCGGATTTGATCCAAAATCGTCTACAGCAATTTCAAAATGTAAGATTAGCGGCTAATTTACACGATATTTAGGAAATTTATTTTCCTGACTTGAATGGATTATTTTAATTGCTATACTAACTGATTACCAAACAAAGGAACTCACACAATAGCAGTAAGCTGTAGTTGCAAGTCTTAATTTATGAATGTTCATCTTCTGTTATGAACTGTTTTCTCCTAGTTAAGGAACTCGTCAATTCTTTTTCTGGTTTTTCAGGTATGATTATGGGAGCTGCGGTCTCTACTGTTTACTATAACTTAAAGCTCAGGCATCCCACAATTGACATGCCTATTATCGATTATGACTTGGCTGTTCTCATCCAGCCAATGCTGATGCTCGGCATTAGTATCGGAGTTGCTTTCAATGTGGTATTTGCTGATTGGATGGTTACAGTTCTGCTAATTGTTCTGTTCCTTCTCACATCAACCAAGGCCTTTCTAAGAGGGGTTGAGACATGGAAGAAAGAGACTATTATTAAAAAGGTTATCACCTTTATATTGTTGGAAATTTCCTGTTTTTTTTTCTATACACTACTTTGCGTTCTTTTCTAACATGAAGAAAGAGACTTTTCCTTCATTTTTTCTTTCTTTTTCTCTCCATTCTAACACGTGGATGCAAGTATGGGAAGATGATTTATCCGGTTGGATTTCTAGCAAGATGATGTTAAATAAGTCATGTATGTGAATTGTTGGGTTTTGCTAATCATTTTTTATTTCTTACTTCAGGAGGCCGAGGCTGCGAAAAACTCAGGGACTGGTGGTGAAGCAGAATACAAGCTCCTTCCTAACGGTCCCACCAATGGCACTGAAAAGGACGCCAAAGTTACTTCCGAACGAGAGGTGACTTTTCCTAACTGTGAAAGGAGAATATTATGCTTCTCCTGATTTCATAACTCTAAAAAAAGCCATGTCATTTTAGGTTCCTGTCATGGAGAATGTTTGCTGGAAGGAATTCGGACTCCTCTGTTTTGTTTGGATTGCATTTCTAGCTCTGCAAATTGGAAAGGTTTTCATTTCTTATCTTTTTGGTGATGCTGTAATTTTGTCATTGTTTTTGGTTAGTCTTGATCTATGCTGTAATATGTTAACTCACTGGCCTTGTGTGTTTGACATAGATTTACACAGCTACTTGTTCGGTGTGGTATTGGGGGGTGAATTTATTGCAGGTTTGTATTTGGTTATGTCAAAATTATGTTTGAAGCAAACTTCAAAAGATCACGAAGTAATTCTAGCAACCCCGTTATGAACTCTTGTATTTGTTCTGCAGATCCCGGTTTCTGTAGGGGTATCTTCATTTGAAGCTATTAGTCTGTACAAAGGTTGGAGAAAGATTCAATCCAAGGGAGAAGACGGCACCAATTTCCGTGTGCTGCAACTGATTGTTTATTGCTTATTCGGTATACTAGCTGGTCTGGTTGGCGGACTTCTTGGTCTTGGCGGAGGATTTATCATGGGTCCGCTCTTTTTGGAGCTCGGTGTCCCTCCTCAGGTCAGTTTGCATGCTGTCGTGGCATGACCACCTATACGTCTTCCTTTCTTATTCATGCCTTTACATGCAAAAATGCTACCAACTCATTGTCATTTTCGTGCTTGTATTTCTGTTATTAGGTCTCAAGTGCCACTGCCACCTTTGCAATGATGTTCTCCTCATCAATGTCCGTGGTGGAGTATTACCTTCTAAAACGTTTCCCAGTTCCTTATGGTGTGTGGCCATTACTTTAAGTTAGTGAACATAAAAAAATAGATTGTTCGGTTTCATTGTTGTTTGTCAGAACTGAGAATTGTATGCTTCTTACTTACAGCTCTCTACTTTGTTGCTGTGGCAACTGTTGCTGCTTTTGTTGGGCAACACGTTGTGAGGAGGTTGATTGTTGTATTAGGACGAGCGTCTCTTATCATCTTCATCCTTGCCTTCACAATATTTGTGAGCGCAATATCGCTAGGTGAGCATCTAGTTTCTGAAGGGAAGCCTTGGCATTGCCGGTAGGATTGCCGCCTTGTGACCAGGAGGTCACGTGTTCGGGCTATGGAAACAACCTCTTGCAGAAATGCAGGGTACGACTGCGTACAATAGATCCTTGTTGTCCGGCCCTTTCCCATCCCGGACCCCGGCATGGTAGAAGCTTAGTGTACCGGGCTGCCCTCTTGAGCATCTAGTTTCCCTCATTGGCTGCATTATGTCGTCTCCCGTTTGAATATCTACATTACATTTGCTTCTTCGTTTTGACAGGTGGGGTCGGAATCTCAAATATGATTGGGAAGATCCAACGCCACGAGTACATGGGATTCGAGAACCTATGCAAATACAAGGTTTAATTAGGCTAGTATCCAAGAAATGGTGTGAAGCAAACTGGTCCTAATACATTACTGCTTCACTAATTTGAAGTCTTGGCCTCAAGTTGGAGGCAAATTCTTGGTTTGGTGAATGGAATATAACAGTCAACTCAAGTTAGTTCCATTCTACATTAGCTATAGACCAACGGTAATTTTTTACTGTTAGAGATATTGCTCTGTAGCAAAAATATGGGAGTTAAAAATAGAATTCTTTTCGTTTAGGGTTTTTTCGTCGTTTTTTGCCTGTAATTCTGTTATGACTTCTTATATTTTCATGCTTCCATCAATTCAAATTCTGGAAATCTGAACACCAGGAATAATGGAGAAGAGATTGGAATAGGTTGATTTTTTGTTTTGGTTATAATATTCTTTTGTTCACTCTGCCAGCAGTAATAATGAGCTTATTCATTCATTGCTCTCTTTTTTATTTGCAGAATTTTTTTTGTTAATGTGTACACTTATATATAGATTGATGCATGTAAAAGAAACCTTGGAGATCAGTCTTCGGAATCTTGCAAAAACGCGACATGCTTCCTGCATAGAAAAAAAGAGTCACCATCTAGTAATTTGGTGTGGAGGCGACAGTTGGGCAGTAATAGCTAGGGGTGGGCATATATCGGGTAAAATCGATAACCCAAATCGTTAATTATTTATTGGGTTATCGGTATTGGGTTAACGGTTCGGTAACGGTTAATTTTTTTTTATTGGGTTACTGGTTCGAGCTCATTTTGCAATTCTGTTATTGGGTAAAAACCGTTAACCAAATAAGAATTAACTGATTTACTAGTTTATCCTTAAGTATATACATACTATACTAGGGTTTCATAATTGATTCTTCCAATTCTTTCTCAATTCTTAGTACGTCAGTTTTTTTTTCTCAGTTTCTCAATTTTTACGCCGCACCCTACGACCCAACCTCACGAGTTCTCTGCCTCACCACAACTCACACTCTCACCAGTTCTCCGCCTCACAGCTCACACCCTCACCAGTGTAAGGACCCGACTGATCGTTTTTGAAATTTACACCCCGATCCCCAATTAACTGTTTCCCCTAAGCTCATTTCTGCCATTGTGGTTTGCCGGGATGTTCGGTTCTAGAATTTGGTGTGTTTTGGGAGACTTAGTCCCTAAATGAGAGCCTTATAGTTGAATAATTGCCCGTATTCAGAACAGTGTTAAGACGACCTCGGAACGGAAATCCGATGGTTCCATTAGCTCCGTTAGGTGATTTCGGGGTTGGGCGCGCGTTCGGAATGTATTTTGGAGGTCTGTAGCTCGATAAGGCTTGAAATGCCGAAGTTTGAAATTTTTGGAAATCCGATCGATAGGTGAGATTTTGATCCGGGAGTCGGAATGGAATTCCGACAGTTGCAATAGCTTCGTTAGGTGATTTTGGATATGTCTGCAAATTTTTAGGTCATTCGGACATTGTTTGGTCGGGTTTTTGATAGCATGTAGGTTTCGAAAGTTTTGGTTGAATCTTAGGCTTGAACCGGCCTTAATTTGATGATTCTTGTGTTTGAGGGTGTGTTTTTATGATTGGAACAAGTACGTCTAATGATTTAGAGTGGATTCGTATTTTTGGTTGAGGTCCCAGGGGCCTCGAGATGTTTTCGGAGGGTCGATCAGGTGAATTTTGTAGTTTTGGAATTGCTGGTGTGATCTGCAGCAGCAGTTCCGCTTCTGCGGATGGGGAACTGCAAAAGTGGCCCCGCAGAAGCGACCAAGAGGTCGCAGAAGCGATCAACGGCTAGTCCGGGCGACTCCGTAGAAGCGGAAGATTTCTCGCAGGGGCGGGCTCGCAGAAGCGAGCCCTTGTCCGCAGAAGCGGAGGCTGGGCGATGGGAAAATATCGCAGAAGCGGAAGTATAACCGCTTAAGCGGTCTCGCAGGTGCGAGACCTGAGCCGCAAAAGCGGTCCTAGCCGGTAAATGAGAAGTCGCAGAAACGACTGGTGTTTCGCAGAAGCGCTCGCGCAAGTGCGAGCCTACTATCGCAGGAGCGAAAATCACTAGAGGGTTTAATGTCACTCTAACTCGAAAATTTCAGAATATTAAAAATATTGGAGGCTTCGAACTAGGAGAGGATTTTAGCGATTTGGAGGAGGAAATCAAGGGGAATCATCAGGTAATCACTCATGGACTCAAATTATGTTAATATATTGTTAAACTACGGATTAAACCTCTGAAAATAGAGGATTGGATGTGTGTTAATGGAGGATTTTTGCTCTAGGCCCGAGTTATTGAAAATCATTGATTTGAATAAGCAAACGGAGTCCGATTTTGATAAATTTTATATGGTTAGACTCGTGAGAGTACGAGGATTCTGAAAACGTAAAAATATTTTGATTCTGAACCGATGGATGCAGGGGTATTTTGGTCATTTCACCTATTTTCGCATCGTAGCTTTAATTTTATCACTTTAATTAGTTACTTGCGATGTTATTTACACTGTGTAATTGGTTTAACTAGATTTTGGGAGATTTTGATCCAGGAGTCGTGGCAAGGGAGTCATTTCTTAGCGTTTTGTACTGGGATTGAGGTAATTGACTTGTCTAACCTTGCGTGGGGGATTTTCTCCCCTAGGATATATATGTGTTGATTTAAATGCCTTGTACGCGAGGTGACGGCCGTGTACTTGTGCAGATTGTTGAAAACCACCTTACTTGAACTGCTCAATCAGTGTTATCTCTGTTATTTAATTGGTTAAATTGCAAGACTAATCTGGTGTTAGCTAGGGAAGCATGATTAGATATGATTGTCTGTCTAAGTGCCTACTTGTCTTAATTGAACTCCCTGGCACTTGTTGAGACTGGATTTGGTGTAAATTGTAGCTGTGTACTTCATATTTCTCTATGTTTTCCTCTTATTGATTGTATTTGTGTTTTGTAGACTGCGGGTTCAATTCCCGGAGATCCGATGCTACCGAGGTAAAGGACTGCGGGTTCAATTCCCGGAGATCCTGATATTGTTATACGGACTGTAGGTTCAATTCCCGGAGATCCTGAGATATTGAGATACGGACTGCGGGTTTAATTCCCGAAGATCCTGAGATATTTAGATACACTGCAAGTTTGATTCACGGATATCCTGAGTTGCTGAGAATAAAAGGACCGCGGGTTCAATTCCCAGAGATCTTGGATTGTTGATTTGTAGTTGTTGTGTTGATTTCTCTTTGTTAGCTTAATTCTAGACGGTTTGTAGTATTTGTCTCATTTGCTGTTATTTCAGACTTGTTCTTATTTTGAGCTGTTCGGTATTATTATTATCATTATCTTATTTATTTCTCGATAGGGCCCTGACTTTCCTCGTCACTACTCCATCGAGGTTAGGCTTGGCATATACTGAAAACCGCCGTGGTGTACTCATGCTACTCTTCTGCATACTTTTGTTGTATAGATCCAGGTACATCTTATCAGACGCACTACAGGTGACTTAGGAGCATTTTCAGGAGACTCGAGGTATGAATCTGCTACGTCCGCAGATTCAGAGAGTCTTCTTCTATTCTTCTTAGTGATGTCAGTTATTCCCTTATTTTTGTTGTGTATACACTCTTGATGTATAGAGCCACAATTGTACTCTCTTAGTCTATGTTGCCCGTGAGTTTCCGGGTCTTGGTGGTTGTAGTTCTTTCTAGTATTTGGTGAAGTGTATGTGCCGAGCGGCACTTATTAAATTTCTTCATATTATTTCGCTGTTATCTTAACTTTTTGTTCATAAGGATTGTATATTCTGCATGGTGTTAGGCTTACCTAGTCGCGAAGACTGGGTGCCGTCATGACATGTTCACGATTGGTGAACTAGGGTCGTGACAAGTTGGTATTAGAGCTCTAGGTTTATAGGAGTCACGGGACACAGACCGGTTATTTAGAACATCGCTATGTAACTATTTAGGAAACTCTTCATTTCTTTTGAATTCCTTGTCGTGCGATATTTTTTACACCAAATCTAAACTTCTATCTTCTCTTCTGTCACAGATGGTGAGGACACGTTACTCGTGAGGATCAGACACCCGCGCCCCCTGCTGTCGCCACCAGAGGCCGGGGTTGGGGTATAGGTCGAGGAAGCGCCCGAGGTGCAGCCACAGTACCCGCGCCCGCTGCTGCTGAGGCACCGCCGGTGGATCAGGTTGGAGCGCAGGCACCTGGTACACCTACTACAGCTACTACGACTCCAATATACCAAGCTAAATCTTCTTTTTAGAACCACAACTACTCTAGCGTAGGAGGTGTTGCTTCCTCTTGCTACAGCTACATCTCAGGCCGGGGGAGGGGCCCAGACTCCCGCAGCCCGCACACCTGAGCAGCGAAAGCCCGTGGAGCAGGTTCTGGAGGTTATTACTATACAGCCTGCCGCACCAGTACAGCCCGGAGGTGGGCCAGCTGCCTCCGAGGACGATTAGCGTAGGTTGTAGAGGTTCAAGAAATACGATCCCCCAGTGTTCAGTGGCTTGGCTTCATATGATGCATTGGGATTTTTGGAAGAGTGTCATCGTATCCTCCGTATTATGGGTATAGTGGATATCAGTGGGGTTTCCTTTACCGCCTTTCAGCTTTGAGGGGCCGCTTATGATTGGTGGCACACCTATGAGTTGGATAGTCCAGACGAGTCTGCCTCGTTGACCTGGGCATAGTTTTTTGATATGTTTTTGAGGGAGTTTGTTCCCCAGAGCCTTAGGGATGTTTGGCAATCGAAGTTTGAGCGGTTGCGTCAGGTCTCTATGACAGTATTGGAGTATGCCATCAGTTTTATCCGGTTAGCCAAGCATGTACCGGCCTTGGTAGCCACGGTCCGGGAGAGAGTGCGAAGGTTTATTGAGGGTCTTATTCCGCCTATCCGGTCCAACATGGCTAGAGAGCTGGAGACAGATGTGCCGTATCAGCAGGCGGTGAGTATTGCCAGACAGATCGAGGGTATGCTCACTAGAGAGCGAGGAGAGAGGGAGGCCAAGAGGTCTCGAGAGTCGGGTCATTTCTCTAGTGCCCGTACTACAGCAGCCGATCGATTTTGCAGGGGTTATTCCGATCGTCAAGTTCATTCAGCATTGCCAGCAGCTGGTAGTACTCCAGCTCCTCCAGCACCTCAAGAGCCTTACTATGCTTCCCCAGTTTCAAGTGCGCCTCCTGCGCGGGGTACCTCCAAAGGTCAGCCCAGCGGGAGCGGGGCCGGTCAATCACAGCCACCGCATCCTCCCAGGACTTGTTTTGAGTGCGGGGATACTCGCCATCTGGTTACGGAGTGCCCCAGGCGTAGGAGAGGAGCACCTGTACAGACTTTGCAGCCTCAACGTGGTTCACAGGGTCAGCAGGCCATCATTCCAGCCCCAGCTGCCACTCCACTTGCCCAGCCAGCCAGGGGTGGGGATCAAGGTGCCAAAGGCCGCCCTCGAGAGAGGGGGTCAGGCCAGATTTTATGTTATTCCTGATCGCGCCGCAGCTGTCGCCTCCGATTCTGTTATCATAGGTATTATCTTGGTTAGTCATAGAGAGGCATCGGTTCCATTCGATCCTAGTTCTACTTTTTCATATGTGTCCTCTTATTTTGCTTCACATCTGGGTGTGCCTCGGGATTCTTTGAGTGCCCCTATTTTTGTTTCTACTCCGGTGGGATATTCTTTGGTTGTGGACCGTGTGTATCGGTCGTGTTTGGTCACTATTTGTGGTTTTGAGACCAGAGCTGGTCTTTTATTGCTCGGTATGGTTGATTTCAATATTATTCTGGGGATGGACTGGTTGTCGCCCCACTATGCTATTCTAGATTGTCACGCCAAGACCGTAACGCTGGCTATGCCAGGCATTCCACGTATTGAGTGGAGTGGTACTCTAGATCACACCCCCAGCCGTGTAATTTCCTTTCTCAAAGCTCAGCGTATGGTTGAGAAGGGGTGTGCTCCTTATCTAGCTTATGTGAGGGATGTCAGTGTCGACACTCCTTCTATTGATTCCGTCCCAGTGTTATGTGATTTCTCTGATGTATTTCCAGCTGATCTCCTAGGCATGCCGCCCGACAGAGATATCAATTTTGGTATTGACTTATTGCCGTGCACTCAGCCCATTTCTATCCTTCCGTACCGCATGGCTCCTCCTGAGTTGAAGGAGTTGAAGGATCAGTTATAGAAGTTGTTGGGTAAAGGTTTCATTCGACCTAGTGTTTTGCCTTGGGGTGCTCCTGTGTTGTTTGTGAAGAAGAATGACAGTTCTATGTGTATGTGCATTGACTATCGCCAATTGAACAAAGTTACAGTGAAGAACCGATATCCTTTGCCCCGTATTGATGACTTATTTGATCAACTATAGGGCGCACAAGTGTTTTCCAAGATTGATTTGCGCTCTGGTTATCATCAGCTGAAGATTCCGGAGCCAGATATCCCAAAGACTGCCTTCAGGACTCGGTATGGCCTACGAATTTCTCGTTATGTCTTTCGGGCTGACAGATACCCCAGCAGCTTTTATGCATTTGATGCACAGTGTATTCAGGCTGTACCTTGACTCGTTCGTGATTGTTTTCATCGATGATATTTTGGTATATTCCCGAAGTCGGGAACAGCACGAGCAGTACCTGAGGGTAGTGCTTCAGACTATGAGGGAGAAGCAATTATATGCAAAGTTCTCTAAATGTGAATTTTGGCTGAGTTCAGTGGCATTTCTAGGCCACGTGGTGTCGAGCGAGGGTATTCAAGTGGATCCGAGGAAGGTGGAGGCCGTGCAGGGTTGGCCCAGTCCCTCGTCAACTACTAAGATTCGTAGCTTCCTTGGTCTGGCGGGTTATTACCGTCGTTTTGTAGAGGGGTTCTCTTCGTTCGCAGCACCTATGACCAGATTGACCCAAAAGGGTGCCCTTTTTCAGTGGACAGACGAGTGTGAGGCGAGCTTTCAGAAGCTCAAGACAGCTTTGACTTCGGCCCCTATATTGATGTTGCCTACAGGTTCGGGGTCCTATACTGTATATTGTGATGCCTCACGAGTTGGACTCGGTGCGATATTGATGCAGGATGGTAGGGTGATTGCCTACGCGTCGAGACAGCTGAAGGTGCATGAGAAGAATTACACTGTTCACGATTTGGAGCTAGCTGCCATTGTTCACGCCTTGAAAATTTGGCGTCATTATTTATATGGGTTTCCTTGTGAGATTTACACTGATCATCGGAATTTGCAGCACTTGCTTAAGCAGAAAGACCTGAACATGCATCAGAGAAGGTGGTTGGAGTTGTTGAAGGACTATGATATTACTATTCTTTATCACCCGGGAAGGCCAATGTGGTTGCCGATGCCTTGAGTCGTCGGGCGGAGAGCTTGGGAAGTTTGGCATATCTACCAGCTTCGGAGAGACCTATGGCGATTGACATTCAGGCTTTGGCCAGGTAGTTTGTTAGATTGGATCTTTCGGGGCCCAGCCGGGTTCTGGCCTGTATGGTTTCTCGGTTTTCTCTATTTGATCGCATCATGGAGCGACATTTTGATGACCCTCATTTGCTTGTTCTTCAGGACAGAGTCCGGCGTGGTGATGCTCGAGATGTTACCATCGGGGTCGACGGAGTGATGAGGATGCAGGGGCGTATTTGTGTGCCCAATGTAGATGATCTTCGAGAGTTGATTCTAGTTGAGGCCCATAGCTCAGGGTATTCCATCCATCCGGGTACCGCGAAGATGTATCAGGACTTGAGGCAGCACTATTGGTGGAGGCGGATGAAGAAGGATATAATTGACTATGTTTCTAGATGCCTCAACTACCAGCAGGTGAAGTATGAGCATCAGCGTCCGCGTGGGTTAATGCAGCCGATTGAGATCCCAGAGTGGAAATGGGAGCGCATCACCATGGACTTTGTATCTGGACTTCCACGGATTTTGAGGAAGTTTGATTCCATTTGGGTTATTGTGGATTGGCTGACCAAGTCCGCCCATTTCATACCTGTGTGCACTACTTACTCATCGGAGCGGTTGGCGGAGATCTACATCAGGGAGATAGTCCAATTGCATGGTATTCCAATTTCCATCATTTCAGACAGAGGCACTCAGTTTACTTCACGGTTCTGGAGAGCTGTACAGCAGGAGTTAGGTACTCGGGTGGAGCTGAGCACAGCATTTCACCCCCAGACTGATGGGCAGTCCGAGCGCACTATTCGGATTTTGGAGGATATGCTCCGTGCGTGCGTGATTGAGTTTGGAGGTTCATGGGATCATTTCTTGCCACTCTCGGAGTTTTCTTATAACAACATCTATCAGTCCAACATTCAGATGGCGCCGTATGAGGCCCTATATAGTAGGAGGTGCAGGGCCTCCGTGGGTTGGTTCGAGCTGGGCGAGGCCAGGCTGCTAGGTACTGAGATGGTCCAGGATGCAATGGACAAGGTCAAGGTGATTCAAGAAAGACTCCGTGCAGCCCAGTCCAGACAGAAGACTTATGCGGACAAGAAGCTTCGCGATATGGCTTTTATGGTTGGCGAGCGGGTTCTACTTCGGGTCTCGCCTATGAAGGGCGTCATGAGGTTTGGGAAGAAAGGGAAACTGAGTCCGAGATTCATTGGACCTTTTGAGATTTTGAGGAGGTTGCTTTTGAGTTGGCCTTACCTCCCAGCCTAGCCGGAGTCCATCTTGTATTTCATGTCTTTATGCTCCGGAGATACCATGGTGACCCGTCGCACGTGTTGGATTTCAGTTCTGTTCAGCTAGACAAGGATCTGTCTTATGTTGAGGAGCCAGTGGCCATTTTGGACAGGCAAATCAGGAAGCTGAGGTCAAAGAACATCGCTTTAGTGAAGGTCCAGTGGAGGGGTCAGCCGACCGAGGAGGCGACTTGGGAGACCGAGCAGGATATGCGCAGCCAGTACCCTCATCTCTTCACCACTTCAGGTATGTTTTCTATGCTCGTTCGAGGAAGAACAAATGTTTAAGTGTGGGAAGATATAACGACCCGGCTGGTCGTTTTTGAAATTTATGCCCCGATCCCCAATTAACTGTTTCCCCTAAGCTCATTTCTGCCATTGTGGTGTTGCCGGAATGTTCGGTTCTAGAATTTGGAGTGTTTTGGGACACTTAGTCCCTAAATGAGAACCTTAATAGATGAATAATGTCCCGTATTCAGAACTATGTTAAGACGATCTCGGAATAGAAATTCGATGGTTCCGTTAGGTGATTTCGGGGTTGGGAGCGCGTTCGGAATATATTTGGAGGTCTGTAGCTCGATTAGGCTTGAAATGCCGAAGTTTAGAATTTTTGGAAATCCGATCGATAGGTGAGATTTTGATCCGGGAGTCGGAATGGAATTCCGACAGTTGCAGTAGCTTCGCTAGGTGATTTTGGATATGTCTGCAAATTTTCAGGTAATTCGGACATCGTTTGGTTGGGTTTTTGATAGCATGTAGGTTTCGGAAGTTTTGGTTGAATCTTAGGCTTGAACCGGCCTTAATTTGATGATTCGTGTGTTTGACGGTGTGTTTTTATGATTGGAACAAGTTCGTGTAATAATTTAGAGTGGATTCGTATTTCTAGTTGAGGTCCCGGGGCCTCGGGATGTTTTCAGAGGGTCGACCGGGTAAATTTTGAAGTTTTGGAATGGTCGGTGTGATCTGCAGCAGCAGTTTTGCTTCTGCGGATGGGGAACCACAGAAGCGGCCCCACAGAAGCAACCAAGAGGTCGCAGAAGCGACCAAGAGGTCACAGAAGCGGAAGATTTCTCGCAGGGGCGGGCTCACAGAAGCGAGCCCTTGTCCGCAAAAGCGGAGGCTGGGCGATGGGGAAATATCGCAGAAGCGGAAGTATAACCGCTTAAAAGGTCTCGCAGGTGCGAGACCTGAGCCGCAGAAGCGGTCCTAGCCGGTAAATGAGAAGTGACAGAAGCGACTGGTTTTTTGCAGAAGCGCTCGCGCAGGTGCGAGCCTAGTATCGCAGGAGCGAAAATCACTGGAGGGTTTAATGTCAGTCTAACTCGAAAATTTCAGAACATTAAAAATATTGGAGGCTTCGAACTAGGAGAGGATTTTAGCGATTTTGAGGATGAAATCAAGGGGAATCATCAGGTAATCACTCATGGACTCAAATTATGTTAGTATATTATTAAACCACCGATTAAGCCTCTGAAAATAGAGGATTGGAGGTGTGTTAATGGAGGATTTTTGCTCTAGGCCCGGGTTATTAAAATCATTAATTTGAATAGGCAAACGGACTTCGATTTTGATAAATTGTATATGGTTAGACTCGTGAGAGTACGAGGGTTCTGAAAACGTAAAAATATTTTGATTCCGAGCCGATGGATGCTGGGGTATTTTGGCCATTTCACCCATTTTCATGCAGTAACTTTAATTTTATCACTGTAATTAGTTACTTGCGATGTTATTTACGCTGTGTAATTGGTTTGAGTAGATTTGGGCCACTCAGAGTGAGATACTCGTGGCGAGGGGTTATTTCTTAGTAGTTTTGTACCGGGATTGAGGTAAGTAACTTGTCTAACCTTGCGTGGGGGATTTTCTCCCTTAGGATATATATGTGTTGATTTAAATGACTTGTACGCGAGGTGACGGGCGTGTACTTGTGCAGATTATTGAAAACCACCTTACTTGAACTGCTCAATCTGTGTTATCTCTGTTATGTAATTGGTTAAATTGAAAGACTTATCTGGTTTTAGCTAGGGAAGCATGATTAGATAGGATTATTGAACTCCCTGGAACCTATTGAGACTGGATTTTGTGTTAATTGTAGCTGTGTACTTCATAGTTATCTGTGTTTCCTCTTATTGATTGTGTTTGTGTTCTGTGGACTGCGGGTTCAATTCCCGGAGATCCTGTGATACTGATATAAAGGACTGCGGGTTCAATTCCTGGAGATCCGGCGCTGCTGAGATAAAGGACTGTGAGTTTAATTCCTAGAGATCATGTGATACTGATATAGAAGACTTCGAGTTCAATTCCGGAGATCCTGTGATACTGATATAAAGGACTACGGGTTCAATTGCCGGAGATCCTGTGATACTGATATAAAGGACATCGGGTTCAATTCCCGGAGATCATGTGATACTGGTATATGGACTGCGGGTTCGAGATCTTGAGCTGCTGAGAATAAAAGGAATGCGGGCTCAATTCCCGGAGATCATGGATTGTTGATTTGTACTTGTTGTGTTGATTTCTCTTTGTTATCTTAATTGTAGACGGTTTGTAGTATTTGTCTCATTTGCTGTTATTTCAGACTTGTTCTTATTTTGAGCTGTTCGGTATTATTATTATCATTATCTTATTTATTTCTCGGTAGGGCCCTGACCTTCATCGTCACTACTCCATCGAGGTTAGGCTTGGCACTTACTGAGTACCGCCGTGGTGTACTCATGCTACTCTTCTGCACACTTTTGTTGTGCAGATCCAGGTACATCCGATCAGACGCACTACCGGTGACTTAGGAGCATTTTCAGGAGACTCGAGGTATGAATCTGCTACGTCCGCAGATCCGGAGGGTCTTCTTCTATTCTTCTTAGTGATGTCAGTTATTCCCTTATTTTCATTGAGTAGATACTCTTGATGTATAGAGCCACAGTTGTACTCTCTTAGTCTGTGTTGCCCGCGAGTTTCCGGGTCTTGGTGGTTGTAGTTCTTTCTTGTATTTGGTGAAATGCATATGTCGAGCGGCACTTATTACATTTCTTTATATTATTCCGCTGTTATCTTAACTTTTTGTTCATAAGGGTTGTACATTCCGCATGGTGTTAGGCTTACCTACTCGCAAAGACTGTGGGTCGTCATGACATGTTCACGATTGGTGAACTAGGGTCGGACAACCAGTCACCAGCCATCCCGTCAAGACTCGGGCCAACGTCACTCGTCAGTCGCATCACGCCCTCACCAGTCAGCCCGTCAAGACTTGGGCGTGCAAGTTTTTAGTTGCTTCATCTTCATGTTTTTCTTAATTTGTTTGAAAGTATTCTGGCTCTAGATTTTTTTAGGGGTTGTGCTGTGTGTGTGTGTGTGCTGCTATTGTTTGAGATCTTGTTCTAATAGTTTGTCTAGTCTTTAAACATTTTTGAAAATTCTGTTTTACGGGAAATGAAATGGGTTTTGACAAGAAATGTATAAATTTTGTGCTGTTGAATTATCCACTTATAAAAATTGACAAACATGTGATCTATTAAAATATTTTTATGGGAGAATTTTTTTAGTAACACATGATAGTTATTTTCTTTGTCGTCTAACAATAAATTTTTGTTAATTTACGCTTTCAAGGTTAATACATGAGAGGATTCAAAATATTTCAATATTTTCTAAAGAAAATTCACTATAAAGTCTTAAAAATATAAATAAACTTTATATATTTAAGTCGGTTTGGTTCGGATTTTTTTTCTCAATACCAAATAGAGTCAAACCAAACCTAGTCGTTTTTTAATCGGTTTGGTTTGGTTTTTCGGTTTGGTGCGATTTTCCGGTTCAGTTTGAACACTCCTAGTTTTGCCTATCGGTTATCGGTTTACAAATATCATAACCCGATAACCAAACCGATAAGATATTGGTTATCAGTTATCGGTTAATCGGTTATCGATCATTATCGGATCGGTTATCAATTTACCCAATAAGATAAATTAACTAAACAATTACGCAATATCTGAAATTGTCGAGTTCTCAATTATCTTGAGCCAGAAGTCAAGAAAAAGATCAAATTTCCGTTGTCTTGGACAACTTTCTGATGCATAAATATAGGATTACAAAGGTGATTTTGAATATGATTGTATTGTTAACAAAACGCGGTTTTGTATCCTTAAGAACGGTTAAACATAAATTTACTACTTAGGATTCTTAATATTCTAAAAAGAGAAATATTCACTTATCAAAGCTTTATCTATAATTTTAACAAAGTAAGATTGAAATAATATTCATGTAATAAAAAAATCCGAAAACCCGAAAAATCCGACAAAACCGAACCAATCCAAACCGATATAGTTGGTTTGGTTTGGTTTTAGTAAAATCCGAACTAATTCGGTCCATGTACACCTCTAGGAAAAACCGATAATATTCAAAATCGAACCGAATCGATCGATACCCACCCCTAATAATAGCCAAGAACGGAATGTCTCGCGCACATGGGATAAATCGACAACTTTCGCCTTCACTATCTTAGTATTTTTAATATTGTAGAGTGTTTGTTAAGGATGGATTCATTTGGAAATTAATCTATTGCATATGCTATTAACAAGTAAAATAAAAATAACATACACTAGAATGTACACGATGAAATTTGGGAGTGAATTTATCTAAGTTCTCATATATATATATATATATTTCTATTATATAGAAAAGAGAAAAGGAGGTTGACCAAGGGCATAATGGTCATTTTAAATATATTAGTGCATTATTTGTTTGTATACTAGGTTTAAAAGTTTGGTGTGAGTTATTAATATAAGGAAAGCCTAAAACTAACGTCGCCATAAACTATTAAATTCGGACCACACTTTCCATTCAAAATTCACTATCTTCATTAAATGCATTACTTGATTATTAATATTTTTTCAATAAATATTTTTATCAAGAAAAATTATTTTTCTGATAATTTTATAATTCAAATGTTCACCTGATTAAGAAACCAAGGTCACATACATTTACATATTACAATTCTATTATCTCCTTAAGAAATATTATTTTATTTATTAACTATTCTAGGTAAAGAAAATTAAGATTATTATATCAGTATCAATTGATATCATTTTCTACAAAGTACTCATTAAATTGCAATTTCTTCATAAAATTCGTAAAGAAATTATTTAAGAATAAAGTATACTCTCAAGTTCCCCTTTTTATTATATAATATAAAAAAATTGTTCAAATTGTATAATAAGTATCCCTTCTAAAAGATATGAGTTGAGAATATCTGAAGTAAAAATTAAGATAATTAATTTGTGATTTTTTTCTATTAAAAATCGTTATACATTAGGAAGTATGAGAAGTATCGTCATACAAGATTAAACTTCTCCCTCTATGATCGAAGTTAGTTGAGTACATATTCCATTCAATAAAAATTCAACATTATATAAATTTTAAAATACATAAATATATAATTAATTATTTTAAAAATAGTCTCAACAAATACTACCATTGTAATGAAAATTGCATTATACCCTAAAATGTCTCAATCATATAAAATAAAACTAGAAAAAGTGCAATATTTTAATTTACAATCAATTTAATTAGTTTGTTGAGTGATAGAGATATTAATTAATTTATAATATTATGTCATTCAACTAGAATAAAATACAATTTTTCTTGCCAAAATTATTAATAATTAGAACTCACGATTATTATTTCAAAGAATCAAAAAATACGTTTTCATCAACTATTTGGGAATAATATTGTTAATCTTATTATTTAAATTTTGATTAGTACAAAAAGAAAAAAATACACTAACACACTTAAAAAATTAAAAGAATAAAACTATATATCATTCAATTTAAAAATGAGAAAAATATATGACTACTTATTTTTCAACTAATTTTTAATTACTATTTAATAATAATTAATTTAAGGCTTAGTGATGCAAAAATAGTTTTAAAATAAAAAAGTCCCTATGTAAAAATAATTTAAATTCTACTTGAATTACTATCTAATCATTATATAATAAAGCATTAAACTCGACAAGTGTTTCAAACTGATTGGTATAGTAATACGATTTCAGAAAAATTATAATGCATATAATGCAAAAGATAGATAACAATACATATAATTGTGGTTCTATACGTTATACACAAAAGTCTATTCTCTTTCTTCTTTCCCTAAAGGCGTAGAAAATATGTAATTAACAATAGATGAAGAAATATTAAAAGGATGAATACAAGAAGAAGAAAAAAAATTAATAATTAGGCCCGTATTGTGCACGGTATATATATATATATATATATATATATATATATATATATATATATATATATATATATATATATATATATTCGCTTGCCGTTAGAATTGTAATAGAATTTTTTTTTTTGTTTCTTTCTTTGATTTTTTATTACAAAAATATCTCACACGAAACTTATCTCGATTAGTATTTGGTAATTAGACATAAGTGTCGCTAAATCGACCATTCTTCATGTCAAAATAGATGTCCTAGTTATGTACTAATTCTTTTTGTCTATCTATGTATATTTTCGTTTACATTTCATTCTTTTGGTGAGAAAACAAAAAGTTTTTTCTTCAAAAAGGTGTACCCGAAATCGAAAATATAGAGCTTTTTTTTGCTCTTCCTAGTAGTTGCACGTTTAAATTTCATTCTTCTCTGAGTTCTCTTTTTACCTGAACAATTTTGAGTGATGAATTAAAATACGAAGAATTATCAAGAAAGAAGGATAGTGTCACATCCCCTTTTTTACGCATCATCTGAGAAGGATAGTATATAAGGGAGTTTTCTACTTTAAGTGATATTATCCAAAGTGGGATTATTTATTTATCAGAGCCGCCACTTGGGATAGTTTATTTGGTTTCCCAAGTCATCGGTTTATTTTGAATCCCAAATCGAGGAAATTTTTGACTTTCCAAGTGAAGTCTGTGAACCAGAAATTCTTGAGTAAGGAATTCTGTTAACCCGGGGAAGGTGTTAGGCACCCCCGGATTCCGTGGTTCTAGCACGGTCGCTTAAACTATCATAATTGGCATATTACCTGATCTTTATACATATTTCAACCTATAGTGCAATTTTAAATTATTTGCCGCTTTAAATTAATTTTAAGAAAAATTACAACATTATTAAAATACGTCTCGAACCACATCACATAAATACACCCGTGGTTTTTGACATATTTTAATTAACATCGTTGAGATTTGAATTTGGGTCACATAAACGTGCACCCGAGTTTAGGAAAGTAGATTATTAAAATAACACCTAAAGCAACTACGCATTTTGATAACTTTGCGGGAGGCCATGAAAATTCGCTAAATGGCACGTCCCGATTTCTAAGTATTTTTAATAAAAGTAATTAAAGAGGACCACACAAATTTGTAATTTTTGTTTGGCGTGGCACACCTCGACTTCTTCTTTTAAAAGATATTAAACTAAGCTTGAAGGGCCATGGACCATTGGGTTAGCTAAGATGGCCCTCCAAAAATTATTTTGAGGGTCTTACTAATTTACTAAGGTCAGTTAAATATGGGCTGTAATTTTAAAGGTTAGTTGCCAAATACCAAAACAAGGCATTGGGACGGTTCGGCGTGAAAGACAGGCCCAAGGCTGGATCTCAGCGTTCATGAGTTTATAAGCTAGGGATTTTTTCATATCTATACCATATAGCAAACCTTATTACCAAAAATATTCATAGTTTGTTCTTTACCCGTTTAGTCCATATTTTTACTACAAAATATATACCAATCCAAAAATAGATAGATTTTCCATAAATGACGCGCTAAAATGAAGGCATAAGATCTGGGTGTGATTCTATCTACATTAAAGACGAATTTTAAAATGGAGGGAGATCTCATTGATGCATAATTCTCTCCTTCCTCAACGGAAAGATCTCTATTCTCTCACTCAACTATAATTCTCAAAAAAACGCAAGCTACTGAAGCTCTAGTAATCAAATTGCTTTTACTAATTCTACAACGCAATACAAAATTATTTTCGTCAACATCAGTACTTAAATTGTAGAAACTATATATGTTCTTCGTCTTTTGTTTTTTCAACTACACAAAATCATGTCAAAAATCTCAATAATGCTGAAATCGAATGGTAATTGGGATAACTATGGCAGATTTAGAAACTTTGAAGTTGATGTCATTGTGGTGGATGAGAATGCAGGTTTGTGTAGTTTGAAAATGCTTAGAATTTTAGTTTTATGATATTATCTACAAATTTACTACATATATCTACAATTTGACTACAAAGTTTTTTATTTGGTGCAGGAAAAAAATATTTTAATATACAGTATCTCCAAATTGTATACAAATTGTAGTTTACTTGTAGTTTGTAGTTAATTTGTAGATAAATTGTAGATAAAATATAGATATTTTATAGATGCTATATTTTTAATATTGTAATTTTTTTTCTTTGTGTTTGTTCTGAAAATGTAGGTGAGGGCTTCAACAAATCATATACATACTGTATTGGATGGTGTGAAGCGGTAGATTGTATGTCTAGAAAACAAGAAATGTAGTTGTGGCCAATTCCAACTTGAAGAACTTCCATGTTTAAATTGTTTCCTGATTGTAGTTATAATGTAGGTTTAATGTAGTTAATTTGTAGTTTTTGTTGAATTTTATAGACAAGTTGCAAATTAATTATGGATAATACATTTCTACGATTGGAGTATTTATTTCTTATTTTTTATTGTGTAATTTATATTCAACTGATAGTTATATACAAATATTACATAGAAGTTGGAGGTAAAATCTAAAAATTATGATAAAAAACTATAAAATTTATATACAATAACAACAAATGTAGCTTTTGAAGATTTGTTTTTGAAGTATTGATTTTTTCATGATATGGGACTTAAAACAAAATATGAAACTTGAAATATGGTTTTGTGAAATCAATTGAAGAAGAAAATTGAAGAATCGTGATTAATTGAAGAAGAACGTGAGTGAAAAGCGTGCATGAAGAGATCGTACGAGAATGGGGAAAAATTAAAGGAAAATCGTGGGGAGTGGGAGGAGAGAGAGGCGGGTAAATAAAATAAAGTAAAAATATGGTCCTAAAATCACGCCTACAATAAATGATGCATTAATTATACCCTTAATTTAAATTATGGTACATATATTAAAAATTAGATATACTTAAATGTAATAAATATAAACCTTAAATATGGAATATAATAAAATTTGTTGTATGGTATATATAAGTAAAAATCCCTACAAGCTATCAAAGGCTGTTTGGTCAATCAAGCAACAATTACAAGTGGGCTCCATACCTGAAGTCCAAAGGCCGGCGGAGTTAAAAATCGAAGCTGAGCCATGCATAAGCAAATTTTAGGCCCAAATTTTATTCTAAACAAGCTGTAAAGCTTTGACCACTAAACTAACCCAAATCAAACACCGAATTTAAATTGGATTTCAAAAGCACTGACTTTTCAATCATAATTAAACCTAATAATTTTTGTAAAACACATGAACAATTCAATTCCATTCAAATCGAACACATGCTGATTTTAAGTCCAAACTTCATGCTCATATTCATATTATATGTATCATGATGAACCATACACATTCTGAATTTTTACTTCCCAAAATAACATTTAACCTTACTTAACATATTTTTGCAGAACTCAATGCATTTATTAGATTGAAACTAGACTAAACTACTGACTAAGCTAATTATTACTACACTATGCTACAATGACTAAGCTAAGCTAATTATTACTACACTACACTACTAGATCTAGGAGTTTAAAACAGATAAGGGGAAATAATATCAAATGTTGAACAAGGTATCAGACAAGAAGAAATCAGCTTTGGACAGCCATTTATTCAGAATCAGTCTTCAACTACATGTTTTCATAACCTCTCGCCATTCAAAGGTTAAGTAAATACCTGGAAATTGAAGCCAAAAGTGAGTCGGAGTATCAACAAGCAGTAGAAGAAATCAACAACAAATAGTAACCCAGCTAACGATTTGAAATGCTTTGGAATTCAACCAATTGAATAATAACCCAGTTGAATTCTAACACCAAGCGCCAATGGGCAAATTTAAACACTTCTCACCCAGCAGAATACAAATAGTAACTCTGCTGGATTCCTAAGCTATTTTTTTGTGTTGATTTTCCAGGATTTTCTCTTCTCTAAGATCTAGTGTCTATGTATCCGAACTCTCAACTTCTGCAAAAATCTTTTTTGTTGAATTTTCAGTAGCTTTTAGGCTTTATAGAACTCTCTAAGATCTGAATTCTTCCTCTCAAAAACAAATCTTAGGATTTCAAATTTTTAGATATCTTTTAAAAACTTTTCAGACTTCTAAACTTTGGATTTCAAAGTTTCAGATTTCTAGACTTCCCTTGCAAGGCATCGTATACTGCCTTTTATAGGCAAAAATTAGGGCACCTTTCAGATTTTTACTTTACACCCTAGCCCCCTCTTTATTTTTAGTTTTTAGCTTAAAAGGTTATTGGGGGTTCTACTTTTAGTTACGGCGGGATTTTCTATTTTGAATTACCTATATTACCCCTGAATCCTTGTTTAATTACCCCCAAATAGTTAACTTAGGTTAACTAAACCAATGTACAACTAACCACCCCCCTTTAACTTGGTCAATGATGACCATGGTTAATTAGAAGGGCTTGTATTGTTCAGCAATAACCAAAACGAAATCTAATTATTACCAGACCCCCAAAATTAAAATACAAATCCAACTAACCCTAATTATAAGCTTGAATTAATTTTAATTAACTAAAATCGAAGGCTGCTACTGTGAATTATCAGTCAAACAGAAGACTAGAAAGAAACAAAAAAAATTACTCAAAAACACAGGATCATGCTATGTCACTACGAACAGAGAAAAAAAATCAAAAGCTTAAACAAAAGAATTTAAGAAAACTAGCAAGCAAATAAAATAACAGAAAACAAAAATAAAAAATATAATGAGAAAATGAAAGAAAAGGGGATACCATAATTGAATCAGACCTGGGTCAGCCACCTTGAATCACTTGACAAAAATAGTGTTTACTCGTGTGTTTTCATGAGAAAACACACGGCTAAACCCTATTATGGTCAAATTACCAGCAAACTCCCTTTTATAAAAGTAGGGTTTTGATTATTCGAACAACTTGAGGGAGAGTCGAGGGAAGGTAGTTGGAGATTTGGAAAGAGGGAGTTGACGGGGTGATTTGTTGTTAATTTGGGTAGGATTGGAGGTGGTGCGGTCGAACACGACAGAAGAACACATGAAGGCGCCCTAGCGTTTCATTGGTTTGAAGAGCTTGGGTAGGATTTGAAGAAAACTAATGGCGAATCTGGGATGGGGAAGTGAAGGAGAAGTAGTGGTGTTAATTTCACGGCGATTGGAGGATTACCGCCGACGGGGGTAATTTTCGACCTGCGGTTCATGACGGAGGACGGTGGAGTTAGGGTTTTTGGTGAGAGAAGGGATAGATGAGAGGGTAGGGGGTTCTGATGGGGGTAAGGGTCGTTTGGACATATATATATTAATCAACGTAGGCTTCTCAATTATTGGATCATAAAATCTAAACGGTTGAGATTAAATGGAGGCTAAACGATACCGTTTTATGGAAGGGGGGTGTGCTGGACCTGGTATTTGGGTTTTGAGCTATGTTTCATGGGCTTAAATGATTGGGCTGACATTTGAGCCAAATAAATTGCCCAAAATTGTAACAAGCCAGATTTTTCTCTTTTCTTTATTTTCCTTTCTTATTTAATTCATTTTCTTTATTTTTTATTCAACTTTTAAACAAAAACTGAAATTAAACCTAAAAAATAATTCAACCTACCTAATTCAGCTATAATTAAGACTACTACCAAAATACCAATTTAAAGGAAACTAAAATTTAAACCAAACAAAACAAATCAAAAGTTCAGTATTTTTCGTATTTTTGTACAACCCTAATTACTAATTAATCTAACAAAATATAAAATTAAATTCTAAATGCAAATGCAATACTTTTGTATTTTTTTTATGAATGATGTAAATTAAACATGCACACACAAATGAAAATACACACGAGAATTACACAATTAAATTCTAAAAATTAAATAATAAAAGGAAAATTCTTATTTTTGGGATTCTGTAGGAATAACTCAAGCGAGGCAAAAGTCACATGCTCATCGATGCCTCTCTTTACTCAGAGACACGAAGAGTTTTCGGGCAAAGATAAATGAGCAATTATGAGGGATTTTTGCTTGCTTGGCACTCCTTGAGAAGAATTTTTGATAAACTGTCTGACCGAACCATGCTTCAAAGGTTGCCTACATATCCTCGGCTATAAAGGAATCAGGTCAGGTGTAGTTCGGAAGTGAATGAGGTGATGGAGCATCAAGGTTGAGAGCTGTTGTTGCTGCTGCTACTGCTTGCTGACCTCCTTATTACACCAAAAGGAAAATCAAAGATAAGCTAGTTATGCCTATTAACTACGAGTTACAAGATTCCTATCTATAAATCTCTTGAAGCTTCATCTTGAGTCTTTTGTTGTGGATCCCAATTTGAATCTTGATGCTCGTCAGCTGCAAGCGCTGTTTCTTTCTTCAACATTTGGATCAAAGCGGGATAGGCGGAGCTTGTGACTTCAGTAAAGTTTTGAGTAGTCCACATCTTTGTCCGCTTCAGCATTTTGAATTCACTTATTTTTTGTTATTTTCTTATTTTCTTTATTTTGTATGGAGACTCATTCATTCAGCTACCCCAGATCCTATGCCGCGAGGTCAAACCTGCTCAGACACCAAAACAAACAAATGAACGAAACTTTTCTGCCCCAGTTTTCAATAGAAAAATTTCGTGAGTTATATGTGACACATATCTAAGAAATAAAATCATAATTGTGTATTCTTGGGAATAAAGCCTTAAATTAGGGGGATTACCAGGTTATGCTGGAAACTGACCGGGTTATGCTGGAAAAGAAAAAGGTCCTCGGATTATGCCGGGGAGGTCCACGGGTTATGTCGGGATAATAAAAAAAAGCTCCTTGGTTTATGCCAGGTAGGTCTACAGGTTATGCCTGGATAAAAGAAAAAGGTCCGCGGGTTATGCCAGGGAGGTTCGCGGGTTATGTCGGGATAAAAGAAAAAAGATCCTTGGGTTATGCCAGGGAGGTCCACGGGTTATGCCTGGATAAAAGATTGGGTTATGCCAGGGAGATCCGCGGGTTATGCCGGTATTAAAAGAAAAAATGCTCCTTGGGTTATGCTAGGGAGGTCCATGGGTTATGTCGGGATAAAGAAAAAGTTCCTTGGTTATGCCAGGTAGGTCCATGGGTTATGCCAGGAGGAAAGAAAATGGTCCTTGGGTTATGCTAGGGAGGTCCACGAGTTATGCCAGGATAAAAGAAAAAGGTCCTTGGGTTATGCCAGGATAAAATAAAAAGGTCCTTGGGTTATGCCAGGGAGGTCTACGGGTTATGCAAGGAATAAAGAAAAAGGTCCTGGGTTATGCAAGGGAAGTCCACGAGTTATGCTGAGATAAAAAAAGGTCCTTGGGTTATGCAAGAGGTCCACAGATTATGCCGGGATACAAGAAAAATGTCCTTGAGTTATGCCAGGGAGGTCCACGGGTTATGCCGAGGAGGTCCATGGGTTATGTCGGGATATCTAGGAAAATGGGGCCCTATGCTACCATGATTTTGGTTTGTTTTTTTTCCTAGTAAAGATGCAGGAAACATTTTTTGAGAAAACTTCCCTTCGGGTTGATTATTGTTGCGAGGTAGTTTCTAGCTCTTGCGCATTTTCTTTTGATTGCACCAGCTTCTTGCATGATTGTTTTGCATTACACCTGTTTCAGCTTTTCAAATAAACAACAATTTGTTAGTTTGAAACGGTGGTTGGTTTTGTGGCCGTGATCGTCTCAATTTCTTGACTTCAGCCCAGCTTCTATTGAGACCTCTGCTGCTTGCTGGTTTTAAAGATGAATCTCTTCTCAAACCGAAAGGCTCGACTTTTGGGATTTCATGATGACTTTCTCGTGTGGGGCTTCGACCCTTTCCCTTTATTCTGCCTTTAAGACCTTTGTCCACGACTTTCTTTGTCTCTTTAAATAAGCTTTGAGTTTAAAGCTTCCGCCATCATGGCCAGCCGGAATTGGCTTGATGCACCCGCTGCAGCTAGGTACTTTTCTTTAGAATTTGTTAAGGAGAGCCTTGTAAAACCAGTCTTTCCACCTTTTCTTTGTATTGGTTTCGGGAACAAAGTTAGACCGAAAAGGAAACAAAAGGCAAGAAGATGAATTTAAAGAGAAGCATCCCTTTCGGGGAGAAAAGAAAGACTTATCTAGGGTGCGCAGGCTTCAAATTGACATGAAATGCTTATTGGACTTGATGTCCGACTCACACAAAATTTCCAAACTTTTCATAAACTCATTGACCCATGTTTCAGATCCAGGAAATCTTGCTGGGACTCTTTCAGTGGTGGTAGATGTCTTCTGTTCCGCCGACGGCGCCCTTTGCGGGTTTTCACCAATCGACCTCTCTCATTTCTCTTCCCACCGTCGCCCGATAGTGCTCTTTATGAGTTTACACTAAATGAACTATCTTATTTTCAATTTCTCTACTCACCGTCTCCTTATGGTACCAGTAGGTTTTCACCGATAAGACTTTCTCATTTTATTTCTCTCATTTTGATTGCATCAAATTCCAACAATGATGTTTTTTCAATTCCCACGCATTTGCCAATTGATCGTAAGGACTTGGACAAGGTTTTTGGGTAAAAAGAAACTTGGATGGAGTTACAACTTTGGAACCATCTTGGTAGGCTCATTGCCGAGCCAATATATCATCTGCCCCAATTTCACTTTTTGGGAGAATTGGGATTTTTTTTGGTGTGACTAAACCCAGAGAGAGGATGCCTACGTATCCTTTCGGAATCAAGTCAGACGTAGTTCAGGGAAACATTTGTTTTTGGTTGTTTTTGTTTTTGTTTTGTTTTTCTTCTTTCTTTATTTATTTATTTATTTTTTTCATTTTTTTTATTTTTCATTATTTTTTTTCAATAATACTTTCGGGTTCCAAAGAGGGTAATCAAGGAAGAGTAACCGGCTCAAATGGGCTTGCAAAGGGTTGATAGTGTTTGTGTAGTGGGAATGAAATCCTTCGTCATCTCAATTACACAAAGTCATCACCGCATAAAGCTTAACATAGTACCTTTTTACTGCATCTGTATTCACAGCTGCTTCGCGATCATTTCCTTCGATATCACCCAAATATAATGCTCCTCTCAGCAAAAGCTTTTTGATGATGTATGGACCCTTCCAATTAGGAGAAAATTTTCCTTTTGCTTCCTGGTGATGAGGAAGAATGCACCTTAACACAAGTTGTCCCTCTTCAAAATTCCTGGGCCGTACTTTCTTGTTATAGGCGCGTCCATTCTTTGTTGATACAACTGCCCGTGACAGACTGCAGCCATCCACTTTTCATCAATTAAGGTCAATTGTGCCAAGCGAGTCTTGACCCACTCACTGTCCTCAATCTCTGCTTCAATGATGATCCAGAAGGAAGGGATTTCCACCTTTGCGGGTATTACAACCTCAATCCCATAGGCCAAAAGATATGGGGTTGCCCCTACTGATGTGCGCACCGTGGTGCGATATCCTAGTAATACGAAAGTCAACTTTTCATGTCATTGTCTGGAGTCATTTTTCTCAAAATCTTCTTGATGTTCTTGTTTGCTGCTTCAACAGCACCATTGGCTTCTGGCCGGAAAAGTCTGGAGTTTCTTTTTGTTATTTTGAATTGTTCACATACTTTTTCCATTAAATGACTATTCAGGTTTGCAGCATTATCTGTGATGATAGTTGCAAGAATGCCAAAACGACAGATAAGATTAGAGTGCACAAAATCTACCACAACTTTCTTGGTGACTGATTTGAGAGTGATGACTTCAACCCACTTTCTGAAGTAATCAATGGAAACCAGTATGAATCTATGTCCATTTGAGGCTTTCGGCTAGATCAGCCTAATGATATCCATACCCCAAGCGATAAGTGGCCAAGGTGCTGACATAAGATGTAGTTCTATTGGAGGTGCGTGAATCAAATTATCGTGCACCTGACATTGATGGCACTTCCGGACAAAGATGAAGCAGTCCTTTTCCATAGTTATCCAGTAATAGCCTGCTCGATATATTTTCTTTGCCAAAACATACCCGTTAATGTAGGGTCCACACATTTCTGTGTGTTCTTCATGCACGATCCTCCTGGCCTTTTCGGCGTCAAAACATCTTAAAAGTTGAGATCTGGAGTCCTCTTGTACAATACATCACCACTTAAGAAGAAACCACATTCATGTCGTCTAATGGTTCTCTTTTGGTCCCCACTAGCTTGCTGGGTGTTTGGTTCCACCTCAACGATATGACAGTAACCATGCCTTTCCCTGATTTGGATTTCTAAGGGATCAATGTGGTCATTGTCTGGGTAGGGAAACATCGTGCCTAGAGTGGCGAGTGCATGAGCTAGTTCATTGTGACACCGAGGGATGTACCTGATCTCTATCATCTGGAACCACTTGCTAAGATCTTCCACATGTTGCTGATAGGAATAAGCTTAACATCTCGGGTTTCCCATTCTCCCTGGGCTTGCCGGATAATCAGATCTTAGTCTCCCAAAATCAACAACTCTTCGACTTCTTGGTCAATCGCCATATTCATACCCATGATGCAGGCTTCATACTCAGCAGTGTTGTTTGTGCAGAAAAATCGAAGCCTGGTTGTGGCCGGATAGTGCTGACTATTGGGTGAGATCAAGATTGCCCTAATTTCCATACCTTTTGAGTTTACCACCCCATCAAAGAACATCTTCCAAGCATGTGTGTCTTCAAAGATGGCTTCTATTGAATTTACCTCTTCATCTAGGAAGTAAGTGCTCAACGGTTGGTATTTATCATCAATCGAGTTTTCAGCCAAATGATCTGCCAACGCCTGGGCTTTTATTGCTGCGCGAATGACATAGCCTATGTCAAATTCAGTAAGCAGAATATGCCATTTCGCTAATCTCCATGTGGGCATCAATTTCTAGAATATGTATTTCAAAGGATCCAACCTGGTTATGAGGTAGGTGGTGTATACTTGCAGGTAGTGTCTCAACTTTTGAGCGACCTAAGTCAAAGCACAACAGGTTCTTTCCAACAGAGTATACTTAGCTGCATAGCTGGTAAAGTTCTTGCTCAAATAATAGATCACGTGTTCTTTCTTCCCGGTTACGTCGTGTTTCCCGAGGACACAGCCGAAAGAATTTGCCAAGACCGTCAGATACAAGAAAAGAGGCCTCCTAGGCTCTGGTGTGACCAAGACTAGCGGATTTGACAGCTATTCTTTGATCTTATCAAAGGCTTCTTGACATTCATCCGTTCACTTGACTGCTGCATCTTTCTTCAATTGTAACGACCCGACCGGTTATTTTTGGAATTTACGCCCCGATCCCCATTAACTGCTTTTCCTACATCCATTTCTGCTATTTTGGTTTGTCGGGATGTTCAGTTCTTGAATTCAGAGTGTATTGGGACACTTAGTCCCTAAATGAGAGCTTAATAGCTGAAAAAATGGTCCGTATTTAGAACGGTGTTAAGACGACCTCGAAATGGAAATCTAATGGTTTCGATAGCTCAGTTAGGTGATTTTGGGTTCTTTGACATGTTTATGAGGGAGTTTGTTCCCCAGAGCCTCAGGGATGCTTGGCGTGCGGAGTTTGAGTGGCTGCGCCAGGGCACTATGACAGTATCAGAGTATGCCATCAGTTACACCCGGTTGGCCAGACATGCACCGACTTTGGTCGCCACGGTCCGAGAGAGAGTGCAGAGGTTTATTGAGGGTCTTATTCTACCTATCTGGTCCAGCATGGCTAGGGAGCTAGAGATGGATGTGCCTTATCAGCAGGCGGTGAGTATTGCTGGATGGATTGAGGGTATGCTCGCTAGGGAACGAGGAGAGATGGAGGCCAAGAGGTATCGTGAGTCGGGTCATTTCTTAGTGCCCGTACTACTGCAGCCGATCGATATGGCAGGGGTTATTCCGATCGTCCAGTTCATTTAGCATTGCCAGCAGCCGGTGGTACTCCAACTTCCCCAGCACCTCAGGAGCCTTACAATGCTCCCCAGTTTCCAGGGCGCCTCCTGCGCGGGGTACCTCCAGTGGTTAGTCTAGCGGGAGCCGGCCCAGTCAATCACAGCCATCGTGCCCTCCTAGAGCTTGTTATAATACTCACCATCTGGTTAGGGAGTGCCCCAGACGTGGGAGGGGTGCGCCTTCACAGACTTCACAGCCTCAGCATGCTCCGCAGGGTCAGCAGGCCATCGTTCCAGCTTTAGATGCCACCCACCTGCCCAGCCAACCAAGGGCGGGGATCAGAGTAATAGAGGCCACCCTCGAGGTAGGTGCTGATCCAAATTTTATGCTATTCCTGGTCGTGCCGCAGCTGTCGCCTCTATTCTGTTATCACAGGTATTATCTTGGTTAGTCACAAAGAGGCATCAGTTCTATTTGATCCTGGTTCTACTTTTTCATATGTGTCCTCTTATTTTGCTTCACGTCTGGTTGTGCCTCGGGATTGTTTGAGTGCCCCCGTTTATGTTTGTACTCCGTTGGGAGATTCTCTGGTTGTGGACCGTGTGTATCGGTCGTGTTTGTTCACTATTTGTGGTTTTGAGACTAGGGATGATCTTTTATTGCTCGGTATGGTTGACTTCAATATTATTTTAGGCATGGACTGGTTGTCGCCCCATCATGCTATTCTTGATTGTCACGCTAAGACCGTGATGCTGGCTATGCCAGGCATTTCACGTATTGAGTGGAGTGGTACTCTAGATTACACCCCCAGTCGGGTTATTTCCTTCCTTAAAGCTCAACGTATGGTTGAGAAGGGGTGTGTTGCTTATCTAGCTTATGTGAGAGATGTCACTGTTGATACCCCAACTATTGATTCGGTCCCGGTGGTATGAGATTTCTCCGATGTGTTTCCAGCTGATATTCCGCGCATGTCGCCCGATAGAGATATCGATTTTGGTATTGATTTGTTTCCGGGCACTCAGCCCATTTCTATTCCCCTATATCGCGTGGCTACACCTGAATTGAAGGAAATGAAGGATCAGTTACAGGAGCTGTTGGGTAAGGGTTTCATTCGACCCAGCGTTTCACCTTGGGGTGCTCCTATGTTGTTTGTGAAGAAGAAGGACGGTTCTATGCGTATGTGCATTGACTATCACCAGTTGAACAAAGTTACAGTGAAGAACCACTATCCTTTGCCACATATTTATGACATATTTGATCAGCTACAGGGCACACAAGTGTTCTCCAAGATTGATTTGCGTTCTAGTTATCATCAGTTGAAGATTCGGGAGCCAGATATCCCGAAGACTGCCTTCAGGACTCGGTATGGTCATTACGAGTTCCTCGTTATGTCTTTTTGGTTGCCTAATGCACCAACAACTTTCATACACTTGATGCACAGTGTATTCAGGCCATAACTTGATTCGTTCGTGATAGTTTTCATTGATGATGTTTTGGTATATTCCCGGAGTCGGGAAGAGCATTAACAACACATGAGGATAGTGCTTCAGACTCTGAGGGAGAAGCGATTATATGCAAAGTTCTATAAATGTGAGTTTTGGCTAAGTTCGGTGGCATTCCTAGGCCACGTGGTGTCGATCAAGGGTATTCGGGTGGATCCGAGGAAGGTGGAGACCGTGCAAGGTTGGCCTAGGCCCTCCTCAGCTACTGAGATTCATAGTTTCCTTGGTTTGGTGGGTTATTACCGTCGCTTTATGGAGGGGTTCTCTTCGATCGCAGCACTTATGAAAAGATTGACCCAAAAGGGTGCCCTCTTCCAATGGACAGAGGAGTGTGAGGCGAGCTTCCAAAAGCTTAAGACAGCTTTGATTTTGGCCCCAATCTTGATGTTGCCGACCGGTTCGTGGTCCTATACATTTTATTGTGATGCCTCACGGGTTGGACTTGGAGAGGTATTGATGCAAGATGGTAGGGTTATCGCCTACGCGTCCGACAGCTGAAGGTGCATGAAAAGAACTGCCCTGTCCACGATCTTGAGTTAGCTGCCATTGTTCACGCCTTGAAGATCTTGCATCATTATTTGTATGTGGTTCCTTGTGAGATTTACACTGATCATCAGAGTTTGCAGCACTTGCTTAAGCAGAAGGACCTGAATATGCGCCAGAGGAGATGGCTAGAGTTGTTAAAGGATTATGATATTACTATTCTTTATCACCCGGGCAAGGCCAATGTGGTTGCCGATGCATTGAGTCGCCGGGCGGATAGTTTGGGGAGTTTGGCCTATCTACCAGCCTCAGAGAGACCTATGGCGATGGATGTTCAGGCATTGGCCAGGCAGTTTGTTAGATTGGATCTTTCGGAGGCCGGCCGGGTTCTGGCCTGTGTGGTTTCTCGGTCTTCTCTATTTGATCGCATCAGGGAGCGGCAGTTTGATGACCCTCATTTGCTTGTTCTTTAGGATAGAGTTCGGCGTGGTGATGCTCGAGATGTTACCATCGAGGATGATGGAGTGATGAGGATGCATGGGCGTATTTGTGTGCCCAATGTGGATGATCTTCGAGAGTTGATTCTAGTTGAGGCCGATAGCTCGCGGTATTCCATCCATCCGGGTGCCGCAAAGATGTATCAGGACTTGAGGTAGCACTAACGGTGGAGGCGAATGAAGAAGGATATAGTTGGCTATGTTTCTAGGTGCCTCAACTGCCAGCAGGTGAAGTATGAGCATCAGCGTCCGGGTGGGTTGCTACTGCAGATTGAGATCCCAGAGTGGAAGTGGGAGCGCATCACAATGGACTTCGTACCTGGGCTTCAACGGACTGTGAGGAAGTTTGATTCTATTTGGATCATTGTGGATCGGCTGACCAAGTCCGCCCATTTCATACCTGTGTGCACTATTTATTCATCAGAGTGGTTGGCGGAGATCTATATAAGGGAGATTTTCCGGTTGCATGGTATTCCAGTTTCTATCATTTCAGACAGAGGCACTCAGTTTACTTCACAGTTCTGGAGAGCCGTGCAGCAGGAGTTAGGCATTCGGATGGAGCTGAGCATGACATTTCACCCCCAGACGGATAGACAATCTGAGCGCACTATTCAAATTTTGGAGGATATGCTTCGTGCGTGTGTGATTGAGTTTGGAGGGTCGTGGGATCACTTCTTGTCACTGGCAGAGTTTGCTTATAAAAATAACTACAAGTCCAGCATATAGATGGCGCCGCATAAGGACTTATATGGTAGGAGATACAGATACCCGATAGGTTGGTTCGAGTCGGGCGAGGCTAGGTTACTAGGTACAGAGATGGTCCAGAATGCGATGGACAAGGTCAAGGTAATTCAGGATAGACTTCATGCAGCCCAGTCCAGACAGAAGAGTTATGCGGACAAGAAGGCTCGCGATGTGGCATTTATGGTCGGCGAGCGGGTTTTACTTCGGGTCTCGCCCATGAAGGGCGTCATGAGATTTGGAAAGAAAGGGAAGCTGAGTCCGAAATTTATTGGGCCTTTTGAGATTTTTGAGGTGAGTTGGGGAGGTTGCATATGAGCTAACCTTACCTCCCAACCTAGCCGGAGTCCATCCGGTATTTCATGTTTCTATGATCTGGAGATATCATGGTGACGCATCGCACGTGTTGGATTTCAATTCAGTTCAGCTAGACAAAGATCTATCTTATGTTGAGGAGCCAGTGGTCATTTTGGACAGGCAAATCAGAAAGTTGAGGTCAAAGAACATCGCTGTGGTGAAGGTCCAGTGGTGGGGTCAGCCGGCCGAGGAGGCGACTTGGGAGACCGAGCACGATATGCGCAGCCAGTACCCTCATCTCTTTGCTACCTCAGGTATGTTTTCTATGGTCGTTCGAGGACGAACGAATAATTAAGTGTAGGAGGATGTAACTACCCGGCCGGTCGTTTTTGGAATTTACGCCCCGATCCCCCATTAACTACTTTTTTACATCCATTTCTGCTATTTTGGTTTGTCGGGATGTTCGATTCTTGAATTCAGAGTGTTTTGGGACACTTAGTCCCTAAAGGAGAGCTTAATAGTTAAAAAATTGTCCATATTCGTAACAGTATTAAGACATCCTCGGAATGGAAATCTAATGGTTCCATTAGCTCCGTTAGATGATTTCGGGGTTGGGTGCGTGTTGGGAATGTATTTTGGAGGTCCGTAGCTCATTTAGGCTTCAAATGCTGAAATTTTTTTGAAATTCCGGTTCGATAGTGAATTTTTGATCTATTGGTTGGTTTGGGATTTCGAAAGTTGTTGTCGCTTCGTCTTGTCATTTTGGATGTGCGTGCAAAATTTCAGGTCATTCGGACAAGTTTTGGATATGTTTTTGATCGAAAATGTGTTTGGTTAGAATTCAAAGTTCATAGGCTTGAATCCTTTGTTAATTCGTGTTTCCGGCGTTGTTTTAGGTGGTTTAAGGATTGGAACAAGTTTGAACGATATTATGGGTCATGTCTATGGGTTTGGTTGAGGTCCCGGGGACCTCGGGGGTGTTTCGGATGCCCAACAGGATGAAATTTGGAGTTGGGGACTGCTGAAGGGTTCTGGTGTCTGGTATTTTCGCTTATGCGGAAATGGGCCATAGAAGCGGTTCCGTAGAAGTGAATGGGAAATCGCTGAAGCGGACAGTGGTCATTTGGCATTTTCCGTAGAAGCGGACTAAATTTCGCATAAGTGGTCACCGCAGAAGCGGTGATGGATCGCAGAAGCGGTCCTGGGTAAAATAAAGGAAACCGCAGACGCGGTAAGTAGGCCGCAGAAGCTGTCTCGCTTTTGCAAAGAATGGACCACAGAAGCGGTCCTGGGATATGGGAAACCGCAGAAGCAGAGAAATACCGCAGAAGCAGAAGTTGCATAAACGACAATTGTATCGCAGAAGCGAAAAAGGCCTGGGCAGATTATAACATTTCAAAACGAGGGTTCTCCCATTTTTTCTCAAATCAAGTTAGGGAGCTCGGTTTTGGGAGATTTTTCGAGGAGTTTTCAGAGACAATTATTGGGTAATGATTCCTTACTCCCTTATGATTAATATCCACAAATCTAAACTCGAATTCCTCCATTAATTTCAGATTTTGGGTGAAACTTGGGGTAAATTTCTTAGAACTAATTTTGATTATTTGATGGGGCATTTGACCTTTGATTTGGGAGATTTTTATATGGTTAGACTCGTGTGAGTACAAGGGTTCTGAAAGCATAAAAATATTTTGATTCCGAGTCAATGGCTAGAGGGGTATTTTGGTCATTTTACCTATTTTTGTGCCTTAGCTTTAATTTTAACAGTGTAATCGGTTACTTGCGATGTTATTTACACTATGTAATTGGTTTGAATAGATTTGGGCCACTCGGAGTCGGATACTCGTGGCAAGAGCATTATTTCTTAGCGGTTTTGTACCGGGTTGAGGTAAGTGCCTTGTCCAACCTTGTGAGGCGGACCTCTCCCCTTAGGATATTGATTTAAATGCCTTGTACGCGAGGTGACGGGCGTGTACTTGTGCAAATTATTTAAAATCCACTTTACTTGAATTGTTCAAACGGTGTTCTCTTTTATTTGACTGGGTTAAATGCAAGACTTATCCTGTGTTAGTTAGAGAAGTATGATTAGATAGGATTAACTGTCTAAATGCTTATTTGTCTTAATTGATCTTACGTGGGACATGTTGAGATTGAATTTAATTTTTAATCGTAGTAGTGTATTCCATTTTCTCTGTGTATTTTCCTTGTTTGATTGTGTCTGTTTTGTGGACTACGGGTTCAATTCCCGGAGATCCTGGATACTGATATAAATGGACTGCGGGTTCAATTCCCGGAGATCCTGGATACTGATATAAATGGACTGCGGGTTCAATTCCTAGAGATCCGTGATACTGATATAAATGAACTATGGGTTCAATTCCCGGAGATCCTGGCTGCTGATATAAATGGACTGCGGGTTCAATTCTCGGAGATCCTGTGCTACTGAGTTAAATGGACTGCGGGTTCAATTCCCGAAGATCCTGTGCTTTTGATCTTGTACTTGCTGTGTTATTTTTCCTTGTTTAGCTTAACTGTCAACGACTTGTAGTTTCTATCTTATTTTGCTGTCATTTCAGATTTTTCTCCTGCTTTACACTGTTTGATATTGTTATTATTATTATTCTCGGTAGGGTCCTGACCTTCCTCGTCACTACTCCATCGAGGTTAGGCTTGGCACTTACAGAGTACCACCGTGGTGTACTCATGCTACAATTCTACACACTTTCATTGTGCAGATCCAGGTTCATCTGATCAGGCACACTATCGGTGATCGCGAAGCTATTCAGAGACTTGAGGTATGCATCTGCTGCGTCCGCAGATCCGGAGAGTCTCCTTCTGATATTCCTTAGTGATATTAGTTCATTTCCCTTTTGTTTTGGTTGTATAGATACTCTTGGAGGATAGAGTCACATTTTTACACTCTTTAGCCTGTGTTTGCCCGTGAGTTTCCGGGTCTTGGAGGTTATATTTTCAGTAATTATGATAAAGTGTATGTGCCAAGCGGCACCTATTACATTTTTCTATGTTATTCCGTTTTTATTTTAGTTTGTTCATAAAGGTTATAACTTTTGCAATTGTGTTAGGCTTACCTAGTCGCGAAGAGTGGGTGCCGTCATGACAGGTTCACGATTGGTGAACCAGGGTTGTGACATCAATAATTTGAATATGGGCTCACATGTGGATGTCAGCTGAGCAATGAACTGGCTGATATAGTTTAATCTACCGAACAAGCTCATCACATCTTTCTCGGTTATCAGAGGAGGCAAATCCCGGATTGACTTTATCTTTGTTGGGTCTAACTTGATACCTCTCCTGCTGATATAAAGACCAAAAGTTTACCCGACGGGACTCCAAACGTACATCTGGCTGTCTTCAAATCATACTTGCGCAACCGCTCAAAGAATTTTCTCAAATCTCGAACATGGTCATTCTTGGTTCTGGACTTGATGATTATGTCGTCCACATATACCTCTATCTCCTGATGCATCATATCACGGAAAATGGCGGTCATGGCCCTTATGTAGGTTGCCCCGACATTCTTCAAACCAAGCGGCATGAATCTACAACAATATGTACCCTAGGGTATGGTAAAGGCTATCTTTTCGGCACCTTCTTCGTCTATCAATACCTAGGGATATCTAGCGTAACAATCCACGAAAGAGTGCATCTCATGTTTGGTGCAGTTATCAACAAGGATGCGGATGTTGGGCAAAGGGAAATTGTCTTTAGGACTTGCCTTGTTCAAATATCTGTAATCCACACACACCCGGGTCTTCCCGTCTTTCTTTGGAACTGGAACTACATTAGCCAACCATGTAGTGTACCGGACCACTCGAATTACCCTGCTTTCAACTGTTTCGTGATTTCTTCCTTGTTCTTATCACTGATATCAGTTGTAAACATTTTCTGCTTTTGCTGGACCGGAGGGAAACCGGGGTAAGTTGGAAACTTATGAACCACCATATCAACACTTAGCCCTGGCATGTCGTCGTACGACCAAGCAAACACATCTTTGAACTCAGACAGGAGTTGGATTAGTGCTTCCTGGGTTTTCTCGTCCGTGTGAATGCTTATCTTGGTTTCTCGGATTTCTTCAGAAGTTTCCAAGTTAACTAGCTCAATATCATTCAAGTTTGGCTTAGGTTTATTATTAAATTGTTCTAATTCTCGATTTATTTCCCTAAAATCCTCTTCTTCATCATATTCTGGTTCTTGGTTCATTATTTCACATTTGGATAACATGTTTGGATCTGAGAAGTCCGCAAGCATGTCGTGTTATTTAAAGCCGCATTATTAGAACTGAAAATAAGAAATGAAAGAGAAAAATAGCAAATTAGAAAGAACAAAGAAAAATTAACGATGAAATATTGATTTCATTTCTTGGAATTGGAAGTTAACAAGGTTTACATTTGGAAATTTAAAGACAAGAAACTAAAGAAAACATTTGAGTTACACCCTGGAATAACCCAGGATGCAGAAAGAGTAGCAGGACAAGTCTACCGGGACTCCTGCCTGATCGGAAATGTCGTAGACTTCCAATTTTGAAGCTTGGCGTTCGGTCCCATATACAGCACCTCAGCGGTGCTTGTTCCCTCTCCCGGCTGAACTATGTGGGTTTCGTAAAGTATCTTCCTTATTTCCCACATATTTCCTCAATTTCTTCGCCCGTAAAGGACTCTTCATCCTCTTCTTCACTTTACTTTGGCTTGAAAAAGGTTTCATACAAAAGTGGCAATGGTTGTGGCAAGACCCATACCTCATCCTTTCTCTCATCCGCCTACTTTATATCATCTGTGTAGGGTGGAAACCTATCCCGAAGAAGTTTTCAGTAGTTGGCTGGGTAACTGGTTCAGATATTCCTTATAGAGATTTTCCAAGGCCCTTCCCTGACTTGAAACCATGTCTGATCATTTACTTGGCCACCATAATCGAGGCATTAGATATGAAGGGTTGGGGGCAAGGGTTTCCTTCTTCATGCTGATCCGCCACCACAACTTCGAATGTTTGGTAGACTATGTGCTCATTGCCTTCCCTCGCTTCCAGACATAGGACAGATGGGTCCTGATAGATTAATTTTTCATCCTCTCCATGGACTACGATTTTTTGATCCTCATGTTCAAATTTCACCATTTGATAGAGAGTACAAGGTACAACTCCTGCGGCATGAATCCAAGGCCTTCCCAAAATAAAATTATAGGACGTGTCCATGTATAGCACTTGGAAAGTCACCTCAAAGTCCACCGGGCCAATGTTCATAATTAGGTTAATTTCTCTAATTGTCTCTTTGATTCCATCGAAAGCCTGCACGTAGACATTATTGGGACAAATTCTTTCAGTCCGATTTCCATACGCTAGAGTGTAGAGAGTGGGAAAATGTCTACCAAGAACCTCCGTCTACCATGACCCTCTTTAGATAATATCCCTCACATTTGACAGTTAAGTGCAAGGCTTTGTTGTGAGTGGCTTCTTCTGGGAGCAAGTCATTATTGCTGAATCAAATCTGATTGACAACAAAAAATCTTTCTGCCATTCTTTCTAATTGTTCCACCGAAGTTTCAGCTGGAATGTATGCTTCATTCAACATCTTCATTAAAACCTTCTAGTGTTCTGGGGACTTCATCAGTAATGACAGTAAGGATACTTGTTCAAGATACTTTCGCAGTTGATCAACCACTTCATAGTCTACCCTCTTCATTTTCTGAAAGAAAGCTTCTGCCTCTTTGGTACTTACAGGTTTTTTAGATGGGAAACACTTTCTGGTGGCATTGTTTACTTCTTCCACGTTAGACTATTTCTCAGTAGGGTAATTTTCTTGAGGCTCCCCCAGGATCTCTTTGCCTTTATATGTAACCACCGTTTTATGGTAATTCCACAGTACTACAATAGGATCTGTCATAGGTTTCTGTGGCGCGCGTCCAATAACTACGGGCTCGTTTAGCCTCGATGGCTTAATTTTACCTGGCACCACATAATCTCCCTTGGTTACGTACATCTAGGCTCCTCTTCTCAGTTCAAATCTCTTTGGAGGGCTCAAAGTCAATTGCTTTTTGCGGCCTCGTGGAACATAAAGAACACCATTTTGGGAGGCATTGCCTCCGTTCCTGTTTCAACTTTCTTTTCTAGTTCTGACTTGGTAACTTTATTCTTCTTTTCTCCTTTATCTTATTTCGGGGCAATTTTTGGTTTTCTCTACACATTAGCAATGGCAATTATGGCCTTTAGTGCTGGGTCAAATTCCTTTATCTTCACAAATCATTCCAATTACTAGCCCATTGTTGTGGGTTGGCAGTGGGTTATTCATCACGTTGGGGACATCCTCATCCTTTAGCACTATCTTTCCTTGTTCTATCAAGTCTTCCAAGGCTCTTTTCAAAGTCCAACAGTTTTATGTATCTTGCCGTTCAGCTCTTGAGTGATAAGTGCATCAGATGCCCCGCTGATAGGAAGGTCATTCTGGGTTTTGCCTGTTTGGAGGTATGGGCTGCAGCAGACCCATTTGAACAAGCTTCGAAAACAAACTGGATTAGGGTTCGCCGATTGGTGTAAAATTTTGGCTCCTAGGTAGTTCACGAGGACAAAAGTTATTTTGTGGAGGACATGGTTATAATGGTTTTGGTGAGGAGGCTGGTTTCTTTAAAATGGAGCTTGGTTTGTATTGGCCTATTGCTGCGGACGTACCAAAGGTTGAGCATTTATGACCGCATACGGTTGAGGAGGATAGGCCATGTCATGGTGAGGGTAATAATGTTGAGAGGTTGTTTATGGGAACATGGATCTAGGAGCGCGGTGTCTTCTTGCCCCGAGTCCGCCATGGATGTTTCTTCCTTCTTCTTTCCCTTTGTTACTCCTCTAGACCCTGGCTTGGGAGGTTGCTCTAATAGCTGATTGGCTCAGAATTCTGCTTGTTTTCAATCCATTTTCCTTGATTTCACCAATTTTAATAGCTTCTGCAAATGGTTTGCCCATAACTAACATCATATTTTGGAAATAATCAGCTTCCTGAGCTTGAAGAAACACCGTGACCATTTCAACCTCGTCCATTGGAAGCTTCACTCTTGATTCTTGCTCACACCATTTGATTGCGTACTCCAGAAAACTCTCAAAAGACTTATTTTTCAGATTTGCCAATGAGTTTCGGTCTGGAGCAATGTCTATATTGTATTGGAACTATCTAACAAAGTCTCTCACGAGGTCATCCCTGATGTTCCACCGAGAGATATCCTAATCCATGTACCACTCGGAGGCGATACCCACCAAATTTTCCCCAAAGTAAGCCATGAGCAATTCTTCTTTTCCTCCAGCTCCTCGTAACTAATTGCTGTATTTCTTAAGGTGAGCAATAGGATCACCATGCCTATTGTATTTTTCGAACTTCGAAGTTTTGAATCCCATAAGCAAATTCACGTGAGGGAACATGTATAGATTAGTATATGACACACTCTTCTGCCCACTCAGACCCTGCATGTTTTCGAGGCTCTGCTCCATGCTTCTCATCCTCTTTGCCAGTTTGTCCTATTCGGGAGTTTTGAGAGTTTTGTCCTATCATGTTGTGAACTCAATGGAGGTGGCTGAGAATAAGTTTAGGTGGGGTACTGATGAGGCTCCGTTTGATAAGTAGGTGTTTAGAATGTAAAGGCCAAAATATCAAAAGTCGACCTAGGCAGTGCAGGCTATGTTGTGGCCGAGCATGGGGGAGCGGTGAAGATATTTGAGGCCGCTCCAGATATGAACACCTGGGGGCGAACCTCAGAAGGTGTTCCTATGAAATAAGCCGGTATGGCGGGTTGTCCCAGTGAGGTATTTGGATGACTGATGGGAGTATTGGAGGTACCCCATGATCTAGGGAACAATTCGGGGAGTCCGAGGATGGCACTTGGAGGCTCCCTTCCATTCGTACATGCATCCCACATCTCCATGAACCTAAGACGTACGATCCTATTTTCTTCAGTCGTTGCAGATTCTGAGGCTGGAATGCCCGAGATTAGGCTATCTTCTAGGATGGGAATTGCTGGCAAGGTCATTTCCGAAGACATTTCTATGCTCCCTTTTGATCTAGTGAAGTAAGGATGTGAGGCTAGTTTACCACAAAAACCAACCACTATTTCTATAAATCCTGGACTGATTGTGACAGTAGCAAACAATTAGTTTGAGACAAATAACAGATAGATAATCGCACATTGGGGTGTGATGCACCTATATAGTTAAATGGGTTTCTACATGTTTTGCAACGGTTGCATGCATCATTCCGGCTTTTCCTTATTCTTTCCCATTTTCTTCCTTTGATTTTCAATCTCTTTTCCCTACTTTTATTTCCTTTTGCCCTTTTCTCTCATTTTTCTTTTCTCTATTTCTTTTCTTTTCTTTAATTCTTGACTTTGCTTTTTGCCGTGTATTCTTTCTCTCAATTTTCTTATTTTTTATCTCTTTTTTTTTTCTTTTCCTCTCTTGTTTCTTTCTTTATTTTCTTTCCTCCACTTTTTCCTTTTTCTCTTAGGGTTACAATCGAATTTTATGGAGATTGCCTACGTATCATGATCCCGCATGAATCAGACCAAGCGTAGTTCTCGAAAATAAATGTAAAATAAGGAAATAATTTTTGGGAATTTTCAATTTTCATTAATAAACTTCTATTACAAAGATGCTAAACTATTTTTTTTCCTTGGAAAGGAGAAACTACAAAACATACTCAAAACCAAAATACAGACTCAAGACTAAAAACAAAGTCAAGAATACATTAAGTCTTCAACCACTAGGGCCCGCGGGGCATCATTCGACATCGCTGCGGGCCTATATGCAAGACCCCCTTGCAGTTGCTCCATATCACTCATAACTTCACGGACAAAAATCATCACCGCGACAAAGAAGGTGGTATGAGTCATGTCCTCGCACGCTTGGCATTTCATGGCAATATAGTCAGCAATGGCCCTAATCCTTTCTTTAATCATGCCCTTTTCCTGAAGTTATCGACCTATTTGTTGGTTTCAGACTTCTTTACACTTGGGAGTCATGAAAGTGGTGAACCTGCAATAGCTGTATTTCTCTCTCCATTTTCGCCATCATCTTATGGCAATGTTCCCTATCAGTCTTGAAATCTTTGGCCCACTGGGCTGCCGTTGACGCCCCCCTTTTTGCCCATCACGAGGTCGGGTATATGACATTATGGGAAGACAACTCTATTCCTGCTTGGGAATTGGGTTTTGGATTTTGGAGAGTTGCCACCTAATGATTATAGTGCATTAGGACATTAAAAGAATTTGAGATGAAAACCAGAGTTGGTTAAGAGCTTGAAATTATCTCAAGGGGAAGGTGTTAGGCACCATCAAGATCCACTAATGTGGTTCCCAGCCATGCTACAATTGTGACTTCAAATGAAAGTACAAACAAGCAAACAAACAAGCAAACACTATTACAAACGAGGATGTAAAAGGATATAAAAGATGCTGAAACTCAGAAAAGTAGCATAAAAAGAATATGCAAGTAGAAGGAAGAAGTCAAATAATTAGCGCAAGCAACCTTAAAAAATTAGTGTGAGAAACAAAAGTTGAAAATGCAGCAATTTTTTTTAAGTTCTGAGAAGTTGTTAAAAATCTAATGAGAGGATGGGTGTCCTAGGTTTGTACATTACATGGATCAACCGCACAACACTGCTACCCGATTGTACATATAGTGTTATCGTGTTATCATCATTTCCATGTCTACCCTTTCCACTCGTTGAGGTAATAAAGCGCGAAACGGTATCGTGGGCCTATTGCATGCTACTACCCATCCCAATCCTATCAGTACTGGAGGCAAATGTACTAATAATCCTAAAAGGGAAGGGATTTAGGGCTTTTAAAGGGTTAAAAGGGATAAAATGCTAAGGCGTCATTCAAAACAAGTAGTTGCAAATAGGAGGGGATCGGACAAGCATTAAAGCTCAAATATGCCTCCACAAATAATCAAAACCACAGAGTTTAGCACGTCTTTCACTTACTGATTTTGGTCTTATTTAAAAAGCGATGAACGGACTGGTCCAACGCATATTTTTAGGCGAAAAGTCTGCATTAGGCATACTCGAATGCAGTTGTTTGAAAACTGATCTAGTTGACTCAAGCGTTGATTACAACTAGGTATGACATATGCTGATAGTAAAAAAACATATTCGTGAAGTATTAACAGGGGTTAATGATTTTATAAAAAAGTTACAGCTAGTATTGTGTCTATTTTTTATTCAAACTTTCAGTAGGCATGCTTTCTACGTGAAGACTGATTTTGACATCCCTTAGACATTAAAAGAAAGCCTATGAGCATGGTATCTATATGTAGTTATGATTATTATTTTTGCCTACAAATAGTTTGCCTAATGTTGTTTGCAGAATGTAACAGTTTAATGAACCCTGTTTTATATGAAATTTTGAAATAATTAAGAGTGGGCCTATAGGCAGGATATCTAAGCATGTTGACGGGAATAAAATTCAAATCTATGAGCATGATTTCTAGATGTGAGTTTGCAGAAATAAAATGTAAAGACCTATTGATATGATTCTAGGTGGATATGCAGAGATGAGAATGAGAACCTATAGGCATGGCTTCTAAGTGTTGAGTTTGCAGAAGTTAAGCGACCTATAGGCATGATTTCTACCCGTAGTGTAGAAAAGTAAATCCCATCCCCCCTTTTTTACTAAATTCCCCAAAGTTTGTACAAGTTATTACAATTTGAAAGAAACAGAACTATAATTACAAAATACATCAGAAAACATCAGCTACATCCGAGCAGCCTAATCCAGACTTGAAGCCTAATAACATGAGATTGAACCACTTTCGAGATCCAGATTTCCAAAGCCTTCTCTCTATCCAAGGTGTTTCAAAGTTCTAAGGAATCTCAGGGATTGCAGGCATTGCTTACACCCGGGATACCATTAGAATTAAAAATAGTGCAGTGTGGAATAGCCAGCCCTCAGACCTCCAAGTTTAGTGAGAGCTCAAGGGTCCCAAAGAATGACTTGCTAGAGGGGGGGGGGGGCAAAACTTAGGACTAAGAGTAGGTGCAAAGTGAAAGGGGATTTGGGAGCCATGACAAATGGTGGTCATACCCAGTCACAGGTGTAAACTGCACACCCCTAACCATTTGTTTGGTCAAATAGGATGGGAACAGACCTTTTGAAAGTCATACAAAGGTCTGGATAATGATTAGGACAATATCAGACCTAAGTCAAGGCTCGACCACACAATAAGGAGAATGGGAAGTTGGAATTGATTGAGTTAAGGAGTTCAAAGAACCCAGTTCAGGGCCATAGACAGAAATATTGGGACGATGCTATGCCCTGAACAATAAACTCACATACAAAGGGGTAGCAGGGGTAGGGGAATTCATAAAGCATCATAGAGAAACAACTGCACAGATTATTTACATGCTGGACTATAACAGAGGGGAAACATGTTATAATATGCTAGAAAACATGTGGACATAATTATACACATTGTTCATGGGGCGTATAAACTTAATTGAAACATACCAGTATAGAAGTAAAGAATACAGATGAATGTGAGCAAAGTCCACAGCAGTGTAAGTATTAGAAAGAGAGAATTAAAGTGAGAGTGAATTATGAACTCAGATGGTGTTCTGTGCTCGTGTGTTTAAAGGGAAGGGATGAGAGTATTTATAGTTTTGAACAATGAGTGATGAGTAAGGTAATAAGTAAAGTTTTAGTACAAACATGGAAACAATCACAAGTCAGAATCAATTAACATAAGACTTCCCTTTAATCAATGGATTATTGCTCAACGGACACTAGTGAGATCAATATAAGGAAAGAAAATTGGTTTGTAAGCGGAATGATTGTTGTTATAAAAGGAGCAGTAAAGTCATACAGTAAGGGATTTAAGTCTAAGTACAGGAATGTAATTACTTTCGGAAAGGATCTGGTAAGACCAAACAAAGAGGGACAATCAATTACCCCTTAACGAGTGAGTAAAAATCAGAATTTCACAAAGGAAAATATTTGAAAAATCAACCACGATTTTGAGAATTAATCACAGAGGGGTACTCAGTATATAAATGAAGCACACAAGAAATAGACATGTGAGGCTAAGTTGTGGCAAAACAACATATAATAATAGCATGATAGTCACGCAAGTCAAGTAATAGAGAAAAGATCAAAAGCATGCAAAATTTAGGTGAAAACCTTTCTAAAAGCATAGTCGAGTTTGACGGATAGCAAGACTCAGATCAAAGGTGAATCACATAAAGAAAAAAGAGATGACGAAGCTAAAAGATAGCAGGTTGAGCAATTTCAAACAGACAAGTTGCACAAACAAACTCAGGAACTCGAATAGACCCCATGGAATTAGAGTGTTTTTGGAAATCAGTAGAGCTTAGAGGTAATAAACAAATGAAACAAATAAATAGTCTTAGAGACTCAAATAAACCCCAAGAATTAGTGTAAGCGAAGTAAGTTAAACAGATAGACTCAGAAACTTAAACAAATCAACAAAAAAATTAAGTTTTAAACACTAATCGACTCGAACAAAACAAACAAACTCAGAAACCCTAGTTTGAAATCAAAACATTTTTGAAAAAAGGAAATTTGGGGAAAACGTTTAAAACATCACATATAGAACAGATCAAGCACGAATCTAAACCAATAATCGAAAAAGAACATCGAATAGGCTAGGGTTTCTGAAAACCCTAGAAACGCGAAAGGCTTGGAAGCAATAAGATCCGATCTGGAGTCGATAAGGTCGGAATCAGGCTTAAGAGGCTAAGATACGCCGGAGAAAGGCCGAAAAAGGCCAAAGAATCTTGAATCGACCAAGGTCTGGATGGAGACCCTTGTGGGCTACCTCGAATCTTCAGTGAATAGGCGTGTGAGAGCAGTAAGAGATGAATATAGGTCGTCCATGGTTAGATCGACCATGGTTTCTGGTGAGTTTGGGGTTGGAGATGGTGGAAGGAGATTAAGGTTTCGAGAGAGTTCGAGAGCGTTTGAGAGAAGAGGGAATTGGGGGCGGTGTTTCTTAGAGAATAAGGTAGGGTTTGGGGTCGTTTGGGATTAAAAAGGAAAGGATGAAATGCGGCCGTTGATCATTTAGATCAACGACTTAGATTGAATGGGGAGTCGGGCGGATCAGATGCACGGGTCAGGGGTCGGGTTAATTTGAAATTGGGCTGGGTAATTTTAGACCTTGAAATTGGGTCAATTGGACTGCCAACTTTGGCTATAATTGAAATGCAATTGAGGCCAAATCGTAAATAGCCAATTTTCTCCTTTTAGTTTTTATAAGACAGTAATATAAATTTTAAAAATAAATTAAGAGTATTTGCTAAATGAATATTAATTAAATATTAATTTAATAAATGCTGGGATGAATTTAATACTCCTAACACGCTATAAATTACAAGATAGGCTATAATTGCAATTGTATGCCATTGAGCTTTAAAAATACCAAATGAACTTGTAAAAATATGAAAAAATTTCCTCAATTATATTTTGGTGTAAATAGGAGAATAAAATGAATTAGTGACTAGGATGATAATTTTGGGAATAATTATTGGATTTTGTTATATAAGATATGCAATAAATTGGTTTAAAAAATTATAAAAAATGCCAAAACTCTTGGGTGTCCTACATATGCACAATATGCTATTTGAAATATTTTGGGTATAAAAATACTCAGGGAAAAATTGGGTATTAACAGCTGCCCCTTTTTACCCGGGAAGGATGAAAGAGTTGTCTGGTAAAGATATGATGGCCAATTTTGACCGGAAGCGGTGATTTAAAAAGAATTTTAACCGAACTCTGATTTCTGAGTTGCCTACATATCCCTGGTCTTACAGGAATTAGGCCGTATGTAGTTCAGGGACCATTGATAGAACATGCCGATTGAGATTCGAAAGGACGGGCACGAGGTTTTGGATAGACAAGAGGTACTTAGGCAGCAAATCGACTGCGAGACTTGGAGCGTGATCGCTCCTGCTGAGACGATCGTTGCCAGACGATATACCTGCAAGTGAGCAATATAGGTGCATATCGTGCATAAACTTAAACGTGATACAAGTTCCCATTGGACCATGAATGTTGTCCTTGGATGGTTAGGATGACGTCCTCGGACCATGAAGTCCTGGGCCATGAAGCGCAAAATTAAAGGATTCACAGACTATGAGATGACATTCTCGGGCTATGATAATGGCGCCTCCAAACCATGATGCCTTTGAATAATGATGTGCAAGATATAAAGTGGGGTCCTCGGGCCATGGCATAGTGTTCTCGGGCTATGAAGATGTTGCCTCCGAATGATGATGCCTTTGGAAAATTTGGCGATATTTCAGCCTATGTGATGCAAGATTTGGCGGTATTTCAGCCGGTGCAAAAGCGTAAATGATGATATTTCAGCCGACGAAAATTGAAATAAAACAGGCGATGTTTCAGCCGATGTGAAAATATGGCGATGTTTCAGCCGACAGAAGATTTAAATAAAGTTTGACGATATTGCAAGATGTAAGTAAAAATGGCGATATTTCAGCCATGCAGGATAGATAATATGGCATTATTTCAGCCATGCAAGATGGAGGTAGAGCTTAACCTCGGAAGGTAGAAAAGTAGCCTTATGTAATGAAGGAAATGTAGATGGAGACAACGCTTTGTCTCGAAAGGAAGAACGGTTGCCTTATGCAGTGCAGATGGATACAACGCTTAGTCTCGAAAGGCAGAAAGGTAGCCTTAAGCAATGCAAGGAATGCAGATGGAGACAATGCTTAGTCTCGAAAGGCAAAAAGGTAGCCTTATGCAATGCGGGAATGCAGATGGAGACAATGCTTAGCCTCGGAAGGCAGAAAGGTAGCCTTATGCAATGTAGGAAAGCAGATAGAGACAACACTTAGTTTCAAAAGGCAGAAAGGTAGCCTTATGCAGTGATATTGTGGATGGAGACAACGCTCAGTCTCGAAAGGCAGAAAGGTAGCCTTATGCAACGCAAGGAATGCAGATGGAGACAATGCTTAGTATCGAAAGGCAGAAAGGTAGCCTTATGCAATACATGAATGCAGATGGAGATAATGCTTAGCCCCGGAAGGCAGAAAGGTTGCCTTATGCAATGCAATGAATGCGGATGGAGACAATGCTTAGTCTCGAAAGGCAAAAAGGTAGCCTTATGCAATGCATGAATGCAGATGGAAACAATGCTTAGCTGATTGCTGGAAACTGATTGTGATATTGTGGCTGTTAGGGAATATTGCATGCGGACATCAAAAAATGTGAATAGGTGCAATGTTCAATGCGATTGCGTAATGTGTTTGTGTCTCGGCACCTGAATCCAAAGAAATTTGTGAGTTTTGTCAAGGGGCAAAGGTTAGTTCATTTCTTGTGGCCTCCGAGTTGCGTGCATCACTTGGGGTAGTGTTGCTAAATAGCAGCTATCATAGTTATGCATGATTTAAAAAGTATAAAATAAATAGAAAATAGTTTTGTTCAAATGAACCAACGACTACAATGTGGTTCAAAGCATCGCAACCTCTCTTGCTTCGGAATTTTGAGGGTCCTCCTAAAATTTTTGCCCCTATTTACTGGATGGAACTTCTGACGGCTGCACTGAACAAATGCAAAAATCAACTTCGGAATTTTGAGGGTCCTCCTAAAATTTCTTCCCCAGTTCATAGAGGTGACATCCTTGGCGATGAGTGGCTGAAGGCTGACTTCGGAATTTTGAGGGTCCTCCTCAAAATTATGCCCCAGTTCCAATATTAGGGGGAAGTGAAGATTTTTATTAAATTGTGACCGAACCCATATGGCTGCCTACGTATCCCCTCTTAAACGGGAATCAGTTCAGGTGTAGTTCAAATTACATTATAGAGGAAATCATAGTTACACATAGTATCGTTCCACTGCATCTGAAGTGATTGGCTTTGGCTAAACCTTTCCCTACATTTCTACAAGAATAATGGCTTCTCTAGTTAGAACCCGGTGAACCATGTACGGGCCTTGCCATTTGGGAGAGAATTTCCCCTTGGCTTCATCTTGAAGTAGGAATATTTTCTTCAATACCAACTGCCCCGGTGTAAACTTTCTTGGCTTAACTTTTTTGTTGAAGGCTCTGGACATTCTATTCTGATACAACTGATCATGGCAAACTGCATTCATTCTTTTCCCATCTATAAGGGTTAACTGCTCGTAGCGACCTTTTATCCATTCTGCGTCATCCAACTCTCCTTCTTGTATGATCCTCAAGGAGGAAATTTACACCTCGACGGGGATGACCGCTTCTGTACTATAAACCAGCATGTAGGGAGTTGCTCTGGCCGATGTGCGAACTGTGGTGCGGTATCCCAACAAAGCGAATGATAACTTCTCATGCCATTGTTTGTGGCTTTTGACCATCTTCCTTAATATCTTCTTGATGTTCTTGTTGGCTGCCTCCACAACTTCATTCATCTAAGTCCTGTAGGCTATAGAGTTCTTGTGTTTGATCTTGAGTGCCTCACACATTGATTTCATTAGATCGCTATTGAGATTTGAACCATTATCAGTGATAATTGATTTTGGAATCCTGAATCTGCAAACAATACGATCACGGACGAAATCTGCCACAACTTTCTTAGTCATATCCTTGTACGATGCTGCTTCAACCCATTTGATAAAATAATCAATTGCCACCAGGATAAATTTGTGCCCGTTTGATGCGGCAGGCTCGATAGGTCCGATAACATCCATCCATTCCCCAAGTGGAAAATGGCCATGGTGAGTTTGTTACAGTAAGCTCGTTTGGAGGCACCTTTATCATGTCTGCATGTATTTGACAGCGATGGCATTTGCGAACATATCGGATACAGTCTGTTTCCATAGTCATCCAAAAATACCCTGCTCGTAGTATCTTCTTTGCTAAGACAAAACCATTCATGTGTGGTCTGCACGTCCCCGCGTGCACTTCGTCCAATAGTCTGGATGCTTCTTTTGCTTCGACACACTTTAGCAAACCCAAATTGGGAGTCCTCCTATACAGGATTCCTCCGCTATGAAAGAAGTTGTTGGATAACCTCCAAAGTGTGCGCTTTTGAGTAGCGTTGGCAAGTTCTGGATACTTTCCTATTGTCAAATACTCTTTGATGTCATGGAACCATGATTTTTCGTCCGCTTCTTCCTCAACGTGAGCATAATAAGCTAACTGATCATAAATATTTACCGGTATAGGGTCAATGAAATTTGTGTCTGGATTTTGGATCATGGATGACAGAGTAGCCAATGCGTCAACAAACTCGTTCTGGACCTTGGGGACATGCTAAAATTCCATTTTTGTCAACCTTTTCCTTAACTCCTATATATGACGCAAATAGGTAAGTATCTTAGAGTTTGGTGGCCCATTCTTCTCGAATTTGATGTATGATCATGTCTGAGTCCCCGATCACTAGTAACTCTTGAATGCTCATGTCAATGGCCATCTTGAGTCCTAGTATGCAAGCTTCATATTCAGCCATATTATTTGTGCGAGGGAACCTGAGCTTGGCAGATACCGGGTAATGCTGGCCGATTTCTGATACCAGGACTACTCCTATGCCAACTCCTTTGAAATTTGCGGCTCCATCAAAAAACAACCTCTAACCATCGTAGGATTCTACAATATCTTCTCCTACAAAGGACACTTTTTCATCGGGAAAATACGTTTTCAGGGGTTTGTATTCTCCGCCAACAGGATTCTCGGCAAGGTGATCTGCTATGGCCTAGCCTTTAACTGCTTTCTAAGTCACATAAACAATGTCGAGTTCAATTAAAAAGATTTTCCACTTGGCAAGCTTGCCGGTGGGCATGGGCTTCTGGAAGATATACTTCAACGGGTCCATCCTAGATATGAGATAGGTAGTGTAGGCACAGAAATAAAGCCTTAATTTCTGAGCTACCCAAGTCATAGCACAACAAGTGCGCTCTAATAAGGAATACTGGGCCTCGTATGAGGTAAATTTCTTACTGAGATAGTAGATGGCCTGCTCCTTTCTTCCCATTTCATCATGTTGCCCCAGAACACAACCGAATGCTCCATCCAAAACTATGAGATAAAGCAATAAGGGCCTTCCTGGCTTAGGCAGAACCAAGACTGGTGGCATTGACATGTATTCCTTGATTCTGTCGAAGGATTTTTGACAATCGTCGGTCCATCTAGTAGCAGCGTCTTTCTTTAACATTTTAAAGATTGGTTCAAAATGATCGTGGACTGAGCTATGAACTGGCTGATATAGTTGAGTCTTCCCAAGAAACTCATCACGTCTTTTTTGTTCTTCGGCGATGGTAATTCTTGGATGGCTTTGATCTTTGATGGGTCCAATTCTATTCCTCGATGACTTACGATAAAACCCAGTAGTTTTTTGGCAGGAACCCCGAATGCACACTTGGCGGTATTCAGTTTCAGATTGTACCTTCTCAGACATTGAAGAATTTCCTCAGATCTTCCATATGATCAGCGGCTTGCTTGGATTTGATGATGACATCATCTACATACACCTCAATCTCCTTGTGTATCATGTTGTGAAAGATAGTAGTCTTGGCTCTCATGTAGGTGGCGCCAGCATTCTTCAATCCGAATGGCATCATTTTGTAGCAATACATTCCCCACAGTGTGATGAAAGCCATTTCTCTGCATCCTCCTCATCCATCCATATCTGATGATAACCAGCAAAACAATCAACAAAGGACTGTAACTCGTGCTTGGCACAGTTGTCGATAAGAATATGTATGTTTGGCAAGGGAAAGTCATCTTTGGGACTGGCCCGGTTGAGATCCCGGTAGTCGACACAGATTCTGACCTTCCTGCCCTTCTTTGGTACTGGCACATTGTTGGCTAACCATGTTGGATATTCCACTACACTGAGAACTTTGGCTTTGACTTGCCTAGTAATATCTTCTTTGATTTTCAAACTCATGTCGGGTTTGAATTTCCTGAGCTTCTGTTATATTGGTGAACAAGTCGGGTCTGTTGGCAGTTTGTGAGCTATAATGGACGTGCTGAGGCCAGTCATATCATCATATGACCAGGCAAATATGTCCTCATATTCTTTCAAAAATTCCGTATATTTCTCCTTCTTTGATGGCGACAAGTGAACACTGATGCAGGTTTCTTTGACATTATCTGTATCTCCCAATTTAATGACCTTAGATTCTTCTAGGTTGGACTTAGGTCTCTTATCAAAATTCTCAACTTCTCTGATGGCCTCTTCGGGTATCTCATCTTCTTCTGAGTCTATATCCTTTTGCTGCGTTGTTTCGTTGCAAGTCACAGTCGTTGGTTCATCGTCAAGATAAGTATTAGTAATGTTGTATAAAATAGAGTAAATGATAGAGAAAATAATAAGCAAGATATATATGATAAACTAAAATGCTTTGATTAAATCCATAATAGTTTGAAACATCGGAGCTCTTTTCAAAATAAAAGATAATGCGGAAAGAAAATCAACTAGTAAAGTAAGCTAAAAATGCGATACTTGGTGATTTTGTTTAGCCTTGCTACCCCGAAGCTTTCTGGGCCTTGAAGGCCCTAATTGACCAGTTGCTGATGTGGTCTCCTCTGTTCACATCTTTTATGGAAGGGCCTCCCTCCCCCCCCCTCGAAAAGAACGCAGCAGTCCATATCATCATCCTCCAGGAACAAATTCTTCATGGCTGCCAATGCCTCATCCTCTTCCGACCCATATATAGTATCTGCCGGTTGGAAGGTCTGCTCCAAGCTAGGTATCATTAACTCCAATGGATAGTAGGGACCATGCCATGATGGCGACTAGTACTAGAACTCATCCCAAGTATAACCGTACCCTAGGCCAAATGTGGTACCATGCTTCTTTAGTTGGATGGGCTTAGTGATACCTGAAGATTCTTTCCAAGTCCCTTTCCAGGCTCATACCCATGCCAATTCAGGATACTCTCGATCTTGTTATCCCACCACTTATCCTTATCTATAGCATTAAACCTTTCGATGTGGTGGTATATTTCTCTGCCTAGTCTCCGTCTTCCCTCGATCATTGGGATGGTCTGGCGACTATATATGGGGTTACTACCATCGCCATGAATGATCATTTCTTGGTGGTTCCATTCGAACTTTACCGCTTGATGCAGGGTCGAGGCTATGGCTCCAACAACATGGATCCAGGGACGTCCTAATAGCAAGTTGTAGGATGCCGGGACGTCTATTACTTGGAAGTCGACATCAAACCAGGTTGGCTCCATTTGCAAGCATAGGCTAAATTCTCCAATAGTGGATATCTAGGACCCATCGAAGGCGACATTGATAGCCCCGTCTTTGATCTCGTGTAGGCCTTTCCCTAGAGTTCTGAGAGTTACAAGCGGACAAATGTTGAGGCTCGATCCCTCATCAATCAGGACTCTAGTGATGAAATAATCTTTGCATTGCACGGTGATGTGCAGTGCCTTGTTGTGGCTCAGACCTTTTGGTGGCAAATCATCTTCATGGAAAGTTATTTTATGACTCTCCATCACTTTCCCCACCATATTTTCCATTTCACCTGCGGTTATATTGCTGGGCACATAGGCTTTGCTCAGTATCTTCATTAAGGCATTCTTGTGAGCGCCTAACTCTGTAGAAGAGCCAGGATAGATATCTGTGCTGGTGTTTTATTCAAATGTTCAGGGACCGAGTACTCCTTAGCCTGTATTTTCCTCCAAAGATCATCGGGCCCTATATTAATAAGACATCCCGAGCCTTGCTTACCGAACTCGGCTAGGTGCTCTGGGGTGTAGATCCCCCCTGTTCTAGTCATTCCTTGTGCGTCAATTAATTCTCCTATCCTGGTGTTTCCTTTCCTCCTAGATTCGGCAGTGTAATCCCATGGTACAACATTCGAGTGGAATAGTGTTATGTCAGTCACTGCCACCGTAATAGGCACTTTTGGTGGTAGCACAACAACTTTAAAGGTGTAGGTGCCTTTGGAACTCCAAACTCAACCTCGATTGGCCCGGGAGTCTTTGCAGATGAAGGTAATTCAAATTTAAGAGGTATAGACATATTTACTTCGTTCTCCTTGGAGGGCTGATTCTGTACAAATTGGGTTAAGGGTAACCACTGGCTTCTTTGGTTCATCCCCTTCAGCAATCAAACCTATCGACCCTTTGGGGTCCCAGTCATCCTAGATCTTAATCATATGAATGTCTCCACCTTTATGGTTAGGCAGGGGGTTGTTACAAACATTTGGAGTGGGCTCCTTTGCTATAATGACCTTATTGTCGATCAGGGTCTGAATCTTGTCTTTCAACGAACGTCACTCGTCAAGGGCATGCCCCTTCATGCCGGAGAGATACGCACAGGTCTTGTTGGGGTTGATCCACTGGAAGGGATTTTCTGGAGCTTTGGCTGGGATAGGAGTGACATAACCATCGGCTTTAAGCGTTTCATATAGCTGGTCAATTGGTTCAGCGATGGTTGTGTATTGTCTGGGAGGTTTGCGGTCAAAATTTGGTTTGGGTCTTGGGAAATTTGGGCGGGTTGGTGGTGACTGGTAATGAGAGGGCTGAGCATTGTAAGCTTGGTAAACAGATGCTGGTTGAGAATATCTAGGTGAAGTGGGTTGATATGTGAGACGTGGAGAGGATTGGTAACTGAGAGGTGGATATGAGGGTGCGAGTGCTTGGTAATTCGGGATAGACTGTTATGTATGTGGAGGTGATGGGTAAGTGTGGTATTTTGGTGGTGACTTGGATCCTTGTGTGACTATCACGGCGCTCACATCTTTCTTCTTTGACGTGCCACCAGTTTGCAAAGACTTATTGGTGGCTTGCAATGCTTCAAGATTTGTGACCATACCATTTTTGATGCCCTCTTCGATTCTTTCTCCAAGTTTGATGATATTCGAGAATTTCTGACCCTCGATCAACATCAACCTCTCGAAATATTGGGGGTCCTGAGCCCGAATGAAGAACCTATTCATTTTCTCTTCTTCTAGGGCTGGCCTGACCTTTACAGCTTCTGACCTCCAATGAGTAGTATACTCGCGGAATGTTTCTGTGCGTTTTTTCTTCAAATTCAGTATGTAGAACACATCCGACGCGTTTACGATGTTGAACCGAAATCTATCCATGAAGTCCGATGCCATGCTCACCCAACTTGTCCACTTCCTAGGGTCCTGGCTGATATACTAGGATAGTGCATTTCCCTTCAAACTCCTTATGAAGAGCTTCATGTGGATTTTCTCATCTCTCCCAACCCCAACCAACTTGCCGCAATAGGTCCTTAGGTGGACTCTGGGATCTCTAGTTCCATAAAAAATTTCAAACTTGGGAGGTTTGTACCCCTCCGGAAGTTCAACATCTGGTTGAATGCACAAGTCTTCATAGTTCAGTCCCTCAATGCCTTTGCTACCTTTGACACCCTAGACCCGGCTAGTTAACTTCTTGAGCTCAGATGCTAAGTTCCTGATGAGGGAGTCTTTGTCATCCGACTCAGGTACATTTGAGATCGGTTGGGTGTAGTGAGGTAGAGTTTCCTCAAAGATTGGAGTGTTATGGAGGTGGCCATTTGTGATGTTTGGTGGGTCGGGAATGAGCAGTGGAGCGTTGTTGCATGTTTAGAAGGTTTGAGCGTGGGTATGCTATATTTGTGGTTGCGGGGTGTTTTGTGAAGGTGCGGAGTTTTGGGTGTTGTTATCAGGAGCAGCAAGAGAGAATGATAGGCTTGCAAAGTTCCGAACTTGGTCTAACTCTTTTTGGAATTTCAACAATTTTTGTTCAAGGTGAGCAACAGTTCCCTTAGCAATTGGGGTACCCTGAGAAATTTCCTCCCTTTCAATCTCCTTTCTAGCACTTGTGTTTTCCATCTTTCCTTTGTTCTTGTTCCGGACAGGACTCGGAGGAGGAGGAGGTGGAGGGCCCTTGGATCTTGTTGAATATGCTGATGGTGCCAGAATGCATGAAATAACCTTTGGGGAGGGGAATAAAAATAAAAGAAAAACAAAAAAAAATGTAACAAGTTAGCTCGAGTTCTGAGGAGAAGTATTGCAATATTTAAACATATTGTGCGAGAATGTAAATCGTGTCCTAATTTTGGTACCTCGTTGTGCCCGAGGTAGGCCTAGCGACAAATAGTTTTGGAGAACTTATAATGCTAAATGCCTAATTTTGTTGATAAAAAATAAGACAAATCTAAAACGACTCTAAATAACAGAAGATAAAGTCACTATTGGCCATTGGCCTTATTACATCATTAAAATAAAGAATAAGCAACTCCTAACTACTTGGTCCTAGAAGGACCTTCCCCAGATTTGGCATCTTTGGCTGCAACGAATAGCTCCACCAACTCGCGCAGTCCTAGCAGTAAGTACGCTCGAGCCAGATGTCTGCCTGCATTTCCTTCAGCGTTTTGGCAATCTTCAATCCTTTTGATGAACTTTCCTTCCAGCTCCACTAGACCTCGCTCCAAATATTCTAGCCGGTTGTTGGCACTGGCAGCCATTTCTTTCCACTCCTCGATCAATTTCTGATGGGCTCCTTGTATTTCCCAATGCTCACTTTCACATTCTTGAATTTTCTTGTGTAGCTGATTGTACTTAACCCGTGCTTTAATATGCTCATTAATAATTCTGTGACCTTGAACAAACTCGGGGTGACCCATGCCATTGTCTTCTAGCCAACCCGAATAGTGCGGCACATGACCGACGTGATACCTGTCTGGCTCAATGGATTCTTTCTCCAAAATGATCTTGCTATGCCACAAATGCTGAGCCTGACACCGGTGAGGGCTATCGTCATCCTAGAAATCAGCCCTTAAGTGACTTGTCTTTTCGACTCTTGGTATGATTTGCTTCCTTCCAGCTTGCCTCATGGCTCAGAGAGGAACGTAAGGATAAGTTCCCCTCTAACCAACCAGTATGAGAAATGGCTCATCTCGGGATCGAACAATGAAATCATCCATGGGGAACCATTCAAACATCCACTGTACCTGGTCTTCTTTCAGATTTTCAAATAATACGACCCATCCTCTGGCGTCCTCTGGCTGTGCGAAAATTCTAGGCATGTAATTAATATGCCTTAGTTGATGGAAGGCGATATGATCATCCCAAATCCCTGCGTAAGATCTCTTGTGGGTATTCCCCTTTCTGGAGGTGTTCCATGAGCCATAGCTGAAGTAGCAAGTTACAACCCTCAAAATGACTGCCTTGTTGTTGACAATTGTTCAAGTCATGGTGTATCTCTGCAATGATCAAGGGCACGATGCTGAAAGTCTGCCCACCAATCCCTTCCATCAAAGTTTTGGTTACCATGGCTAGTCGGGTGTGGATTCTAGCCTTCTTCATAGGGAACACGATCATCCCCAAAAAGCAAAACATGAAGACAAAGACCTTCCTATGGACATGTCCCAAAGAGGTGATAGCAAACTCATCTGAATCAATGCGGTATGACTTGCTATGGTCGTATCTCTCCTATAGATAGTCAAATAGGATATAAGAATCCTTCAAACATGTTGGGTCTGAATTCTTTTTCAAACCCATCATCTTAAGAAAACTCCTTCCTTTAGGATTTTCGGGCACGAGCAAACCTGGCGTCTCCCAAGGAATTTCGGCTAAACCCCTATCTTTTCAAGCAATGGAGTCATTTCGAGGTCACTGAAACGGAACACAGACTAGTCAATATCCAAGAATAATGTCGCGACCTCTTTGATTCTGTTGTTGAGTTGAATTTCTATGAGGGAAGGCAAATTCCCTAAGTATTTGCGTGTCACGACCCAAACTGGAGGACCATGACTAGCACCCGACCATACTTGCCGAGCACCAACGTACATTTTATCTAACCTTCTTTATTATCTTTTAGGGCTGACGAGACCCATATAAAAGGTAGACATGGATCATGAACAACCAACAATAAAATATGATTGCATGAACCTACATAACATGGTATGACCAGACAATCAAGAAACTATATACATATGGTACAAGCTACCACGCTAAAATGAAAGACTATACAACAAAAACCAGTCGACAAGGCATACCAAACTATACATGAGTCGACACTTGTCTATGAGCCTCTAAAGGAACATAAGTGCTGCAACATAGCCGAAACAAGGCCCCGACATACCCATAATGTCTATAACAAAAATGCATACCAAAACCAAGGCAAGTCCGGAGAAGGGACCTCGCCAATCACCGCTGAACTGGACAACCTACCGTGATGGGGAAGCTACACCTGCCTGTCTATCAGGACCTGTAGCACGACATGCAGCATCCACAAACAAAAGGACGTCGGTACGAATAAAGTACTGAGTATGTAAGGCAGAGAACCATAAATACGAACAGTAATGTAAGCAGGGATAGAGAATATACAACCTATAACATCTGAGTACCTCTGAGGGCTACTGACATGAAATGCATGATACATGTGTATAAATACATAATCTTTTAAAACATACGCCTCTGTGGGCATCATCATCATCATGTCATACCCAGCGATAATAGGCTCGGTAAAAACGTATCCGGCCATTATAAGGCTCGGTAGAATCGTACCCGGCCACGTGGAGCTCGGTAAAACCCAACTGATCAGTGGTTTCACAATAGGTGCCGTACCCGGTTGACTATAGCGCGGCTCGGTAGAGTAAAATAGATACATATATATAATGCATGCTCGACTCATGGAAACACCTTGTAGACCTTTCGGAGTGACGTAAGGTCGGTATCCTATGTACACCTTATTAGGACTAACTCTTCACTATGAACCTTATAGGAATCAGGAAGTACCAACAAGATTGATAACATAAGAATAAGAGAAGCAACATCAACATCAATCGTTCCATAAGTGGGGAAACAATGTAAGTACTGCTTAGCTTCTAAGAATAGAGTATCTTTGGAAGCTCGTTCATTACATTATGTACAATCGGAGTCGTGCAAAAGAAGGAAAGGGATAGCCACACATACCTTGTATATACTTCCACAACCTCAAGCCATGCAAACGTCACGACTCCTTAGTCTACAATAGGAGAAATGACACTATCGTTAACGTTTAAGCGTCGCAACTATTATGTACCAAACACACCCTATTTTGTGATGAAACGGACAGCACCTCCCCCATATATATGACTTCACACCATTCAAAACAATCACCAAACAGCCTAAACAACATCAATAATAAACATATTGAGCCTCCCAAAACAGTCCACACACAACCTAATCACATCATACATATGACGGCCACTATAGTCGTATCAAATGACCCAAAAATATTACGAAGAACTAGCAGACCACAACCCAACATATATATGGTGTTTCTCCACACCCTGCCTCCTCCAAAACTCCACAAAACAGTAATATAAAATGCAGCCCAACAGCAACACAAAACAGTCCACAAAACAGTCCGCTACAAGTGAATAACTTGAACTCACGGCTTCCGATCACCGTCCCGTGAGTTCTTACATGTATATAACGAATTACCATGAATTCACAGCAGAATAAATGTATGAAATATAGCAGTAAACTCACCTTAATTGTTGGATAACTCAGCCTTTAACTTGGTTCTTCAAACTCTAGTGTTTACCCCCAATTTGAACTTGAAAGAGAGGGAAAATCAATTAGGGTTTGTGGATAATTTTTGGGAGGAATTTTGCAGGGTCTTAGGTCTGGTTATTTGTGAAATATAAAGAGGTATATATTGCAGAAGATAAGCCTTTTAATGGGCTCCTTTTCTGACCCGAAATTCCCTCTTTTGGGCCGACATTTAACCAAGTAGCTGACCCACCTACTTGCACCTAGCAGCTTGTGCAGTCTCACGAAAATATCTATATCTCTCTATTCCAATGTCGTATTGATAAACCGTTTAATGCGTTGGAAACTAGACTCATAGATCTTCAATTTGGTGGGTAGATCACCCCGTAATTCCAAGTATATTGGGAGAAAGACTTAATAACATTTGACCTAAAGTTTAGGTAAAACTATGAACCTAAGTTGCAACAACTTTTGTCGACTTTTGTTTCATAACTCGTTTGACTTCAAGAATTATGATACGGATATTATATGATTCAAATACCTTAAATCATGACCTCCTAGGTATACTAAGCATCTATAGGTTTACCCAAAAGTACGAGTTACAACATCCTTGATTCGTTTAACTTCTAATACTTGTGAATCACCCTTATGCACCCTTGTATCACTTAAGATTAATCGGATTAATTTTTTATCATCTCAAGGATAATTACTTCTTGGATTTGTGTTATCTAACTTATGGCATGAACTAACGTGTGTGGATATGGGTTGTAACACCCTCCCCCTTAGGAACATTCGTCCTCGAATGTAAGGGTTTATGGGGAGTCCAAATCATCGTGGATTCCAACGGAAATTTTTTTGGTCAATTTTCCCCTATAAAATGGTCACTAGCAAAATTTGCAAGCGGTGAAGCTCAAAGTATGACCACACAAGGCTACACAAAGCATTATGGACATGGACATTATTTACATATCACCACTTTGTATTAAGGAAGAGAGTTCTCAAGTTATTGCTTACCTCATAAAGCCATTTCACCTTTATAATGTATCTTGCGTTCCACCAACATCCTTGTTATCATCATTCCGGAATAGGTAAGGGTATTTAGACTTCATCTCTTCTTCCGCTTCCCATGTCATTTCTTTCACATTCTTGTTCCTCCATAATACTTTGACGGAAGCTACATCTTTTGTTCTCAGCTTGCGGACTTGTCGATCTAATATAGCCACTGGCACTTCTTCATATGATAGATCCTCTGTAACTTGAACATCTTTGATAGGGACAACTTGAGAAGGGTCTCCAATACATTTCCTCAACATAGATACATGGAATACCGGGTGGACAAATTCTAATTCGGATGGCGATTCTAACTCATAAGCAACTTGTCCAATTCGTTGAAGAATTTTATACGGACCGATATACCTTGGACTCGGCTTACCTTTCTTCCCAAAACGCATAACACCCTTCATTGGTGAGATCCTCAGGAAAACCCAATCACCAACCTCAAACTCTAGATCACGACGTCGGACATCGGAATAAGACTTTTTCCTGCTTTGTGCCGTCCTCAATCGTTCCTGTATCACTTTCACCTTCTCAATGGCTTGGTGAATCAAATCTGGCCCATATAATTCCGTTTCACCGACTTCGAACCATCCAACTGGTGATCTACATCTCCTCCCATATAGTGCCTCATATGGGGCCATTTTAATACTGGAATGGTAGCTATTATTGTAGGCAAATTCTATGAGTGGAAGATGGTCATCCCAATTTCCCTTAAAATCTAGAACACATGCTCGTAGCATATCTTCCAATGTATGAATGGTACGTTCAGCCTGTCCGTCAGTCTGCGGATGAAATGCAATGCTGAGATTCACCTGTGTGCCTAAACCTTTCTGAAAAGACCTCCAAAAGTTAGCCGTAAATTGAGCTCCTCGATCTGATATAATAGATACCGGCACACCATGAAGCCTAACAATCTCCTTGATATACAACTTCACATAATCTTCAGCCGAGTAAGTTGTCTTAACTGGGAGAAAATGAGCACATTTTGTAAGTCGATCAACTATCACCCAGATAGAGTCAAACTTATGATAAGATTGAGGTAATCCAATAACGAAGTCCATATTAATCACCTCCCATTTCCAGGTCAGAATTTCTATATTCTGAAGCAATCCACCGGGTTTCTGATGTTCTATCTTTACTTGTTGACAATTGGGACACCGGGCTACAAATTCTGCAATAGACTTTTTCATGTTATCCCACCAATAGTGCTCCTTGACATCATGATACATCTTTGTTGAGCCAGGATGGATGGAATATCGGGATTGATGAATTTCATTCATAATCTTTTCTCGCAACCCTGCCACATTCGGCACACATAATCGGCCCTGGTATCTCAGTGCCCAATCTCCTTCGATCTCAAAAGCCGTAATTTTACACTGCTGAATGTTCTCTCTCAATCGTAGTAAGATAGGATCTTCATATTGCCGTGATTTTACCTCGGCTACCAAAGATGATTCTGATGTATTCTGTACAGTAACACTTCCGTCATCAGAGTCTAACAATCTGATTCTCATATTGCCTAGCTGATGAAGCTCTTTAGTCAACCCCCATCTACCTGCATCAATATGTACTAAGCTTCCCATTGACTTACGGCTGAGAGCATCTGCCACAACATTGGCTTTACCGGGATGATACAATATCTCGACGTCGTAGTCCTTCAGTAATTCAAGCCACCTATGCTGCCTCAAATTCAACTCTTTCTGCTTGAAGATGTATTGTAGACTCTTGTGATCTGTGTAGATGTCAACATGGACGCCGTATAAGTAGTGCCGCCATATCTTCAAAGCATATATTACTGCAGCCAATTCCAAATCATGAGTTGGATAATTCTTTTCATGCTTCTTCAATTGTCTTGATGCATATGAAATCACCTTCCCATGCTGCATCAACACGCACCCCAAACCTATACCTGAGGCATCACAATATACCACATATCCTTCTGTTCCTTCAGGGAGAGTAAGCACCGGTGCGGATGTCAATCGATCCTTCAGCTCCTGAAAACTACGTTCACAAGTGTTAGACCACTGGAACTTGGTAGCTTTCTATGTTAACTTAGTCAATGGTGCTGATATAGAGGAAAACCCTTCTACATACCGCCTATAATATCCTGCTAGCCCCAGGAAGCTACGAACTTCTGATGGTGTTGTAGGTCTCGGCCAATTCTTTACTGCATCAATCTTCTGAGTGTCGACACTAATACCCTCGTCGGATATCACATGGCCAAGGAATGCTACTGAGTTCAGCCAAAATTCACATTTGGCGAGCTTAGCATATAACTTACGATCCTAAAGCATCCGTAATACTATCCGCAAGTGGCTCGCATGTTCCTCCTCCGAACGAGAATACACCAGAATGTCATCAAGGAATACAATCACGAACACATCAAGATAGGGCCTGAATACAGTATTCATGAGATCCATAAAAGTTGCTGGGGCATTTGTTAGCTCGAACGACATCACCAAGAACTCAAAGTGTCCATATCTTGTCCGAAAGGCCGTCTTTGGAATATCCTTCTCCTTAACCCTCACCTGATGATACCCTAAACGTAAGTCAATCTTGGAGAAATACTTGGCACCCCGGAGTTGGTCAAACAGGTCGTCAATTCTTGGAAGTGGATACTTGTTCTTTATAGTAAACTTATTCAACTGCCGATAGTCGATACACATCCGTAATGACCCATCTTTTTTCCGCACGAATAGGACTGGCGCACCCCAAGGTGAAGTGCTAGGCCTAATGAAGCCCTTATCCAGTAAGTCCTTTAACTGCGCCTTCAATTCTCGCAGCTCTGCCGGGGCCATTCTATATGGAGGGATAGAGATCGGTTGAGTGTCAGGCAACACATCAATGCTAAACTCAATCTCCCTTTCGGGAGGAAGGCCTGGGAGTTCATTTGGGAAAACATCTGGAAATTCATTGACCACGGGGATAGATTGTAGAGTAGGCAGCTTCGCCTCTGCATCCCTAACACGAACAAGATGATAAATGTAACCTTTTGAGATCATTTTCCTTGCCTTAAGATAGGAAATAAACCTACCTTTCGATGTAGCAATGTTCCACATCCATTCAATGACGGGTTCACCAGGAAATTGAAACCTAACCATCTTCATGCGACAGTCAACATTTGCATAGCATGAGGCCAACCAGTCCATTTCCAGTATCACATCAAAATCAACCATTTCTAACTCAAATAAATTTGCCGAGGTTTGACGACTACAAATCATCACAGTGCAACCTCTATATACCCTTCTAGCAATCATAGAATCTCCTATTGGAGTAGATACCGCAAGGGTTTTACTTATCAATTCAGGTTCAATGCCAAACTTATTAGCCACAAAGGGTGTAACATATGATAATGTAGATCCCGGATCAATCAACGCATATACATCATAAGAAAACACGGACAATATACCTGTAATAACATCTGGACATGACTCGAGATCCTGTCGACCTACTAGAGCATATGTTCGATTTTGAGCACCACTCGAACTTGGCCCAGCACCTCTACCTCTACCATGACCTGTCGACTGCTGAAACCCCGTGCTGGAGGTCGAACTGATGAGGAAGAACCAGACACAGATCTGGTCGGCTGAGCCATACCATTACCTCCCCTGTTAGGACAATCCCGCATCATATGGCCAGGTTGTCCGCAAGAATAACACGCATCAGAACCTCGACGGCTCGGTCCAAAGTGGGCCTTGCCACACTGATCACAATGTGGTGTTGGGGGTTTCGTCTGACTAGTATCCCTGTGATGTTGCGATCCAGATGCCTGCGAACTCTGACCTGGACTAGAATAGGATCGATCATATCGAGGCCTCTAAAACTGTGGAGGAGCACTAGCTACAGATGGCGCCGAACTCCTCGAAGAGTGGGGCCTGGCGCTGCCTCTGAAGTCATCAGAATACCTTGCAAATCTCGCCCTCTTATGCTGGCCCCTATCCTGCTCCCTATCTGCCCTCTGCTGGCGCTTACGATCCTCTAGGGTCTGGGCATAAGCTTGAATACGAGAAATATCCATGCCTTCTACCAAGGAGGCTGTCATATACTCATTTATCAGATGGGGTCCCAAACCGTTCACGAACAAATGCACCCTATCACTCATCTCGGCCACCATATGGGAGCATACCTTGCTAAAGAATCAAACTGCATACTATACTCTCGCACACTCATATTACCTTGTCTAAGGTTCAAGAACTTATCAGCTCTAGCTCGTCGTATCTCAACTGGCAAATAGTGACGAAGAAAGGCCTCAGAAAAATCCTTCCACACAGCTGGAGGAGCGTTCGGACCCCTGGATCTCTCCCAACTATCATACCAAAGAACCGCTAAATCCCGTAGCCGATAAGAAGCCAACTCTACTGCCTCTATATCACTAACATGCATAACCCGTAGTGTATGATGAACCTGGTCAATAAAAGTCTGCGGATCCTCCTTGGGGTCTGATCCGGTAAACACTGGAGGGTCTAAATTAATAAAATCACGAACTCTTGTACTAACTGGTTTATCAGCAGCACTTGTATTCTGCCTCTGAGCCTGAGCAGCTACCAAGCTAGTCAATAAGTGCAAAGCACTCCGCATATCCTGGTCTGTAGTGCCAGACGGAGGAGCTGGAGGTGTTGGGTGCCACCTAATATCCTCTGGAGGAGACGGAGTAGATGAGGTATGAGACGGCATCTCACTCTGAGCCTCACTTTGGCCTGCTCTGGCTTGGGGCACCTGACTGGTACCCTCTCCCGCAGCTGTATCAAGCCATCTACTAATTGTTTGTTTCCTAGTCGAAGGCATTGCTGAAAGAAAACAAGGTGAATATTAGAGACGAACACTTACGACTCAACTCTATGCACGATCTAGATTCGGGAAGAAGGTAACAACCCTAGATGTCATGTAGCCTCCCGATTATAAATGTGGCGCGCTACACATCCATAATCAAGACTCTACTAGACATGGCTCATAGACAATCCCTAGGACAGACTTGCTCCGATACCAAGTTTGTCACGACCCAAACTGGAGGACCATGACTAGCACCCGACCATACTTGCCGAGCACCAACGTACATTTTATCTAACCTTCTTTATTATCTTTTAGGGCTGACGAGACCAATATAAAAGGTAGACATGGATCATGAACAACCAACAATAAAATATGATTGCATGAACCTACATAACATGGGATGACCGGACAATCAAGAAACTATATACATATGGTACAAGCTACCACGCTAAAATGAAAGACTATACAACAAAAACCAGCCGACAAGGCATACCAAACTATACATGAGTCGACACTTGTCTATGAGCCTCTAAAGGAACATAAGTGCTGCAACATAGCCGGAACAAGGCCCCAACATACCCATAATGTCTATAACAAAAATGCATACCAAAACCAAGGCAAGTCCGGAGAAGGGATCTCGCCAATCACCGCCGAACTGGACAACCTACTGTGATGGGGGAGCTGCACCTGCCTGTCTATCAGGACCTGCAGCACGACATGCAGCGTCCACAAATAAAAGGACGTCAGTACGAATAAAGTACTGAGTATGTAAGGCAGAGAACCATAAATACGAACAATAATGTAAGCAGGGATAGAGAATATACAACCTGTAATATCTGAGTACCTCTGAGGGCTACTGACATGAAATGCATGATACATGTGTATAAATACATAATCTTTTAAAACATATGCCTCCGTGGGCATCATCATCATCATGTCGTACCCGGCCATAATAGGCTCGGTAAAAACATACCCGGCCATTATAAGGCTCGGTAGAATCGTACCCGGCCACGTGGAGCTCGGTAAAACCCAACTGATCAGTGGTTGCACAATAGGTGCCGTACCCGGCCGACTATAGTGCGGCTCGGTAGAGTAAAATAGATACATATATATAATGCATGCTCGACTCATGGAAACACCTTGTAGACCTTTCGGAGTGACGTAAGGTCGGTATCCTATGTACACCTTATTAGGACTAACTCTTCACTATGAACCTTATAGGAATCAGGAAGTACCAACAAGATTGATAACATAAGAATAAGAGAAGCAACATCAACATCAATCGTTCCATAAGTGGGGAAACAATGTAAGTACTGCTTAGCTTCTAAGAATAGAGTATCTTTGAAAGCTCGTTCATTACATTATGTACAATCGGAGTCGTGCAAAAGAAGGAAAGGGATAGCCACACATACCTTGTATATACTTCCACAACCTCAAGCCATGCAAACGTCACGACTCCTTAGTCTACAATAGGAGAAATGACACTATCGTTAACGTTTAAGCGTCGCAACTATTATGTACCAATCACCTATTTTGTGATGAAACGGACAGCACCTCCCCTATATATATGACTTCACACCATTCAAAACAATCACCAAACAGCCTAAACAACATCAATAATAAACATATTGAGCCTCCCAAAATAGTCCACACACAACCTAATCACATCATACATATGACGGCCACTATAGTCGTATCAAACGACCCAAAAATATTACGAAGAACTAGCAGAACACAACCCAACATATATATGGTGTTTCTCCACACCCTGACTCCTCCAAAACTCCACAAAACAGTAATATAAGACGCAGCCCAACAGCAACACAAAACAGTCCACAAAACAGTCCGCTACAAGTGAATAACTTGAACTCACGGCTTCCGATCACCGTCCCGTGAGTTCTTACATGTATATAACCAATTACCATGAATTCACAGCAGAATAAATGTATGAAATATAGCAGTAAACTCACCTTAATTGTTGGATAACTTAGCCTTTAACTTGGTTCTTCAAACTCTAGTGTTTACCCCCAATTTGAACTTGAAAGAGAGGGAAAATCAATTAGGGTTTGTGGATAATTTTTGGGAGGAATTTTACAAGGTCTTAGGTCTGGTTATTTGTGAAATATAAAGAGGGATATATTGCAGAAGATAAGCCTTTTAATGGGCTGCCTTTTCTGACCCTAAATTCCCTCTTTTGGGCCGACATTTAACCAAGTAGCTGACCCACCTACTTGCACCTAGCAGCTTGTGCAGTCTCACAAAAATATCTATATCTCTCTATTCCAATGTCGTATTGATAAACCGTTTAATGCGTTGGAAACTAGACTCATAGATATTCAATTTGGTGGTTAGATTACCCCATAATTCCAAGTATATTGGGAGAATGACTTAATAACATTTGACCTAAAGTTTAGGTAAAACTATGAACCTAAGTTGCAACAACTTTTGTCGACTTTTGTTTCATAACTCGTTTGACTTCAAGAATTATGATACGGATATTATATGATTCAAATACCTTAAATCATGACCTCCTAAGTATACTAAGCATCTATAGGTTTACCCAAAAGTACGAGTTACATCATCCTTGATTCGTTTAACTTCTAATACTTGTGAATCACCCTTATGCACCCTTGTATCACTTAAGATTAATCGGATTAACTTTTTATCATCTCAAGGATAATTCCTTCTTGGATTTGTGTTATCTAACTTATGGCATGAACTAACGTGTGTGGATATGGGTTGTAACATTGCGGACAACTATTTGATCACTAAAATGAAGGTCATTCCACCAACTCAGCAGCCTTGGATGAACGTTGGTCACCATGCCAAATCTGGGGATCTCGTGCCTCATTTTCTGCAAAACAGAGTGTTAGGACCTTACCCTCGCCAGACTCGACTATTTAAATCAATAATTAGCATGGCAAGCACTTAAGTTCTCCAATTAAATGCACAGAAAGTGGAGGCATTCGTTTGGGTTTCAAGGAAACCCGGTGGACTTTGGACAAGGCTATCTTAATGAGTCATTATATGGACAACATAACTAACTCGGCTAAGTTGATCATGATGCATGTACAATTTAAATGGAGTAAGATTTCTATTGATGTTTAAGACCGGTACCCTTGAGCGGACAACTCAAGAGGGAAAGGCACGGAACCGTCGACTGCACCGCTGATCGACTGGTTTTACCACAAATATGCCTTTGCCAAATTTAGGGGGGTGATAGTATTGGAAGCGCGCAACTACTCATTATAAGCGTTGCTAAAGTATTTGTTTGGCACGAGTGAAATATGAAATTGAAGAAGTAGTTTACAAGAATGAAGCATATTGACATGTATTTTCACGTTCATACGATATAGTTTACAATAATAACTCAAAATTGCAACAACATTAGTGGGAAAAGTAATAAATGAAAGAAATTAAAGAAAAAGAAACAAAAGAAACAAGTCAGTTTCAAAAAAAGGTATTAAAAAAAAGCAATAAAGTCACATATAGCATGTAATGATAAAAGCCTAAAAGTCCCCAGCAGAGTCGCTATGCTGTCCATGCCACCCTTTTCGAGCCTCCTAGGGTCGGGTATACGACATTATGGGGAGATAACACTATTTCCGCTTGGGTATATGTTTAGATTTTAGAGAGTCGCCACCTAATGATTATAGTGCATTAGGACACTAAATGAATTTGAGATGAAAACTAGAGTTGGGTAAGGGCTTGAAATTATCTCAAGGGGAGGGTGTTAGGCACCCCTCCAGATCCACTAATATAGTTCTCGGCCATGCTACAATTGTGACTTCAAATGCAAGTGCAAATAAGCAAACAAACAAGCAAACACTATTATAAACGAGGATGTAAAGGATATAAAAGATGTTGAAACTGAGAAAAGGAGCATAAAAAGAATATGCAAGTAGAGGGAAGAAGTCAAATAACTAGCGAAAGCAAGAAGTCAAATAACCAGCGCAAGCAACCTTAAAAAATTAGTGTGAGAAACAGAAGTTGAAAATGCAGCAGTTATTTTTAAGTTCTGAAAAGTTGTAATCTAATGAGAGGAGGGGTGTCCTAGGTTTTTACGTTACATGGATCAATCGCACAACACTGCTACCCGATTGTACACATAGTGTTATCATGTTATCATCATTTCCATGTCTACCCTTCCCACTCGTTGAGGTATTAAAGCGAGTACACATTTTTTTCTTCCAGAGAAGATTACAGTTTGACTATACTCATCAATTTAACATTCTTTTTTATCATTTGGAATTTAAATTTTTTAATACTAGTTCACCTTCATCCTCAAGCAAAGGTTATGATGACCCGAAATGTTATCTTATGTTTTAGAACCAAATTCAGCGATTTTAAGCTTTAAATACCTTATTTATCCATCTTCAATTTATGTGCGCAGTTCGAGCGTGTTTCGGGAAAGCTTTTATGGTAAAAACTGATAAAAATAAGAATTTTTGCCTAAAAACATCACTTGAGTTAACCTCGGTCAATATTTTTAGTAAACGAACCTGACATCATATTTTGGCGGTCGTAGTGTGTTCGTATCATGATTTGGTACTTGGGCGTATGCTCGTAATCGAATTTGAAAGTCCCTAGCCCGAGATATCAGACTTTATCGAAATTGGAAAGTGAAAGGCTTTATAAATTTAAAATATTTGACCAATGTTTGTCGTTTTGGATAACGGTCCCATATTTTGGTTTTGGAATCCAGTATAGGTCCAATACCATATTTATACTTGTATATGAAATTTGGTGAGAATCGGAGTTGGTTTGACGTGGTTCTATAATGACCCGACCCGTTGTTACGGAAGTTATCGCCCCATTTCCTTCATTTAATACTTTATCGTGTTAATTTATATGTGTTTGGAGAGTTAGAAGCAAATCATATGAAAATTTGATAGAAATGAGGCAATAAACCTCTTTATGAGAAGAATAGTTTGGAAAAATCAACTGAATGTTAATCGGTGAGTTAGACAGCTCAGAATCGAATTCTGATGATTTGGTTAGCTTCAGGAGGTCATTTATGATTTAGGAGAGCAACCGGAATCGAATTCGGAGGTCCGGTGTAGATTTAGGCTTGAATTGGCTAATGTTGAATTTTGGCGAAATCTGAACAGTATGTGAGATTTTGATCCGGGGCTTGGAATGTAATTTCGAGAGTTGCAGTAGCTCCGTTAGGTGATTTTGGATATGCGAGAAAAATTTCAGGTCATTCGGAGGTGTTTAGGTCGGGTTTTAGATTGAATGTTAGTTTCGGAAGTTTTAATGAAAATTAGGCTTGAATCCGTGAGAAAATGGAGATTTTGATGTTTACGATGGTGCTTTTAAGTTATGAGCAAGTTTGAATGAGTTAATGTGAGGTATTTGTGCATTTGGTTGGGGTCCAGGGGGTCTCGGGATGATTTCGGATGCCCAACGGGAATTTTTAGTTAGAAAAATGCAGCAGAAATTGCAGCAGCAGGGATTTTCGCTTCTGCGGATGGGGAACTGCAGAAGCGGCCCCACAGAAGCGACCATGAGATCCTAGAAGCGGACAGGGGCTGTCCACGCAATTTCTGTGGAAGCGGAAGGAAGGTCGCTGGTGCGGGCTCGCAGAAGCGAGCCCAGGTACGCAAAAGCGGAGATGGGCAGCTGGGGAGAAATCGCAGAAGCGGACAATTCTCCGCCGGTGTTGTCTCGCTGGTGCGAGTATTTAACCGCATAGTGGTCCTCGCCATTAAGTGGATAGTCATAGAAGTGACACCTTTTCCGCAGAAGCGGACTCGCTTGATCGAGAATATTTCCGTAGAAGCGGAAAACGTCAGTGAATTAAAGAAAATAGTGCCGAATTTCAGAGTTCAAAACACACACTTTGAACTTCGGGGAGAGACGAATTGCGAGGGTTTTCAAGGAGAAAAGTGGGAAATCATCTGGTAAGGGTTCCTAAACCCAAATTATGTTGTTATAACACAAAAACATATTTTAAACGCCCCAAAAACTGAGGAATTAAGTGAAAAACATGGTGGTTAGGGCTTGGAAATTTAGGAAGATAAAAGGGGAGGTTGAGGGGTCAAACGAACTCCGTTTTTGATAAAATTTGTATGCACGGACTCGTGCTGAGACGAGGAATTCGTTGGTATGATTTTCTGAATTTTTCGAGAAGCGGTCCCGGGGCTCGGGTTTTACCAGCTTCGCGCATTATTGCGTTTTTCAAGTAAATTTGATTGGGTTATGTTTCTTTGACCCATATTGATGTAATTGCTGTGGTTTTGACAAGATTCAACGCACGGGGCAGAAAATTCAAAGGGAAAAGGCATCGCAGACGAGTCCACGACCGGCTAGAGGTGAGTAGTTTGTGTATATGGTAGCATGAGGGTTCGAAACCCCGGCCTAGCACATTGTGACGCTAGTAGGGCGTAGCTCGCACCCCATGGCAGGTGCGAGATTGATTGTGACTGGGGATTGAGACTTTAGTCCATCCCAGATATAAATAATATGTTATATGCGGTTGAAACGCAGACTGTGTTAGATATATTTGTGGGGTGTAAGCCATGTTTGGGGCCTTGCGCCGACCTGTAGTATCCCTAGGTGATAGATATATATGTGATAGCTTGGTTTGCTTAATCACTGATCTCAGTGCTTGTTTAAAATCACTATTATGAAAATGCTAAGTCACCTGTTCTGGAAAAGTAAATAAAATTTAAGTATTTTCATCATTAATGAACTGGAACCTGGTAATAAATAATTTGAACTGTTGTGTGACTCATATGCATGTTGTGGATTGAGGATGGATCGGGCTGCACACCGCAGCAGATGATATAAGAATCGGGCTGCACGCCGCAGCAGATGATATAAGGATCGGGCTGCATGCCGCAGCAGATGATATGATATTGCGCTTGGGCTGAAGGAGCCCTTCCGGAGTCTGTACACACCCCTACTGAGCGCCGTCGATGTTAAATGGATCGGGCTACACACCGTAGCGGTCATATACATTCTATTGCATTTTTATCTGTTGAATTATCTGTGCTAATTGTGACTTGCTGTTGTTGTTAGTTCATGGTAGGTATCGGACTGTAGTTTAGCTTTACTCTGTGGTATTCTGTGTATTTCATGCTTTCAGCTATAAATATATACTTTTTACTCACTGAGTACTTAGTACTCACCCCTACTCCCTGCACCTTTGTGTGCAGATTCAGGTACACAGGAGGGTTAGACGAGCACTCTAGCTTATATCAGAGTCATTTCGAGTTACTGAGGTAGCTGCCGGCGTTCGTAGAACCTAGCTTCTCTTTCGATTCAGTTATTACTATATTTTCAGACTTGAGTATTTCATTCAGTATTTCTATTACTATTTAGTTTTGTTTAGAGGCTCTAGACTCGTGACCCCAGATCTTTTGGGAGTGTCATTTCGTTTTCGAACTTCTCAATATTTATTCATACTATTATTATTGGAGTAATTATTGACTTATATATTCTTCTTGAGTTTTCCTTTTGGGACTGGTTTTCTATATGGAAACAGTCATTGGTCTGGCTTGCCTAGCTTTAGTATTGGGCGCCATCACGACCGGGTTTGGGTCGTGACAAGTTGGTATCAGAGCCTAGGTTACTAGGACTCGCGAGTCATGAGCCAGTTTAGTAGGCTTTCACGGATTGGTACGTAGACGTCGGTATCTATCCTCGGGAGGCTACAGAATTTTAGGAAACACTTCATTTTCTTGGATTCATATCGTGCTGTTTGTTTTATCGTGAAACTGAATTTTTCCATATTCTACTCTCTCGCAGATGGCGAGAACATGTGCTAGTGGACGTGGCGGATGACCACTAGTGGCACCTAGAGGCCGTGGTCGTGGCAGAGGTAGGGCAGCAGTGACAGCACCTGCTGACCTACCAGCTGACCAGACTCAGGGTCAGATCCCAATGCCAGTGGCCCAGGTTCAGGATAAGGTTCTAGCTGCAGGCATCCCAGCAGCTCAGGTTCCGGCAGCGGAAGTGTCCATTGAGATACCGGGTCTTCAGGAGACCTTAGTGCAGATCTTATCAGTGTATACTGGCTTAGCTCAGGTGGTTGTGGTCCCTACTGCAACAGCTTCTTCACAGGCAGGGGGAGGGAATCAGACCCCCGTTGCTCGCACACTCGAGCCGGTGGTTCAGGGTTTACAGGCACTTGAGGCAGCTCCAGCTCAGCCAGCTCAGCCGGCTGCACCCGTTGCACCAGCCCCAGCTCATGTGTTTCCAGCTATGACTGATGATGAGCAGCGTCGGTTGGAGAGGTTTGGGAGGCTACAACCTCCGGTGTTTAGTGGTGTTGAGGGCGAGGATGCCCAGGGTTTTCTGTATAAGTGCCAGCGTATGTTTCGTACTGCGGGTATACTGGAGTCCACCGGTGTTGCTTTCACTACCTTCCAGTTCACAAGACCAGCATTTCATTGGTGGGAGGATTTTGAGAGGCGTAGGCCTGTTGGGGCAGCGCCCCTCACTTGGCAGCAATTCTCCACGGTATTTCTGGAGAAGTATGTGCCCTAGTCTTAGAGGGAGGAGCTGCGTCGTCAGTTCGAGTGGTTAAAGCAAGGAGATATGTCAGTGACTCAGTACGAGCTGAGATTCACACAGCTAGCCCGTCATGCCATGTGGATGATTCCGACGGATCGAGAGAGAGGATCAGAAGATTTGTGGATGGTCTCAACTATTCTATTCGCATATTGATGACTAGAGAGAGGTCTACAACAGTTACTTTCAAGGAGGTGGTTGATGCGGCTCGTCGGATTGAGATAGACCGCCGTCGAGAGTGTGAGGAGAGGGAGTCTAAGAGGCCTCGGGGTGTAGGTAGTTACAGTGGTGCTCCGTTTAGGGGCCAGTCTCAGCACAACAGAGGTCGTTCCTTCATATCTCCTCGGTCAGGCCGTGTAGAGTCTAGTGGGGCTTCGTCAGACCGTGGTCATCCGAATTCGAAGCCGTGGCCATCAGGGTTTTCAGCAGGGCCAGTCTTCACTCAGTGCCCTCCCAACTCAGAGTTCAGTACCTACTTCTTCGGCCCAGGGTTCATCGCGGCGAGGGGTTCCCTTCAGTCCCCTTCTCCAGCGCCAGGCAGTTGTTTTGAGTGTGGTGAGTTTGGACATATCAGGAGAGAGTGTCCCCAGTTGCTTTGTAAGCAGTCTCAGCAGAGGGACAAGCACTTGTCTTCTGCTCCTATTTCTTCAGCACCAGCACAGCCAGCTAGGAGTGTTGGTCAGGTAGCCAGAGGTCGCCCTAGGGGTGAGGACCGTATTGGCGGAGGTCAGGCTCATTTCTACACTCTTCTGGATAGGAGGGACACAGGTGCATCAGATGCAGTCATCACAGGTATTATATCAGTCTGCCACAGGGATGCTTTTGTCTTATTTGATCCCGGATACACTTATTCCTATGTTTCTTTATATTTTGCACATTATTTGGTTATGACCCGTGGTATTATTGCCTTGCCCGTGCATGTGTCTACCCTGGTGGGTGATACATTTATCGTGGATCAAGTATACCGATCCTGTCTTGTTACTATTGGGTGTCTAGAGACCCGAGTTGACTTATTACTATTGGGCATGGTGGATTTCGATGTGATTCTAGGCATGGATTGGTTATCCCCTTACCATGCGATTATGGACTGTCATGCCAAGACAGTCACATTAGCTATTCCAGGTAATCCGAGGATCGAGTGGCGAGGCGTGACTGATTATGTATCCGACAAAGTGATTTCCTTCCTGAAAGCCCAACTAATGATTGGGAAGGGGTGTTTATCTTATTTGGCCTTCATTAGAGATATTGAGGCTGAGACACCCAGTCTTGATTTGGTCCCCGTTGTGAGGATTTCCTGAATGTATTCCCAGCAGACCTGCCGGGCATGCCGCCTGACAGGGATATCGATTTCGGTGTTGACTTGGTGCCGTGGACTCAGCCCATTTCTATTCCTCCCTACCGCATGGCACCAGCTGAGTTAAAAGAGTTGAAAGAACAGCTTCAGAAACTCTTAGATAAGGGGTTCATTCGCCCGAGTGTGTCACCTTGGGGTGTATCGGTATTATTCGTAAAGAAGAAAGATGGCACAATGAGAATGTGCATTAATTACAGACAGTTAAACAAGGTGACAGTAAAGAATAAGTACCCATTGCCTAGTATTGAGGACTTGTTTGATCAGATCCAGGGAGCAAGTGTATTCTCTAAGATTGACCTTCGATTGGGTTATCACCAGTTGAAGATTAGGGATTCAGACATTATGAAAACAGCTTTCAGAATGAGATATGGGCACTATGAATTTCTGGTGATGACTTCTGGGCTGACTAATGCCCCAGCCGCATTCATGCACTTGATGAACAGTGTATTTCGGCCGTACCTGGATTCTTTTGTGATCGTATTTATTGATGATATCCTGGTGTAGTGATTCATGTCCAAGCAACAGTCGCAGTCAATATAACCTGGTCTAATAAGTCCAAGATCGATCCCACAGGGAATTAACCTACCAATCACAATTTTCACAACCCAAGAATACTTCCGAATCAAGTTCCAGAAATTCGAGTATATGTTTATTGTGGATTTCGACTAACAACTTTTGCAAGAATTAAAAAGGTTTTAAAGAAGGAATTGAATATTGGGTAAAATAATATGGAGAAAGACTAAGGTATTGATTTCTCCTATTGATGGAATCCCTTATCATTATACTCATACAAATTGTTAATATATTCTATCAATCATGAACGCTATTTGTATCGTAACCCTCTCCCGAGCAATTACAATAATTTACTAGTGCACTCTCCCGTGCTACCCTAGCTAGCTTTAATTTGAATAGTTCACTTAAGATTGCACCCAAGACTTCGTTATTCCTAACCCCGTTTTTACGCCTAAAGTTATAGATTCCTCCAATAACCTAGGTGTGGTGTTGTTCAACAATATACCTAAATATGCACTCTTTTCCAAGTTATGCACACTAAATAGGCACCGCTAATTGGGAGCTCTACCAATTAACTACAATAAGAATGAAGTTGAACAAATAGAAATCTAGCTAACAATTTGTAATCACATAAATGATAAGTTCATCACTCAATAGGTTCCATCAAAACCTTAGAAAAGGATTTAGCTACTCATGCTCAAAGAAACAAGAATAATAATTGAAATCATAAATAAATACTTGATATAAAATAAAGGAATGAGTTGAGAGAGTTATCTCTTACTAATTATCTTGGAAAAGTAGTGAAAAATAGACAACATGCCTCTATTGGGCGAACTAGGAGTTTATATAGAGGTTTTAGGGCTAAAAATCTAAGTTTGTACACAATTAGGATTGCTGCTGCGGCGTCTTCCGCGGTTCGTCCGCGGTCGCGGACGGACCGCAAACAGTAAATTTCAGAGAGCCTGTTTTTTCGCGGTTCATCCTCGGTCGCGAGTGAACCGCGGATGAACAGTCCGTCTGATTTTTCTCTGATTCTTCAAGCTCACTTCACTTCAACTCTTCTCTTGGCCTTTTCATCAACATGTGACTCCAAAATAGCTCCTTTTAGCATCCAATGTATCATATGTACCTATAACACACAAATAAACACTAATCAAAGCATTTTGTCCTCATAAACAACATTAATTAAACAACAAAGTGTGATTATTTAGGGCATAATTATAGTCAAATTCACCTATTATCAATACCCCACACTTAAACCTTTGCTCGTCCTCGAGCAACCTTAATCACACTTTAGGCCAATTTTAAGAATGTCTCCCCCAAAATATGTCACAAAAGCCATCTTTCTTGATTAACCTAAGATATGCACAATCTTTACCTAACCGTAAACTCTCATGCCAGCACATTATTACTTACTCTACTTATTACCAAAAACTTGCAAATTTACCTTCTTCCTCTTGAGTTACATGCCCTCACATAATTTATTGAGAGAAGTTCCCACACATAAACAATTCAGAACATGGAACTTATAAATATCGGAAAAATTCACTCACTCTCAACAAAGAACATTCATATGCATACAGACACACCATAGGCTTGCCCCTAGTGTAATACTTCACTAATCGAGTTATTCAATCATAGATCAAGAGGTCTTTAAGGGTTGTAATGTTGGCTACGGGACGGGTAGGATACTTTTGGTTATAGTGACTAACCTCCCCAAGCACTTTTCTTTTCCTTTTCACAACTTCACTTTTCGTTTTCTTCCTTATGTCCCCCCTAAACATTCATTCACTTTTATTTACCTTTAACCCCCACTTTTCTTTTGTTGGTATAACTGGCCTTTCTAATTTTCATATATACTTTGATATAACTCTTTTTCTCATTTCTTTTTCTTATTGCTTTGCAACACATTTATATTATTTTGGCCAGTTCACTATTTTCTACCATTCATTCTTGATTTTCCCTTTTTTTTCAATTTCCCTTCACCCTACACTTAGACTTTTGCATATTCATTACAATACAAGTGCTTCTAGGAGGTCAAGTAGAACAATATACATATTTGATGAACATTCAAGGGTTATCAAAGAATAGGCTTTAAGCTCAAGGGGATTAACTAGGATATTATGTACGGGTGAATTCATGTCTATTGGTTTATGGGGTTACACAAAGAAATGCCTCTATCCTTTCTTCAACCAAACAACTTCTATTTCGCTATGCAAATGCACAGGGCAAGTTCTAGGCATCATGTAAAGCATACAATGTAAGTAAAACCTCACACACACATAGCATGCAACTCATTTGGAATCCGGTTTATCTGCAAAGTCCTATCGATGTTTAAGCAAGCATTATTGTGCAAATTTAAGGCATATTGAGATTCTACAGTCAATCTTAGAAAATATATTCTCAAGTTCAATTTAAGCTTTGCTAATGTGCATACTCGGGGTTACATGTTACCCTTTTTCCTCTAATCCTAAGAAAAGAAAAGAAAAATCTACCTAACCCGGTTCAAGTAAAAACCCTTGGAAAAGAACCACGGTAAAAAGAAAAACCAAGGGGGAGATGATACACTACCTAGAAAAAGAAAATAAAAGAAGAAAAAATTCCTACGTGGACTACTTCCATCAAGAGTACTTGTCCTAAATAGTCCGTCATCAGGAAAAGTGCTCTACTCATATTTTTGGATTTTTTTAAATTTTCTAATTTTTTGTATTTTTTTTATATTAACCACTACAACTAATATATACATCATATATAAGATAAGTCACCCACCCCACACTTAAAAACATGACATGTCCCCATGAAATCAAGAAAGATAAGGCACAAGAGGGGCAAGAAAACTTACCTGAGACTCACTCGGAGTCGGAGACGGTGGATGGGTCGACGTGACATGCTCGTCCAAGTGCTCTGAGCCATGCCATGAACCTGCTGTCTGACCGAGCTTGCCTCTGAGACATAGCGTCTAAACGCGTGTGCAAGCCATCAACGGAGGTGCGCAAATCAGCAACCTCCTCCTCCATGGACCTAAGCATAGGTCGTGAGGACTCGGACCTAGACATACTCGCTCCACGGTGAGCATGCTTGGAAGGTCCGAATGAATCAATGGAGTGCCTGGCCCGGACAACCGGTACAGGGTCGTCCTCCTCATCCATGTCAATTGGGTTAGTGTCTCATCCAACCCGGATTTGAGAAGCTCTAAACGGAGCTTTTGGTAGTAGGTCACCATCAGTGGCAATGACTGGGGTCTGATGGAGGAGACACAGTGTAGTGACAAGAGATGGGTAGTAAAAACCCTTGGCAGTGAGGGATCCCCTCAACACCATCTCATCACTAATTAAGCGGGCGATGTCAACGTCCCGCTGTGTTACAAAACACCAAGTTAGAAGTGCCCTATTAAAATTGACATCCGTGGTGTTGCTAGAGGGCAAGAGCCGGTTACATATTATAGAAAACCAGCATTTAGCGGTGTGTGTAAAGCAGTTAGAATGTAGTGTTTTATTTCTAATCCACACAGGGGTGCCATCTACACATAAGGGCTCAATTACCATGTCCCATGTGACACCCGGCCTATCGTGGTAATAGTCGACATCACTAGTATGAATTGGCAGTCTAAGTGCCTGCCTAATAGTAGGAACATGGGCAGAGACATCCTTACCTCTGACGAATATCCTCATGGCCATCGCTTAAGGAGCATTGGCATAGAATTCCCTAACAAGCATCTTGTTCACTAGTGGAGGTGAGTCAAATAGGAACTCCATTTCGCCTCTGCGAATTTCGTCATATATTTCTGGCTTCTCAGAGCGGAGGGCTATCCGGTCAACTTCAACTTCCTGGAGCCATTTCTTATCTGCCTTAGTGTGAAACCCAGCCTCCGCCTCTTTGCAGGCGAACCTTGACTCATCATAAGTAGGTTGCCTCGAAGAGCTAGCACCATGTCGTGATCTCTTAGGGGCCATGATCCTGCACAAATAAGATAACCAAAAAGTTGCAAACTGTTAGTCATCGGTTGGCTATTCAAACTTCGCCATCCGTGGAATATCACAATTGGCCCTTTTTTGTGCAATCATCTCATAACTCCTATACTTAGTTTCTTATCTAACAATTTTACACATGCCTATTCAAGCACCCCACACTTAATTATTTTGGCACTCTAACCTTACCCAATCAACCTAAGCCATCCCCAATAATATACAACAACAACCAATTCACTACTTGGGCATTATGTCTCCTAAAAATACATTCATCAATTATTACCAAGAACAATTGCCCAACTTGGCCAACCAATCAACACATATAATCACAACACTTTTGGGTCTCCAAATCACAAATTAGCATTATAAACTCAATTGGAGACCCAACAACCCAATCTTTACCAAATTTTCAATCATATCACAAGGTTCCTTAAGAAAAATTCATGGAACATTCAAAGTGCAAAAAGAAACCAAGTAATATTCATGAAATATCCTAAACTAACACTATATATAATACATATTAAACTACACTTACTAATTAAGTCTACAAATTAAAAATTCAAGAAATTAGAGAAGAAAAAAAAATGAAAAGAATAAGAGTAGAGAAACTTACTAGTGAGAGTGAGAGGTTAGTATGGTGGAAGAGGGGATGTGATTTGGAGAAGAGATGGGGGAGGGTTTGTAGAGAGAAGGGAGAGAACTTTTGAAAGAGAGAGAAGGAAATTGAGAGAGGGGGGCGGCGATTTTGGGGGGAATATGGGAAGGGGATATGTTTTAGGGTTTAAAGAAGGGGGGGGGGGGAAGAAAATAAAAAAAATCTTTTTATGTCACCGACCGCGGAACTGACCGCGATTGTTCGCGGTTCATTCGCGGCCGCGGATGGACCGCGAACAATAAAAGTTCAGAGGGGTCATTTTTCCTCGGTTCGTCCGCGGTCGCGGACGGACCGCAACCAATAAAATTTTCAGAGAGGTCATTTTTCCGCGGTTCATCCGCGGTCGCGGATGGACCGCGAACAGTGATCCTCTGAATTTTTTTTTCTTTCTCCGCTGGTCAGCAATTATTTTTTTTAATTTTAATATATACTAACTATAATGAGAATACTTACAACATGGTCATGGGTTGCCTCCCACGTAGCGCCTGATTTAACGTCGCAACACGACTAATCTTAGCGCATTTTAAGGCTCGCTCGACCTTTGAGGTTCATCCAACCGTAATTCTACCTTGTCCTCGGTGTCATCCAAGCCTACATAAGGTTTCAACCGCTGTCCATTTACCTTGAATGTGCGTGATCCATCCATGGTTTGAATTTCCACAGCTCCTGACTCAAATGCCTCAATTACCCGGAAGGGTCCTGACCACCTTGATTTCAATTTACCTGGGAACAACCGTAATCTTGAATTGTATAGTTGTACTTTGTCCCCGCTTTTGATGTTCCGCTCAATGATATTTTGATCATGAATTCGCTTCATTCTCTCTTTATATAGTCTAGTGCTTTCAAATGCCAGATACCGAAATTCTTCTAATTCATGCAGCCCAGTCAGCCTTGATTTCCCCGCTTCGTCCAAGTTGAGATTCAATTATTTCAGTGCCCACCATGCTTTGTGCTCTAATTCAACCGGTAGGTGACAAGCTTTCCCAAACAACAATTTGTATGGTGACATGCCAATTGGTGTCTTGAATGCCTTTCTATAAGCCCATAGTGCGTCATCAAGCTTTCTGGACCAGTCGGTCCTTGTGGCGTTCACTGTTTTAGTCAATACACTCTTTATCTCCCTGTTGGAGACCTCAACTTGCCCGCTGGTCTGCGGGTGATACGGAGTAGCCACACGGTGTTTCACATCATACTTGGCCAATAATTTCTCAAACGCACGGTTGCAAAAATGTGTGCCCCCGTCACTGATGATAGCCCTTGGAGTCCCGAAACGGGTGAAAATGTTCTTCTTCAAAAATCCCACCACCACCTTAGCATCATTGGTGGGTAATGCTGCAGCTTCCACCTATTTGGACACGTAGTCAACTGCAACAAGTATGTACTTATTGCCGTATGAGCTAATAAAGGGCCCCATGAAATCTATTCCCCAGACATCGAACACTTCAACTTGCTGGATTGGGTTCATTGGCATTTCATGACGCCGGGAGATGTTCCCAGTGCGTTGACATTCGTTGGAACCTTTCACCCACAAGTGTGCATCTTTAAACATCGTTGGCTAATAGAAACCAGCCTCAAGTATTTTGGCAGCTGTACGTATTCCTCCAAAGTGACCGCCATATGTTGAAGCGTGACATGCCTGCAAAACAGAAGATTGTTCTATCTCGGGGACGCATCTCCGGATCATGTTATCTAGACATATCCTAAACAAATAGGGTTCATCCCAATAATAAAGCTGACTTTCACGAAAAAATCTTTTCCTCTGGACCGATGATAGGTCATAAGGAACAATGCCACTAGCTAGATAATTAGCATAGTCAGCATACCATGGAGCTTCCAGGAGAGTGGTGGTGAGCTACTGCTCATCTGGAAAGGTTTCCAGAATTTCCCCACTCTCTTTGACAATTTCAGCTCCTTCAAGTCGTGACAAATGATCAGCGACTTGATTTTCAGTGCCTTTCCTATCCCTAATCTCGAGGTCGAACTCTTGGAGAAGCAACACCCAACGAATCAGGCGCGACTTAGAGTCCTTTTTATTAATTAGATATCTTAAAGCTGCATGGTCTGTGTATACAATTACCTTGTATCCTATGAGATAGGACCAGAATTTGTCAAATGCGAACACGACCGCAAGCATCTCCTTTTCCGTCACTGTGTAGTTTAGCTGTGCTCCACTCAAGGTTCTACTTGCATAGTATATTGGATGCATCAGCTTGCCTTTCCTTTGGCCCAGCACTTCCCCCAGTGCATAGTCACTTGCATCACACATTAGCTCAAAAGGTTGCTCCCAGTCGGGGGCAATGATGATGGGTGCTGTGACCAACGTCTTCTTCAGTTCCTCAAAAGCAATCCGGCATTCATCAGAGAAAACAAAAAGGTGATCTTTTTCAAGTAACTTACAGAGAGGGATTAATATTTTGGAAAAGTCTTTGATGAACCTCCGGTAAAAACCGGCGTGCCCAAGAAAGCTTCTTATGGCCTTGACGGATGTTGGTGGAGGCAGCTTTGCAATGACATCAACTTTAGCACGGTCTACCTCAATTCCTTTGCTTGAAACCCGGTGCCCCAATACTATACCTTCTTGTACCATAAAATGGCACTTCTCCCAGTTTAGCACTAAGTTTGTTTCCATGCACCATTTCAGCACTCTTGTCGGATTGGCAAGGCATTCATCGAATGAATTCCCTACTACTGAGAAATCATCCATGAGCACCTCCATAATGTCTTCCTCCATATCGGTGAAAATAGCCATCATGCACCTTTGGAATGTGGCAGGTGCATTGCATAGTCCGAATGGCATCCTCCTGAAGGCAAAAATGCCATACGGGCATGTGAAGGAGGTCTTCTCTCTATCTTCGGGGGCTATGGAGATTTGATTGTACCCCGAGTATCCATCCAGAAAGCAAAAGTGGGACCTCCCTGCGAACCTGTCAATCATTTGATCAATGAAGGGAAGTGGGAAGTGATCCTTGCAGGTGGCTAGATTCAACTTCCTGTAGTCCATGCATATTCTCCATCCGGTGACGGTTCTTGTTGAAATCAATTCATTATTCTCGTTTTTCACTACCGTCATGCCACCTTTCTTTGGCACACATTGGACCGGGCTAACCCAGCTGCTGTCTGAGATTGGAAAGATGATTCCCACGTCTAGCCACTTTATTACCTCTTTCTTCACCACTTCCTTCATGTCAGAGTTCAGCCTTCTTTGATGTTCCCTAGAAGGTATGTGTCCCTTTTCCAGGAGAATTTTATGCATGCAATATGCGGGGATGATCCCCTTTATGTCTGCCATGGTCCACCCAATGGGAGTCTTGCATTCCTTGAGTACTTGTATAAGCTTTTGGGCTCGCACATCTAACAAACTAGATGAGATAATAACAGGTAACGTGGAGTTAGGACATAGATACTCATACCTGAGATGTGATGGTAATGGTTTAAGTTCAAGCTTTGGTAGCTCTTCTATGGATGGCTTTGCTGGCGGGGTCTCTATTTTCTCTAAGTGTAGAGGCTCGAACTCAAGCTCTCTCGGCCAAAATCCCTTGCCTTCCAGACATAGTACCCATTCAGCTAAACTTTTACCATTTACCTCTTCCATGTTCATCAGGCATGCTTGAAGTGGATTTTCAATGGTCAACTCTGCATCATCTGTCTCCACTATCACATCAACCGCATCAATAAGAGAGCAATTCGCGAACTCACTAGGGCGCCTCACGGATTTTTGCACATTGAATATGATCTCCTCATCATTCAACCTCATCTTGAGTTCCCCAGTTTCACAATCAATTAGAGCTCTCCCGGTGGCTAGGAATGGTCTTCCTAGGATTATAGGAATTTCTTCGTCGACCTTGCAATCAAGAATAACAAAATCGGCGGGAGACACGAACTTCCCTACCTGGATAAGCACATCATCTATAATACCATATGGATGCTTAACCGTCCTGTCAGCAAGCTGTAATAGCATAGAGGTAGGCTTGGCTCTCCCAATGCCTAACCTCTTATAAATAACTAAGGGCATGAGATTAATGCTTGCCCCTAAATCACACAAAGACTTTGTAAAGGCATGATTCCCTATAGTGCATGGAATGGTGAAGCTACCTGGATCAGATAGCTTCTGAGCAATGGGTCTGGAGACCATTGCACTACAAGTCTAGGTAAGTGTTACGGTGGCCAAGTCTTGGAAATCAAATTTCTGCGACATCAAATCTTTTATCATCTTACCATACCCAGGCATTTCTTTTAAAGCTTCAATTAAGAGAATGTTTACCCTGGATTTGCTTGAGCATCTCAAAGAACTTTTTGTATTGCTCTTCTTTCTGGTGTTTGGCCAACCTTTGGGGGAATGGTGGTGGAGGCCTCTTCTTCCCAATGACTTGGGACTTTTCTTTCTCTATCACTTTCTCTACAATCTGCTACTCTACCTGTTCAGCTACTTTCTCCGTTCCCTGCTGTGCCTCTTTATTTTTAGCAACTGGCTGGACTGTAACTTCTCTCAACCATGTGGACTCATCCAGTTTAATGGGCAATGGAGTGAGTGTCTCAGCCTGTCTGTCGATTTTCTCACTTCTTTCTCAGCATCAAGATCTCTATCGCTTCTCAGAGTCACTGCCATCGTCTGCTTTGGGACTTGGTCTTTTGGGTTTGTTTGTCTGTCTGCAGGCAATGTCCCTCGAGGACGATTGTTGAGAGACATAGCAATCTGGCCCACTTGTACTTCAATATTCTTGATGGCTGCATCATGTGCATCTATCCTCTCATTGGTTTTGGCATTTGACCCAATTACCTGCTGCATCATAGCTTCCAATCTTGCAAACCCGTCGTCATGTCTACCCCCATGTGGTGGTAGGAGGTGGATGATATCCCTGCTGCTGATTGTAGAAATTCTGAGGTCTAGGATATGGAGCCATGTTGTGTGGTGGCCTCATACTTGCTGCATTAAATTGTGGCTGAGGAGGCCTGTACTGCATTGAAGCCTGTTGACCCCAAGTTTGGTTACCTTGTCGCTGCCCTCCATAGTTAGCCACATAATTCATGTTTTCATGCTGATGATGTTCTTGGTCTGCACCCCATGGATTACCTATGGGTTGGCTAATGCATGATGTGCATAAACCACCATTAGTAGTATCTACAATATGAACCTACTACTTCAACCCAGATTCTTCCACTTTCTTTGTCAGGATGCTCATTTGTGTCAATAAGGTTTCCATGTTCTCCTCCATAGTGTTGGATGGATTCAGAGGTACAGAGTGTACCACTGGTGTGATAGCAGCATTCCTAGTCGTCCACCCGAAATTTTGAGCCATCTTGTCTAGTAAATTTTGGCCCTCTCTCCAAGTCTTGCTCAGAAAAGCCCCACCTGCTGAAGCATCTACAATATTCTTCATACTATCTGAAAGCCCCATGTAGAACCTTTGACCCAACATCTGCTCAGGAATCCCATGGTGAGGACACATAACAAGCATACCCTTGAATCTGCCCCAAGTTTCATGTAATGTCGCCATTGGTTTCTGCTTGAAGCTTACAATCTCATCAATTTGTTGAGCTGTCTTGTTAGATGGATGAAACTTGTTGTGGAATTGCTTGACTAACTCATCCCAAGTTGCAATAGAGTTTATGGGGAGTGAGTTTAGCCATACCTGTGCAGCTCCTGTAACTAAGAACGGAAAGAGCAATAGTCTGATGGCTTCCGGAGTCACATTCGGTTGCCTCTGTGTCTTGCATATCGAGAAAACGTTCTTCAGGTGCTGCTGTGGATCTTCAACCTGAGACCCAGAGAATAATCCCTTGTTTTGCAACAAGTGTAGCATGTTGTTAGTAATCTGGAAAGACTCGGCTTGAATTGCTGGCACAACGATGGCAGTTGCCAAATTATCCGCTGTGGGTTGTGCCCATTCATATAGAGTACCTTCCTGAGCCTCCTGCGCCTCTTGCATATTTAACCCAGCTTGCTGGTTTGGTTCGTTTACATCACCCATGTCGAAGTCTAATTTGATTGGCTATTGAGATTGCTGAATTTGTTTGATAGCCTTGTTACGTGCCCGGAAAGTTTGCTCGGGGTCTGAGAGTCCTTCAATTACTTCTAGTCCCTGCAGATTTACTTGGCATGCACCTGAGTACCCAAATCAACAACCGTCAAAATATTCATTGTAAAGTGTAGAAAGAACCTGACTACACAAGAATCTTGAAGTTATGTCAATGGCAATTGATAATTCCATTAATTCCCCGGCAACGGCGCCAAAATTGATTCACGTCCAAGCAACGGTCGTAGTAAATATAGCCTGGTCTAATAAGTCCAAGATCGATCCCACAGGGAATTAACCTACCAATCACAACTTTCACAACCCAAGAATACTTCCGAATCAAGTTCCAGAAATTCGAGTATATGTTTATTGTGGATTTCGACTAACTACTTTTGCAAGAATTAAAAAGGTTTAAAAGAAGGAATTGAATATTGGGTAAAATAATATGGAGAAAGACTAAGGTATTGATTTTTCCTATTGATGGAATCCCTTATCGTTATGCTCACACAAATTGTTAATATATTCTATCAATCATGAACACTATTTGTATCGTAACCCTCTCCCGAGCAATTACAATAATTTACTAGTGCACTCTCCCGAGCTACCCTAGCTAGCTTTAATTTGAATAATTCACTTAAGATTGCACCCAAGACTTCGTTATTCCTAACCCCGTCTTTACGCCTAAAGTTATAGATTCCTCCAATAACCTAGGTGTGGTGTTGTTCAACAATATACCTAAATATGCACTCTTTTCCAAGTTATGCACACTAAATAGGCACCGCTAATTGGGAGCTCTACCAATTAACTACAATAAGAATGAAGTTGAACAAATAGAAATCTAGCTAACAATTTGTTATCACATAAACGATAAGTTCATCACTCAATAGGTTCCATCAAAACCTTAGAAAAGGATTTAGCTACTCATGCTCAAAGAAACAAGAAAAATAATTGAAATCATAAATAAATACTTGATATAAAATAAAGGAATGAGTTGAGAGAATTCTCTCTTACTAATTATCTTGCAAAAGTAGTGAAAAATAGACAACATGCCTCTATTGGGCGAACTAGGAGTTTATATAGAGGTTTTAGGGCTAAAAAACTAAGTTTGTACACAATTAGGATTGCTGCTGTGGCATCTTCCGCGGTTCGTCCGCGGTCGCGGACGGACCGCGAACAGTAAACTTCAGAGAGCCTGTTTTTTCGCGGTTCATCCGCGGTCGCGAGTGAATCGCGGATGAATAGTCCGTCTGATTTTTCTCGGATTCTTCAAGCTCACTTCACTTCAACTCTTCTCTTGGCTTTTTTATCAACATGTGACTCCAAAATAGCTCCTTTTAGCATCCAATGTATCATATGTACCTATAACACACAAATAAACACTAATTAAAGCATTTTGTCCTCATAAACAACATTAATTCAACAACAAAGTGTGATTATTTAGGGCATAATTATAGTCAAATTCACCTATTATCATGTACTCACGTAGCCAAGAGAAGAACACACAACACTTGAGTGTGGTATAGCAGAGATTGAGAGAAGAAAAGCTGTATGCAAAATTTTCTAAGTGTGAATTCTGGCTTGATACTGTGACTTTTCTGGGACATGTAGTGTCGTTGACCCACAGAAAGTCAAGGCAGTGCAGAATTGGCCCAAACCGTCCTCAGCTACTGATATTCGGAGTTTCCTCGGCTTGGCAGCCTATTACCGCAGGTTTGTTCAGGGTTTTTCATCTATTGCTTCACCTTTGACTAAGTTGACACAGAAGAATGCTCCATTTGTGTGGTTTGATGAATGTGAGGAGAGCTTCCATAAGCTCAAGACGGCTTTGACCACAACTCCGGTACTTGTGTTACCATCAGCTTCAGGGTCATATACGGTGTATTGCGATACTTCGAGAGTTGGGATCAGTTGTGTATTGATGCAGGAGGGTAAAGTCATTGCATATGCTTCTCGTCAGCTAAAGCCCCACGAGAAAAACTACCCTGTTCACGACTTAGAGTATGCTGCTATTGTTCATGCCTTAAAGATTTGGAGGCATTACTTTTACGGTGTATCTTGGGATGTATATACAGACCACCGCAGCTTCTAACACTTGTTTAAGCAGAAAGTTCTCAATTTGAGGCAGCAGAGATGGCTTGAACTGCTTAAAGACTATGATATTACCATTTTGTACCATCCTGGGAAGGCCAATGTAGTGGCCGATGCATTAAGCTGAAAGGCTTTTAGTATGGGTAGCTTGATGTACATTCAAATTGGGGAGAGGCCCCTTGCAGTTTATGTTCAGGCGTTAGCTAATCAGATGGTAAGGTTGGATATTTTTTAGCCCAGTCGGGTGATGGCTTGTGTGGTATCCCGGTCTTCCTTATATGACCGTATTCAAGAGCGTCAGTATGATGATCCACACTTGCTTATCCTTAAGGACAGAGTTCAGCATGATGATGCCAGAGATTTCACTATTGATAGTGATGGTGTGTTGCGGATGCAGGGCCGGTTATGCGTGCCCAATATTGACGGCCTTCGTGAGTTAATATTCGAAGCGGCCCACAGCTCACGGTATTCTATTCATCCAGGTGCCGCAAAGATGTATCCGGATTTGAGGCAGCATTACAGGTGGAGAAAGATGAAGAAAGATATTGTGAATCATGTAGCACGGTGCCTAAACTGTCAGCAGGTCAAGTATGAGCATCAAAGGCCTGGGAGTGTGTTCCAGCGTATTGATATTCCCGAGTGGAAGTGGGAAAAAATCACTATGGACTTTGTTAGTGGACTCCCTCGGACATCGAGGAAGTTTGACTCAGTTTGGGTAATTGTGGATAGGCTGACCAAGTTAGCTCATTTCATTCCTGTGTGTACTACATACTCCTCGGAGCGGTTAGCAGAGATATTGATACATGAGATTGTGAGATTGCATAGGGTTCCCATTTCTATCATATCAGACAGGGGTACCCAGTTCACTTCTTAGTTCTGGAATATATTTAAGCGAGAATTGGGTTCACAGGTAGAGCTGAGCATAGCATTTCACCCACAGACGGATGTGCAGTCCAAGTGTACAATTCAAGTACCGGAGGACATGTTGCGTGCTTGAGTCATTGATTTTGGTGGTTCATGGGCTGATTACTTGCCTCTTGCAGAGTTTGCTTATAATAATAGCTATCAGTCTAGCATTCAGATGGCACTGTATGAAGCCTTATATGAGAGGCAGTGTAGGTCTCCAGACGGTTAGTTTGAGCCCGGCGAGGCTAGATTGTTGGGGACAGAGTTAGTTTAGGATGCCTTAGACAAGGTGAAGGTGATTCAGGAGAGACTTCACACAGCGCAGTCGCGTCAGAAGAGTTATGTGGACCACAATGTCCGAGATGTATCTTATTCAGTGGGCGAGAAGGTGTTGCTGAAGGTTTCGCCTATGAAGGGCGTTATGAGGTTTGGAAAGAAAGGAAAGTTGAGCCCAAGGTTCATTGGACCTTTTGAGGTGCTTAGGAAAGTTGGGGAGGTGGCCTATATGCTTGCTTTGCCACTCAGCTTGTCGGGAGTTGACCCGGTGTTCCAAGTATCTATGCTCCAGAAGTACGTTGGAGATCCGTCACATGTGTTAGACTTCAGCACGATACAGCTGGATGAGGACTCGACCTATGATGTGGAGCCGGTAGCCATTTTGGGTCGACATGTTCGTAAGTTGAGATCCAAAGACATAGCCTCAGTGAAAGTACAATGGAGAGGTCGCTCCGTGGAGGAAGCAACTTGGGAGACTAAACAGGAGATGCGCAGCATATATCCACTCTTATTTGAGTCTCCAGGCATGTTTTTCAACCCGCTCGCGGACGAGCGTTTGTTGAAGTTGGGGAGAATGTAATGACACGACCCGTCATTATGGGATTTATCGCCCCGTTTCCTTCATTTAATACTTTAACATGTTAATTCATATGTGTTTGGAGAGTTAGAAGCAAATCATATGGAAGTTTGATAGAAATGAGTCAATAAACCTTTTTGTGAGAAGAATAGTTTGGAAAAGTCAACCGAATGTTGACCGGTGAGTTAGATAGCTCGGAATTGAATTCTGATGATTTGGTTAGCTTCGGGAGGTCATTTATGACTTCGGAGAGCAATCGGAATCGAATTTGGAGGTCCGGTGTAGATAGGCTTGAATTGGCTAAGGTTGAATATTGGCGAAATACGAACGGTAGGTGAGATTTTGATCCGGGGCTCGGAATGAAATTCCGATAGTTGCAGTAGCTACGTTAGGTGATTTTGGATAAGCGCAAAAAAGTTCAGGTCATTCGGAGGCGTTTAGGTCGGGTTTTAGATCGAATGTTAGTTTCGGAAGTTTTATTGAAAATTAGGCTTGAATTCGTGAGAAAATGGTGATTTTGATGTTTACGATGGTGCTTTTATGTTACGAGCAAGTTTGAATGAGGTATTTGTGCATTTGGTTGGGGTCCTGGGGTCTCGAGATGGTTTCGAATGCCCAACGGGAATTTTTAGTTAGAAAAATGCAGCAGAAATTGCAGCAGCAGGGATTTTCGCTTCTGCGGATGGGGAACAGCAGAAGCGGCCCCGTAGAAGGAACCAAGAACTTGCAGAAGCGGACAGGGGATGTCCAGGCAATTTCCGCAGAAGCAGAAGGAAAGTAGCTGGTGCGAGATCGCAGAAGCGAGACCAGGTACGCAGAAGCGGAGATGGGCAGCTAGGGAGAAATCACCGAAGCAGACAATTCTCCGCCGGTGTGGTCTCGCTGGTGCGAGTATTTGACCGCAGAAGCGGTCCTCGCCATTAAGTTGATAGTCGTAGAAGTGATACATTTTCTGCAGAAGTGGACTCGCCTAAGCGAGAATATTTTCGCAGAAGCAGAAACTGTCAGTGAATTAAAGAAAACAGTGCATCGGATTTCATAGTTCAAAACACACACTTTTAACTTCGGGGAGAGATGAATTGCAAGGGTTTTCAAGGAGAAACAGTGGGAAATTACCAGGTATGGGTTTTTAAACCCAAATTATGTTGTTATAACACAAAAACATAGATTAAATGCCCCAAAAACTGAGGAATTAAGTGAAAAATATTGTGGTTAGGGCTTGGAAATTTAGGAAGATAAAAGTGGAGGTTGAGGGGTCAAACGTACTCCATTTTCGATAAAATTTATATGCACGGACTCGTGGCGAGACGAGGAATCCTTTGGTATGATTTTCAGAATTTTTCGAGAAGCAGGCCTGGGGCTCAGGTTTTACCAACTTGGTGCATTATTGCGTTTTTCAAGTAAATTTGATTGAATTATGTTTCTTTGACCCATATTGATTTAATTGTTGTGGTTTTGACTAGATTCGACGCACGAGGCGGAAAATTCAAAGGGAAAAGGCATCACGGACGAGTCCACGGCCGGCTAGAGGTGAGTAGTTAGTGTATATGGTAGCCTGAGGGTTAGAAACCCCGGCTTAGCACATTGTGACGCTAGTAGGGTGTGGGTCGCACCTCATGGCAGGTGCGGGATTGATTATGACTGGGGATTGAGACTTGGTCCATCTCGGATATGAATAATATGTTATATGCGGTTGAAACACACACTGTGTTAGATATATTTGTGGGCTGTAAGCCATGTTTGGGGCCTTGCGCCGACCTGTAGTATCCCTAGGGGATAGAAATATATGTGATAGCTTGGTTTGTTTAATCATTGATCTCAGTCCTGGTTTAAAATCACTATTATGAAAATGCTCAGTCACCCGTTCTTGAAAAGTAAAAAAAATGTAAGTATTTTCATCATTAATGAACTGGAACCTGGAAATAAATAATTTGAACTGTTGTGTGACTGTCTGCACGCCGCAACAGATGATATAAGGATCGGGCTGCACGACGCAGCAGGTGATATAAGGATCAGGCCGCACGCCGCAGCAGATGATATGATATTACGCTTGGGCTGAAGGAGCCCCTCCGGAGTCTGTACACACCCCCAGTGAGCACCGTCTATGTTAAATGGATTGGGCTACACGCCGTAGCGGTCATATACATTGCATTGCATTTTTATCTGTTGAATTATCTGTGCTAATTGTGACTTGTTGTTGTTGTTAGTTCGTGGTAGGTATCGGACTGTAGTTTAGCTTTACTTTGTGGTATTCTATAGATTTCCTGCTTTCAGCTATTAATATATACTTTTTAGTCACTGAGTACTTATTACTCACCCCTACTCTCTACACCTTTGTGTGCAGATTCAGGTACACAGGAGGGTTAGACGAGCACTCCAGCTTATATCAGAGTCATTTCGAGTTGCCGAGGTAGCTGCCGGCGTTCGTAGAACCTAGCTTCTCTTTCCATTCAGTTATTACTATATGTTTCGGACTTGAGTATTTCATTCAGTATTTCTATTACTATTTAGTTTTGTTTAGAGGCTCTAGACTCGTGACCCCAGATATTTTGGGAGTGTCATTTGGTTTTCGCACTTCTCAGTATTTATTCATACTTTTATTATTGGAGTAATTATTGACTTATATATTCTTCTTGAGTTGTCCTTTTGGGACTGGTTTTCTACTTGGAAACAGTCGTTGGTCTGGCTTGCCTAGATTTAGTGTTGGGTGCCATCACGACCGTGTTTGGGTCGTGACAGATTTCAACCTAAAATCTAACGTTTACATGGTGAAAATTGAGGCTTTTGGTAGAATCGGGGATTTTAAAAAAATGGGGATTTATACTTCAAATTAAGGTCGGATTCCAAAACAAATTACATAACCGGGCTTAGGGGTGAATGGGTAACCGGATTTTGGTCCGAATTTTGGTTTTGGACCAAGCGGGCCCGGGTATTGACTTTTCCAATAATGACCTGAATTGAATTCTATACAATCGTGAGTAGTTCCTAAGGCTTAATTTGAATCGTTTCGTTGGTAATTTACTGGATTCTATTGGTTCGGAGACTTGTATGAAAGGAAAGGCCGTGGTTGAGCTTTGAGTTTGGTCTTTAGAGCGAGGTAAGTGTCGTGGTTAACCTTGACTGAGGGAATTAGGAACCCTCGAATTATGTACTATGTGAATTTAATGTGAGCGACGTATATGCGCGGTGACAAGTGCTTATACGCCACCGAATTATCTATTTTCTCCAATTTTCCGCTTTTACTTAATTATTTATTTCCCTGTCTTAATTGTTATATGCTTTAAATGCTTTTCTTGCTTAACAACTACGTGTTAACGAATTTCTTCTCCTATTAATGATGTTAGCCCTTCCACAGTTCCATGATTCCTTGCTATGTGCTTAAATTGGCTTACTTGCACCTTCTAATTGTCAATTACTGGATTGGTCTCGCTGTGTAGCATTACTCCTATAGATTTCTATATTGTAGAAGTTTTCCATTTGGTTCAGTTTGGTAATTATTGATCGTAAAGGTTTGAGGTTTGAATTGTTGATTTGCTTGGCCTTGAGTATTTGGTATTGATATGGTAGGATCGAATTGTACACCGCAACATGTGTAATAAGAGTAGAATGATATGGTGGAAAATGGTGAATATGTACTATATGGTGGGAATATGTTGCTCGTCGCAAAAGAAGGAATAAAGGTGGATTGATATTGTAAAATAAGGGTGACTCTTGATACTAATATTGATATATGGTGGGATTAGGTTGCGCGCTGCAACATTTATATATTATCTCTGTTGTTGATGTTATTGCGGTGAAATAAGGGAGGATTCTGTACTGTTAGGTGGGATCGGGCCTATTTTTTCCATTTCTTGAGCTGTGTTTGACTTTTTTCATTGTTCTCATTTGAAATGCTACAGATTGGTATATTTGGGACGACGTTGGTTCATTTCTTGAGGCCGTAGTCATTGTTTATAATTGACTATTAAATCTTGTTCTATATTTCCATTTTTTGTCATTATTATATACTGCGTACAGGTTGTAGAGTAGGTGACCCGCCTTAGCCTCGTCACTACTTCGTCGAGGTTAGGATTGACACTTACCGGTACATGGAGTCAGTTGTACTGATACTAAACTCTGCACTACTTGTGCAGATTTTAGAGTCGATCCCAATGGCGGCAACTAGAGAGCTCGGATCGAACAACCTGCAGAGATTTGAGGTATATCTACTCAGCACCCGCAGCTTCTATAGTCACCTTCCTGTTTTTTATTTAGTTGTGTATCTTCTTTTCAGACAGCTTACTGTTATTTCAAACCCTTGTATGTACTATTCTATAATCTCGTGCACTCGTGACACCAGGTTTAGGGATTTGTAATAGATTTTCACAGTTTTAGCTTCTGTATTAATAAATTTTGGATTATTACAGTTGAATCGGTTCTTATTCATTAATAAATTTTAGGCTGTTAAAAGATAAATTGTTGTAACGTTGGCTTGCCTAGCAAGTAAAATTGTTAGGCGCCATCACGGTCCCAACGTTGGGAATTCGGGTCATGACTAGTTGGTATTAGAGCAATAGGTTACATAAGTCACATGTGTCATGAGCAAACTTAGTAGAGTCTGGAGGATCGGTACGGAGACGTCTGTACTTATCTTCCAGAGGCTATGAAGTTAGGAACAATTTAACTTCTATTCTTCTCTATCATGCGATTTTTATTCTACCATTGCTGATTGGACCCTTCTATTCTTTTTTCTCGCATATGGTGAGAACACGTACCGCATCCTTTGTTAAGCAGCAGCAATAACCCCTAGTGGCAGCTCCAATAAGGAGCAGAGGTCGAGGTCGAGGCCGTGCCGGAGGCCGAGGTAGGGGTAGGGTTCAGCTAGAGCTCGAGCGGCAGAACCAACTGCGAATCCTCCAGTTGACTTTGATGAGGAGGCTACAACTCATACTCTTCCAACAGGACCACCTTAGGTCCTGAAGGGGTTAATCGCCACCCCAGTAGTACAGGATGTTGTCGTCCGTTTCGTGGGCCTTATGGAGAGTGTGGCCCAGGCCGATAATTTTCCCATGGCACCAGTCGTCTCTCAGGGTGGAGGAGGAGCACATACTTCTACTACTCCCATCGCGGAGCAGATGGCTCCAAGTATCTGACTCCAATAGCTCAGCCAGTTGGAGTAGTTCAGCCAGTTGTTTTGGCACAGGCTGGTGGCAGACATGCTATGTCTCCTGAGGGTTTATTGAAATTGTACAAGATCAACAAGATTTTCACAGATCACTACATTGGGACATCTTCTGAGGACCCACATTATTATCTTGACAGCTGCCATGAGGTGATGTGGAACACGGGAATAGTGGAGACTAAGGGGGTCGATTTGTTGTATTTCAGATGATGGGTTCCTCTAAGAGATGGTGGAATGATTTTGTATTGACCAGACCAGCTGGGTCACCTGCTTTTACTTGGGACCAGTTCCCTCAGATATTTCTTGAGAATTTCTTTCCTATCACTAAGAGATAGAGCTACCGTAGGCAGTCTGAGCGCCTCCAGGGCAGTATGACCGTCACCTAGTATGAGACCCGCTTTGTGGACTTAGCCCATCATTTTATTCTTCTGCTTCCTACAAAGAGAGAGAGAGAGGGGGTGAGGAGGTTTATTGAGGGACTCACTCATCCTATCAAGTTGCAGATGGACAAGGAGATTGGGAGTGAGATTTCTTTTCAGACGGCTGCCAATATCGCTAGACGGATTGAGGATGTTCTTTCATAGGAGAGAGGGCAGGGGTCTGACAAGAGGCCTCGTCATTCCGGCAAAATTAGTGGTGCCTCATCTGGAGGCAGGGGTACTTTTGGTAGGGTTCATCCTCCAGGCCATATTATTTAGCGCTTCAGGCATCCTACAATGTTTCATGTAGTTGCGGTCCTTATGTACCTCATTCTGGATAGCCAGGCTACAGTGCACCGCCAGCTCCTATCACTGCACATCCTATTTAGAGTTATTACTGTGGCCATCCGCGCCATTCAGGCCAGTCTCTGTTTCAATAGCCACAACACCAGGATGGATGTTATGGGTGTCGTGGTTTTGGGCATATCAGGAGGTCTTGTCCGAGATTATTGGGCGACACGCCATAGCAGATTTCTCGTGCCATGATTCCTTCACCACCTCCTGCTCAGCCAGCTAGAGGTAGGGGTCAGGCAAGCCAAAGGTAGAGGTCAGGCTGTTAGAGGTGGAGGTCAGGCCACTAGAGGTGGAGGCCAGCCAGCAAGAGGTCATCCTAGGAATTAGGTTCAGAGTGGTGGGACCCATCCTCTATGTTATTCTATCCCAGTCAGGCTCAAGCAGAGTCGTTTGATATTGTTATCATAGGTACTATAATAGTTTGCAGTAGAGATGCTTCAGTTCTATTTGATCCGGGTTCTACTTATTCATATGTGTCATCCTATTTACTTCATATCTAGTTATGCCTCGTGGTTCTTTGAATGCTCCTGTGTATGTGTCCACATCTTTGGAAGATTCTATTATTGTAGATCAAGTCTCTCATTCGTGTGGTTATCATTGGGGGTCTTGACACTAGCGTAGATCTTCTACTTTTCGATATGGTAGACTTTGATGTTATTTTGGCTATGAATTGGCTGTCACCTTATCACGCTATATTGGATTCTCACACCAAGATGGCGACCTTAAACTTGCCGAGGTTGCCTCAATTAGAGTGGCGAGGGACTCTTGGCCATTCTACCAGCACAGTTATCTCTTATATGAAGGGGTGCATCGCTTCTTTGGCTTATGTCCCCGATTATAGTACGGAGGTTCCATCCATGGATTTTGTACCAGTTGTCCGAGAATTTCCAAAGGTATTTCTTGCAGACCTGACGGGGATGCCAGCCAACAGGGATATCAACTTCTGTATTGACTTGGTTCCAAGCACTCAGTCTATTTCTATTCCGCCATACCGTATGGCCCCGCCATAGTTGAAAGATTTGAAAGAGCAATTGCAAGATTTGATTGATAAGGGCTTTATTAGACCCAATGTCTCATCCTGGATGCGCCCGTGTTGTTTTGAAGAAGAAAGATGGATAGATGAGGATATGCATAGATTATCAGTAGCTGAACAAAGTCACCATAAAAAATAAGTATCCATTGCCGATGATTGGTCTTATTCGACCAGTTTCAGGGTGCCAAGGTATTTTCAAAGATCAATTTGAGGTCTGGCGACTATCAGTTGAGGATTAGGGTATCCGATGTCCCTAAGATAGCTTTTCAGACTCGATATGGGCATTATGAGTTTCTGGTGATGTCATATGGGCTCCAAATGCCCCAGTGACATATATGGATTTGATGAATCGGGTGTTCAAGCCTTATTTGGATTCTTTAATGATTGTTTTTATTGATGATATCTTGATCTACTCTCGTAGTATAGAGGAGCACGAGTAGCTAGGGGTGTTCATACAAATCCAAAAAACCGAACCAAATCGAAAACCAAACCAAACCGACCAAAAAAACTGATACTTTTTGGTTTAGTTTTGTTTTGGTTTTGAATTTAAAAAATCGATCATGTTTGGTTTGGTTTTGGTTTTAATCGGAGAAAACCAAACTAAACCGACCATAGGAGTAGTTATTTCAAATTTATATTACACCTATATATATATATATATATATATATATACATATATATATATATATGTGTGTGTGTGTGTGTGTATGTATATGTATAATTTTATACAATGTTTCAAACAAATTATGCTAAATGTTAATAGTTTGCACTTTTAATATGCTTCTTTACCTTTACATTCTAGTTTGATTGGTATTTTTTTTGTTTAGTGTAAGAATCCATTTCGTGCTAAAAATTAACATATTTTTGATTGAGTCCATAAATTATTCATCACTATTTGATTCAATTATCATCAATGTTTCTTGGTAAATAATAGATTTCTCAAAGGGCAATTGATTTGATAGTGTTACATTGAAAATGTGGTTGTGTGAATATGTGTTTGGTAGTGTATATCTTATATTTAAGAAAAAACCGACAAATAACCGAAAAAACCAAAAAACTGACATAAATCCAATCTAGAAAAATCGACTTAATTGGTTTGGTTTGGTTATAATATTTGAAAAACCGACTTACTTGGTTTGATTTTTTTAAGGGAAAAACCGATCCAAACCAAACCATGAAAACCCCTACGAGCAGCCTCTGGATCGTACTACAGACTCTAATAGACATCTAGTTATATGCTATGTTCTCAAAGTGTGAGTTTTGGTGAATCGCTTTCTTGGGGCACATTGAATCAATAGTGGGCATTCAGGTGGACCCTAAGAAGATTGAGACTGTTCAGAACTGGCCTAGACTTACTTCAGCCATGAAATTTCGGAGTTTCTTGGGTTTAGCGAGTTATTATCGTCGGTTGTGGAGGGGTTCTCGTCTATAGCAGCACCATTGACCAGGTTGACCCAAAAGGATGCATCACATCGATGGTCATATGAGTGTGAGGTAAGCTTTCAGAAGCTTAAGACTGCTTTGACTACGACGCCGGTGTAGGTGTTGCTCACAGGTTTAGGATCTTATACGGTATATTTGATGCATCTCGTATTTGACTTGGTGTGGTATTGATGGAGGATGGAAAGATGATTGCAAATGCTTCACGGCTGCTAAAAGTTCACGAGAAGAATTAGCCCATTCATGACTTAGAGCTGGCAGCCATTCTTCATGCACTGGAGATTTGAAGGTACTATTTTTACGGCGTGTCGTGCGAGGTATTCATGCACAGTTATCTCTTATATGAAGGGGTGCCTAGCTTCTTTGGCTTATGTCCCCGATTATAGTGTGGAGGTTCCATCCATGGATTTTGTACCAGTTGTCCGAGAATTTCCAAAGGTATTTCTTGCAGACCTGACGGGGATGCCAGCCAATAGGGATATCAACTTCTGTATTGACTTGGTTCCAAGCACTCAGTCCATTTCTATTCTGCCATACCGTATGGCCCCGCCATAGTTCAAAGATTTGAAAGAGCACTTGCAAGATTTGATTGATAAGGGCTTTATTAGACCCAATGTCTCATCCTGGATGCGCCCATGTTGTTTGTGAAGAAGAAAGATGGATAGATGAGGATATGCATAGATTATCGGCAGCTGAACAAAGTCACCATAAAAAATAAGTATCCATTGCCGATGATTGGTCTTATTCGACCAGTTTCAGGGTGCCAAGGTATTTTCAAAGATCAATTTGAGGTCTGGCGACTATCAGTTGAGGATTAGGGTATCCGATTTTCCTAAGATAGCTTTTCAGACTCGATATGGGCATTATGAGTTTCTGGTGATGTCATATGGGCTCCAAATGCCCCAGTGACATATATGGATTTGATGAATCGGGTGTTCAAACCTTATTTGGATTCTTTAATGATTGTTTTTATTGATGATATCTTGATCTACTCTAGTAGTAGAGAGGAGCACGAGTAGCTAGGGGTGTTCATAAAAATCCAAAAAACCGAACCAAATCGAAAACCAAACCAAACCGACCAAAAAATTGATACTTTTTGGTTTAGTTTTGTTTTGGTTTTGAATTTAAAAAATCGATCATGTTTGGTTTGGTTTTGGTTTTAATCGGAGAAAACCGAACTAAACCGACCATAGGAGTAGTTATTTCAAATTTATATATATAAATATATATATATATATATATATATATATATATATATATATATATATATATATATATATATAGGTGTGTGTATGTATATGTGTAATGTTATACAATGTTTCAAACAAATTATGCTAAATGTTAATAGTTTGCACTTTTAATATGCTTCTTTACCTTTACATTCTAGTTTGATTGGTATTTTTTTTGTTTAGTGTAAGAATCCATTTCGTGCTAAAAATTAACATATTTTTAATTGAGTCCTTAAATTATTCATCACTATTTGATTCAATTATCATCAATGTTTCTTGGTAAATAATAGATTTCTCAAAGGGCAATTGATTTGATAGTGTTACATTGAAAATGTGGTTGTGTGAATATGTGTTTGGTAGTGTATATCTTATATTTAAGAAAAAAATGACAAATAACCGAAAAAACCAAAAAACTGACATAAATCGAATCCAGAAAAATCGACTTAATTGGTTTGGTTTGGTTATAATATTTGAAAAACCGACTTACTTGGTTTGGTTTTTTTAAGGGAAAAACCGATCCAAACCAAACCATGAAAAACCCTATGAGCAGCCTCTGGATCGTACTACAGACTCTAATAGACATCTAGTTATATGCTATGTTCTCAAAGTGTGAGTTTTGGTGGGGTTCAATCGTTTTATTGGGGCACATTGTATCAATAGTGGGCATTCAGGTGGACCCTAAGATGATTGAGACAGTTCAGAACTGGCCTAGACTTACTTCAGCCATGAAATTTCGGAGTTTCTTAGGTTTAGCGAGTTATTATCGTCGGTTGTGGAGGGGTTCTCGTCTATAGCAGCACCATTGACCAGGTTGACCCAAAAGGATGCATCACATCGATGGTCATATGAGTGTGAGGTAAGCTTTCAGAAGCTTAAGACTGCTTTGACTACGACACCAGTGTTGGTGTTGCCCACAGGTTTAGGATCTTATACGGTATATTTGATGCATCTCGTATTGGACTTGGTGCGGTATTGATGGAGGATGGAAAGATGATTGCAAATGCTTCACGGCTGCTAAAAGTTCACGAGAATAATTAGCCCATTCATGACTTAGAGCTGGCAGCCGTTCTTCATGCATCGGAGATTTGAAGGTACTATTTTTACGGCGTGCCGTGCGAGGTATTCACGGATCATCGGATCTTGCAATACTTGTTCAAGCAGAAGGAGCTCAATTTGAGGCAGATGAGGTGGTTGGAGCTATTGAAAGGCTATGATATCACCATCATGTATTATCCCGGGAAGGCCAATGTGGTGGCCAATCGAGTATGGGCGGCCTTGCACACATTCTGATCGGTAAGAGACCGCTTGCATTAGATGTTCAGTCCTTGACCAATCAGTTTGTGAGGTTGGATGTTTCTGACCCCAGCTATGTTATAGCTAGTACAGTCGCTCAATCTTATTTGTTTCAGTGCGTCAGAGATCGGTAGTATGATGACCCTCATTTGCTCATCGATGGTGTCAAGCAGGTTATGTTGGAGTTGATGGAGTTTTGAGGATGTAGGATCGTGTTTGTGTGCCTAATGTGGATGGACTTCATGAGTTGATTCTTTAGGAGGCCCACAGTTCTCGGTATTCTATTCACCTAGGCACCGCCAAGATGTATCAGGACTTGAGGCAAAATTATTGGTGGAGGAGAATAAAGAAAGATATAGTTTCATATGTAGCTCGGTGTCTAAATTGTCAACATGTAAAGTGTGGGCATCAGAGACCCGGTGGTTTGCTTCAGAAGTTGGAGATTCCTAAGTGGAAGTAGGAGCGTATCTCTACGGATTTCGTTGTTGGACTTCCACAGACTTATAGGAAGTTCGGTGTAGTTTGGGTCATTATGGACAGGCTAAACGAGTCACCACACTTCATTCATGTGACAGTTACTTATTCCTCAGAGCAGTTGATAGAGATTTATATATGCGAGATCGTCCGTTTTCACGGTATGCCTGTTTCTATCATTTCTAATCGAGGTACATAGTGCCTCTTGCACTTCTGGAGGGCATTACAGCATGAGCTGGGCATGCAGGTTGAGCTGAACATAGCATTTCATCCTCAAATGGATGGACAGTCCGAGCGCACTATTTAAATATTTGAGTATATGCTCTGCACTTGTGTTATAGACTTCAGAGGTTCTTCGGATTAGTTCTTGCCGCTTGTGGAGTTTGCCAACAACAATAGTTACCAGTCGAGCAATTATATGGCTCCCTATGGGCATTATATGGTAGGCGGTGCTGATCCCCAGTTGGATGGTTTGAATCAGGGGAGGCTCGGTTGTTGGGTATGGTCTTAGTACAGGATGCCTTAGATAAGGTCAAGATTGTTCAGGATCGACTTTGCACAGCTCAATCTAGGCAAACGAGTTATGCTGATCGTAGAGTTCGTGATGTTGCATTCATGGTTGGAGAGAGAGTGTTGCTCGCGTGATGAGGTTCGAAAAGAATGGAAATTTAAGCCCTAGGTTTATCGGACCTTTTGAGATTCTTGAGCGAGTGGGAGAGGTGGCCTACAGACTTGTGTTGCCACTTGATTTATCAGTAGTTCGTCCGGTGTTCTATGTGTCCACGCTCTGGAAGTATCATAAAGATCCATCACGCGTGTTACATTTCAACATTATCCAGTTGTACAAGGATTTCACTTATAAGGAGGAGTCGGTGGCTATTCTAGCCCGGCAGGTTTTCTAGTTGAGATCAAATAGTTAACCTTCAAATCAAGCGCAGTAGAGAGCTCAACCCGTTGAAGCAGCTACCTGGGAGTCCGAATCGGACATGCATAGTAGATATCCTTACTTTTCACTAGTCCAGGTACTTTTCTATGACCATTCGAGGACGAACATTTACTTTAGAGGTGGAGAATGTGATGACCCAAAAGATCATCTTATGTTTTAGAACCCAATTCTGCGCTTTTAATCTTTAAACACCTTATTTTTTCCCTCCACGATTTGCATGCGCAGTTCGCGTGTTTCCGGAAAGCTTTTATGCTAAAAACTGATAAAAACACGAATTTTTGTTTAAAACTTTATTTGAGTTGACTTCGGTCAACATTTTAGTAACCAAACCCGGATTTGTATTTTGACGGTCCCGGTGGCTCTGTATCGTGATTTGGGACTTGTGCATATGCCAAGAATCGAATTCAGAAATTTCTAGTCTAAGATGTCGTACTTTATCGAAATTGGTTAATTACCAGGTAACGGAACATTACCTAATAAGTGGATAAAATTTTATAATTCCCACCCCTACCCCCACGTCGTACCAAGCCACTACTAAAGCCTATGACTCTTAGTCATATTGGCTTAGTGGCCATCTAAAGTAATAAGATATTTACGTGTAAGTACGTGTAAGACATTATAGGTTTGGTTTCATAAGACATTACAAAGTTTTGGTTTTTTCCTAAATTGATATTCAAGAGAGTTACGAACCAGGCGCTCAAACTCCATCCACCAAGCTGTCAACAAGACTCTTGCAACCAAACAATTCCAACGAGAATCATTAGAATCGTAGCAACGTAAAGTTTTGCAGTTCTAAAGGAATACTGTGCAGTCTTTTCTAAGAACATTATACGGATTTTTTCCTACACAAAATATGTTAAGACTAAGCCTTTCTTTCCTATGGCATGATTTATACGACATGAACGAAACGAGAAAATGCACAACTTCCATAATTGACTATATTCATAAAAGTATTAGAGGTGCCCGTATTCTTGATTCTCCATGTGTTCTATTATTCTTTCGTTTGTTCATAAATCTCAAAAATTACGTAAGTTGATAAAATTTACTTACAAAATGGTCATATGTCATGAAAACAATAGTGTTAGTATATTAATGCTAATCAAATCTCAACTTTGAACAGATTATAGTATAGTCATCGGAAAATCATTGGTCAACATGTAAACGTAAAGTTTACATACTACAAACTCTCATAGGAATAATATAAAGGATCTTACATTTACTTTTAAATCTTAAATAAAAAATTTAGACGAGAGATGTTTATTAGCTATATATATCTTTAACTACTTCTCCCTTAAAACTTTGAAAAGATCTTAAAATAATCATTAATGTTTTCATGTTCAATTTGTTTATATATGAAGAATTTTATTAACGTACTTCTCATACAGTGCATTCATTTATATATGTATATTTAGTCATGACCAGGCGGCATTATATATATATATATATATATATATATATATATATATATATATATATGCATTTGAAAATGGAAAAAGGTTATGGCATTATATACGCACCACCACCTGATCAGTTGGTATATGTTGATGATTTTACCAACAATGGCCGAGATGATAAGATGGATTGCCCTCAGAGGCTTGATGATGTTATTTACACCTATACCTATGCATGACCCAACATTAACACTCACATGCATGATGTTATAATTGTTTCAGGATTTGCAAAGTTATGTAAACTCACAGACGGAATTCCCTATGCCATGTTTCATCTATGTCTCTTATGTACTGATTTTCGTGCCTTTCATACTCAGTACATTATTCATACTGATGCCCTATATTTTTTGGGATGCATTTCATGCCCCCGGGTGGAGGTAGACAAGTCGACGGTGCCCCTTCTTAGGATCCTTGATCAACGAAAGTCGTGCTCTACTTGATCCGGAGCTTCTTTTGATTTTGGTACGAGCATATATATATATATATATATATATATATATATATATATATATATATATATATATATATATATATATATGCGTACGCATAATAATTCCGATTTTTGTACAGTTGTATTTCTATCAGAGGTCTGTAGACAGTTATGTATAGTTGGAATGTATTGGCCTTGTCATCTTCCAGCATTGGGTAGATAGTTGTCTATAGTAGCCTTGCCGGCTCGCCCCACTCTATTTCCGCATGTACATGTACATATGCCTTTTGGACAGGTTTCCCTCGCATATGTTTTTCATGTTTATATCTCAAACACATGCTCAAGGGTGTTCGATAGGTAGGACTTGGGCACCCGTGGCGGCCCATCAATTTGGGTCCTGACAAAAGTGTTATAAGAGCAGTTCTGTCTAAGGATTGTCTACAGGATGTGTCTAGTAGAGTCTTGTTTATGGGTGTATTGTGCACCACACTCATAGGCAGGATGCTATATGACATATAGGATTTTATCCTCTCTTCTTATCTTAGATCGTGAGATATAAGAATTCATGTTTCTAACGATATATTACGTTTTCAGCGATGCCTCTAAAGATTACAGTCGCTAGCACGGGTCAGAAAGCTACGAAGGTGTTAGAAGGAGATATCAGCTATACTATTGAGTCAAATCCATCGGAGATCATGGGTTTCGAGGAGGATCCATCAAAGAATCCATATGACACATCCGTTCGAATAATTTTGATTTCGCCAGCATCAGATGAGGTGAGGGGAATTCCGACCTCACCAAGGCCCTTAGTTTCACTATCAGGCCCATTGATCAGGTTATATAGGGAGTTGTGCATGGATTAGCACAACCGGGTCCCCACTGGCTCAAAACTATGCCAAGGTATTTGCTGACACCAGCTCTTTTGCGTTTCCAGATAGTCCACAATCTTGGGAGTCCATCAATCAAGGTTCGTCAGTGTATGTTATGGGATACGCAGAGGAAGAGGATAGTAGTCGGGCCAAGAGAAGGAAGCTAACTGATAAGGATATGAAGATTTCTCTTCAAAGTGTGTCTGATCGAGGCTCTCATATAGGACGAGGCAAGGACCCTCTACTGTAGAATTCCTTCGTATGTTAGCTTTTTGTTGGTGAGCTCCACTTCTTTTGGGGTATTACCAGTTCAAGGTTCTGCATGTGTTAGGTTGTTTTATAAGGATGTAGGGAGCCATGTCCCGACTTGTACATATTATGGTTATGTTTACTTAGAGGTTTTGCAGAAAGTATCATGTATATAGTTTTGGGTATGACATGTCTACAGTCTGGTCGAACCTTATGTATATAAACCTTTTTCTAAATTAGTTATGCGAATTATATTTTAATATTGTTACTTATATATATGGATATGGCCTAAAATGGTCCGTGATAGATTTAATAATAAACAAGGATAAGGTACGTGGTGTTCGGTTGGGTAGAACTTGATGTTTTAATGGGTATGGATTGGTTGGCCTTTCGTTATGCTTACATCAACTGTAGATCAAAGATGGTTTGATTTCAGTTCCCAGGAGAGCTTGTTTCACAATGGAAAGGTAATACGGCATCGCCGAGAGGTAAATTTTTCAAGGCAAGGAAGATGATCAGAAAGGACTATATTTATCATTTAGTTCGGGTTTGGGATGTGGAAGTAGAGTTACCAACCAATCTTTGTGGTTAATGATTTTCCCAATGTTTTTCCCGATGAGCTTCCAGGTCTTCTGCCAGAGCAATAAATTGAGTTTGCTATTGACCTACTACCAGATACTCATCCAATATCTATTTCTCTCTATAGAATGACCCCCACAGAGCTGAAGGAGTTGAGGTAAAAACTAAAGGGCTTGCTAGAAAAAGGCTTTATTAGACCTAGTACATCACTGGGGGGAGCACCTATGTTATTTGTGAGGAAGAAAGATGGTTTCTTACTCATGTGTATTGATTATAGGCAGTTGAATAAAGTGACAATCAAGAATAAGTATCCGCTCCCGAGGGTTGATGATTTACTTGATCAATTGCAAGGTGCAAAATGTTTTTCAAAGATAAACTTGAGGTCCGGGTACCATCAGGAAAAGGTTAAGGAGGAAGATATTCTGAAGATAACATTTAGGACCAGATACGGGCATTTTGTTTTTCGTGTTATGTCGTTCGGTTTGACCAATGCCCAAGCAGTATACATGGATTTGATGAACTGTGTATTCAAGACTTTTTTATATCTGTTCGTAATTGTATTTATTGACGATATATTGGTGTATTCTCGTTCAGAGGCTGAGCATGCAGATCATTTGCATGCTGTGCTCAGAGTTTTATAAAAAGGAAAGTTGTATGCAAAATTCTCTAAATGTGAATTCATGTTTAACTCTGTAGGTTTCCTTGGGCATATCATTTTGAGTGAAGATATCCGGGTTGATACATAAAAGATTGAGGCAGTAAAGACTTGGACTAGACCCACAATACCGATGCAGGTTTGTAGCTTTCTTGGTTTGACAAGTTATTACTGGAGATTTGTAGAGGGATTTTCTTCCCTCCCAGAACATTTGACAAAGTTGACTCAGAAGGGAGCAAAGTTTCAATGGACTGATGTTTGCGAACGAAGTTTCCAGGCATTGAAGGACATATTGACTTCTGCACCGGTTCTAACGCTCCCAGAAGGGACTGATAGTTATGTTATCTATTGTGATGCCTCGGTCGTGGGTTTGGGTTGTGTACTGATGCAGCATGTAAGGTTGTAGCTTATTCTTCAAGACAACTGAGAAAGTACGAGAAGAATTACCCGACCCATGATTTAGAGTTAGCCGTAGTGATTCGTGCACTAAAGATTTGAAGGAACTACTTGTATGGCATTCATCTTGATATCTATATGGATCATAAGATCCTACAATATATCTTCAAGCAAAAGGAATTGAATTTACGTCAAAGGAGGTGGTTGGAGCTACTTAAAGATTATAACGTTGATATTTTATACCATCCGGGGAAGGCGAACATGGTAGCCAATGTCCTCAGCTATAGATCTACAGGTAGCCTCTCATATTTATAGCCATAGAAGAGGGGAATAGCCCATGAGATTCATCAGCTGGCTAGTCTTGGATTTTGATTATTGGACTCAGGTGATATAGGAAATACTATTCAGGATACGGCAACATCCTCGTTAGTAACTGAAGTGAAGGAACGCTAGTATGAGGATCCTATGTTAGTTCATTATAGGGATACCACTCCTTAGAAGGAGAAGACACCGCTTAAGGTTACAAAAGATGGGGTCCTCAGATATCGAGGACAATTATGTATCTGTAATATTGCCGGGTTACGCGAGCATATTATGAGAGAAACTCACTATTCTCATTATTCTATCCATCTAGGAGCGACAAAGATGTATCATGATATCGGGAAGTATATTGGTGGGAAGGAATGGAAAACGATATAGTGGAGTTTGTTTCTCAGTGTCCTAACTATCAGCAGATTAAGATTGAGCATAAAAAACCCGGTGGATTATTGCAGGCTATGGAGATTCTGAATTGGAAATGGAAAGTAATTAATATGGATTTAATCATAGGCTTACCTCGTACCCAGCATAAGTTCCATTCTATATGGGTGATTGTTTATAGGCTTCGAAAATCAACTTATTTTCTATCCGTTAGGACTACATATTCCACAGAGGATTATGTAAAGCTTTATATTAAGGAGATAGTACGACTGCATGGTGTCCCTGTCTCTATTATCTCAAATCGAGGAGCTCAATTTACAGTTAACTCTTAGAGGTCCTTCCAAAAAGGATTAGGGACTTAGGTAAGTCTTAGTACAACATTTCATCCCCAGAAAGACGGACAAGCTAAGCATACTATTCAGACACTTGAGGATATGTTACGAGCTCATGTAATAGACTTCAAGGTAGCTGGGATGGTCATCTGTCGCTTATTGAGTTCGCATATAATAATATATACCATTCCAATATTCACATGGCTCCATATGAAGCTTGATAATAGGTGAATTTGACTATAATTATGCCCTAAATAATCACACTTTGTTGTTGAATTAATGTTGTTTATGAGGACAAAATGCTTTGATTAGGGTTTATTTGTGTGTTATAGGTACAGATGATATATTGGATGCTAAAAGGAGCTATTTTGGAGTCACATGTTGATGAAAAGGTCAAGAGAAGAGTTGAAGTGAAGTGAGCTTCAAGAATCAGAGAAAAATCAGACGGACTGTTCATCCGCGGTTCACTCGCGACCGCGGATGAACCACAAAAAAATAGGCTCTCTGAAGTTTACTGTTCGCGGTCCGTCCACGACTGCTGACGAACCGCGGAAGACGCCACAACAGCAACCCTAATTGTGTACAAACTTAGTTTTTTAGCCGTAAAACCTCTATATAAACTCCTAGTTCGCCCAATAGAGGCATGTTGTCTATTTTTCACTACTTTTGCAAGACAATTAGTAAGAGAGAACTCTCTCAACTCATTCCTTTATTTTATATCAAGTATTTATTTTATGAATTCATATATTATTCTTGTTTCTTTGAGCATGAGTAGCTAAATCCTTTTCTAAGGTTTTGATGGAACCTATTGAGTGATGAATTTATCGTTTATGTGATTACAAATTGTTATCTAGATTTCTATTTGTTCAACTTCATTCTTGTTGTAGTTAATTGGTAGGATCCACAATTAGCTGTGCCTATTTAGTGTGCATAACTTGGAAAAGAGTGCATATTTAGGTATATTGTTGAACAACACCACACCTAGGTTATTGGAGGAATCTATAACTTTAGGCGTAAAGACGGGGTTAGGAATAACAAAGTCTTGGGTGCAATCTTAAGTGAACTATTCAAATTAAAGCTAGCTAGGGTAGCTCGGGAGAGTGCACTAGTAAATTATTGTAATTGCTCGGGAGAGGGTTACAATACAAATAGCGTTCATGATTGATAGAATATATTAACAATTTGTAAGAGCATAACTATAAGGGATTCCATCGATAGGGGAAATCAATACCTTAGTCCTTTTCCATATTATTTTACCCAACATTCAATTCTTTCTTTTAAGCCTTTTTAATTCTTGCAAAAGTAGTAGTTCAAAATTCACATAAACATATACTCGAATTTTTGGGAACTTGATTCGGAAGTACTCTTGGGTTGTGAAAGTTGTGATTGGTAGGTTAATTCCCTGTGGGATCGATCTTGGACTTATTAGACCTGGTTATATTGACTGCGACCGTTGCTTGGACGTGAATCAATTTTGGCGTCGTTGCCGGGGAATTAACGGAATTATCAATTGCCGTTGACAGAACTTCAAGATTCTTTTGTAGTCAGGTTTTTTCTACACTTTACATTGAATATTTTGACGGTTGTTGATTTGGGTACTCAGGTGCATGCCTAGAAAATCTGCAAGGACTGGAGAACTAATTAAAGGACTCTCAGACCCCGAGCAAACTTTCCAGGCACGTAACAAGGCTATCAAACAAATTCAGCAATCTCAACAACCAATTAAACTAGACTTTGACATGGGTGACGTAAACGAACAAAACCAGCAAGCCGGGTTAAATATGCAAGAGGGGCAGGAGGCACAGGAAGGTGCACTGTTTGACTGGGCACAACCCACAACGGATAATTTGGCAACTGCCATCGTTGTGCCAGTAATTCAAGCTGAGTCTTTCCAGATCACTAACAACATGCTAAACTTGTTGCAAAACAAGGGATTATTCTCTGGGTCTCAGGTTGAAGATCCACAGCAGCACCTGAAGAAATTTCTCTCGATATGCAAGACACAGAGGCAACCAAATGTAACTCCGGAAGCCATCAGACTATTACTCTTTCCGTTCTCAGTTACAGGATCCGCACAGATATGGCTAAACTCACTCCCCATAAACACTATTGCAACTTGGGATGAGTTAGTCAAGCAATTCCACAACAAGTTTCAACCACCTAACAAGATAGCTCAACAAATTGATGAGATTGTGTGCTTCAAGCAGAAACCAATGGAGACATTACATGAAACGTGGGGCAGATTCAAGGGTATGCTTGTTATGTGTCCTCACCATGAGATTCCTGAGAAGATGTTGGGTCAAAGATTCTACATGGGGCTTTCAGACAGCATGAAGAACATTGTAGATGCTTCAGCAGGTGGGGCTTTTCTGAGCAAGACCTGGAGAGAGGGCCAAAATTTGCTAGACAAGATGGCTCAAAATTCCGGGTGGACGACCAGGAATGCTCCTATCACACCAGTGGTACACTCTGTACCTCTGAATCCATCCAGCACTATGGATTAGAACATGGCAACCTTATTGACACAAATGAGCATCCTGACGAAGAAGGTGGAAGAATCTGGGGTCAAGCAGCAGGTTCATATTGTAGATACTACCAATGGTGGTTTTATGCACATCTTGCATTAGCCAACCCACAGGTAATCCATGGGCTGCAGACCAAGAACATCATCAGCATGAAGACATGAATTATGTGGCTAACTATGGAGGGCAGCGACAAGGTAATCAAAACTGGGGCCAACAGGCTCCAATGCAGTACAAGCCTCCCCAACCACAATTTAATGCAGCAGGTATGAGGCCACCACACAACATGGCTCCATATCCTAGACCTCGAAATTTTGGCAATCAGCAGCAGGGATATCATCCACCTCCACCACAACATGGGGGTAGACATGACGATGGGTTTGCAAGATTGGAAGCTATGATGCAGCAGGTAATTGGGTCAAATGCCAAAACCAATGAGATAATAGATGCACATGATGCAGCCATCAAGAATATTGAAGTACAGGTGGGTCAGATTGGTATGTCTCTCAACAATCGTCCTCAAGGGACATTGCCTGCAGACACACAACCAAACCCAAAAGACCAAGTCCCAAAGCAGATGATGGCAGTGACTCTGAGAAGCGGTAGTGATCTTGATGCTGAGAAAGAAAGTGAGAAAATTGACAGACAGGCTGAGACACTCACTCCATTGCCCATTGAACTGGATGAGTCCACAGGGTTGACAGAAGTTACAGTCCAGCCAATTGCTGAAAATAAAGAGGCAAAGCAGGGAACGGAGAAAGTAGCTGAACAGGTAGAGCAGCAGATTGAAGAGAAAGTGATAGAGAAAGAAAAGTCCCAAGTCATTGGGAAGAAGAGGCCTCAACCACCATTCCCCCAAAGGTTGGCCAAACACCAGAAAGAAGAGCAATACAAAAAGTTCTTTGAGATGCTCAAGCAAATCCAGGTAAACATTCCCTTAATTGAAGCTTTAAAAGAAATGCGGGTATGCTAAGATGATGAAAGATTTGATGTCGCGGAAATTTGATTTCCAAGACTTGGCCACCGTAATACTTACCCAGACTTGTAGTGCAGTGGTCTCCAGACCCATTGACGAGAAGTTAACTGATCCACCATCCCATGCACTATAGGGAATTATGCCTTTACAAAGGCTTTGTGTGATTTGGAGGCAAGCATTAATCTCATGCCCTTAGTCATTTACAAGAGGTTAGGCATTGGGAGAGCCAGGCCTACCTCTATGTTATTACAGCTTGCTGACAGGACGGTTAAGCATCCATTTGGTATTATAGATGATGTGCTTATCCAGGTAGGGAAGTTCGTGTTTCCCGCCGATTTTGTTATTCTTGATTGAAAGGTCGACGAAGAAATTCCCATAATCCTAGGAAAACCATTCCTAGCCACCGGGAGAGCTCTAATTGATTGTGAAACTGGGGAACTCAAGATGAGGTTGAATGATGAGGACATCATCTTCAATGTGCAAAAATCCATGAGGCGCCCTAGTGAGTTCGCGAATTGCTCTCTTATTGATGCGGTTGATGTGATAGTGGAGACAGAAGATGTTGAATTGACCATTGAAGACCCACTTCAAGCATGCCCTGATGAACATGGAAGAGGTAAATGGTGAAAGTTTAGCTGAATGGGTATTATCTCTGGAAGGCAAGGGGTTTTGGGAGAGAGAGCTTGAATTCGAGCCTCTACACTTAGAGAAAAGAGAGACCCCTCCTGCAAAGCCATCCATAGAAGAGCCACCAAAGCTTGAGCTTAAACCACTACCATCTCATCTCAGGTATGAATTTCTAGGTCCTAACTCCACTTTACCTGTTATTATCTCATCTAGTTTGTTAGATGTGCAGGCCCAAAAGCTTATACAGGTACTCAAGGAATGCAAGACTGCCATTGGGTGGACCATGGCAGACATAAAGGGGATCAGCCCCGCGTATTGCATGCATAAAATTCTCCTGGAAGAGGGACACAAACCTTCCAGGGAACATCAAAGAATGCTGAACCCTAACATGAAGGAAGTGGTGAAGAAAGAGGTAATAAAGTGGCTAGACGCGGGAATCATCTTCCCAATCTCAGACAGCAGTTGGGTTAGCCCGGTCCAATGTGTGCCAAAGAAAGGTGGCATGACGGTAGTGAAAAACGAGAATAATGAATTGATTTCAACTAGAACCGTCACCGGATGGAGAATATGCATGGACTACAGGAAGTTGAATCTAGCCACCCGCAAAGATCACTTCCCACTTCCCTTCATTGATCAGATGCTTGACAGGTTGGCAGGGAGGTCCCACTTTTGCTTTCTGGATGGATACTCGGGGTACAATCAAATCTCCATAGCCCCCGAAGATAGAGAGAAGACCTCCTTCACATGCCCGTATGGCATTTTTGCCTTCGGGAGGATGCCATTCGGACTATGCAATGCACCTGCCACATTCCAAAGGTGCATGATGGCTATTTTCACCGATATGGTGGAAGAAATTATGGACGTGTTCATGGATGATTTCTCAGTGGTAGGGAATTCATTCGATGAATGCCTTGTCAATCTGACAAGAGTGCTGAAACGGTGCATGGAAACAAACTTAGTGCTAAACTGGGAGAAGTGTAATTTTATGGTACAAGAAGGTATAGTATTGGGGCACCGGGTTTCAAGCAAAGGCATTGAGGTAGACCGTGCTAAAGTTGATGTCATTGCAAAGCTGCCTCCACCAACATCCGTCAATGCCATAAGAAGCTTTCTTGGGCACGCCGGTTTCTACCGGAGGTTCATCAAAGACTGCTCCAAAATATCAAACCTTCTCTGTAAGTTACTTGAAAAAGATCACCCTTTTGTTAATCGCTGATGAATGCAAGATTGCTTTTGAGGAACTGAAGAAGAGGTTGGTCACAACACCCATCATCATTGCCCCCGACTGGGAGCAACCTTTTGAGCTAATGTGTGATGCAAGTGACTATGCAGTGGGGGCGGTACTGGGCAAAAGGAAAGACAAGCTGATGCATCCAATGTGCTATTCAAGTAGAACCTTGAGTGGAGCACAGCTAAACTACACAATGACGGAAAAGGAGATGCTTGCGGTCGTGTTCGCATTTGACAAATTCCGGTCCTATCTCATAGGATCCAAGGTAATTGTATACACAGACCATGCAGCTTTAAGATATCTAATTGATAAAAAGGACTCTAAGCCGAGCCTTATTCATTGGGTGCTGCTTCTCCAAGAGTTCGACCTCGATATTAGGGATATGAAAGGCACTAAAAATCAAGTTGCTGATCATTTGTCACGACTTGAAGGAGCTGAAATTGTCAAAGAGAGTGTGGAAATTTTGGAAACCTTTCCAGACGAGCAGCTGCTCACCACCACTCTCCTTGAAACACCATGGTATGCTGATTATGCTAATTACCTAGCCGGTGGTATTGTTCCTCACGACCTCTCATCGGTCCAGAGGAAAAGATTTTTTCGTGAAAGTCAGCTTTATTATTAGGTTGAACCCTATTTGTTTAGGATATGTCTAGATAACATGATCCGGAGATGCGTCCCCGAGATAGAACAATCTTCTGTTTTGCAGGCAAGTCACGCTTCAGCATATGGCGGTCACTTTGGAGGAATACGTACAGCTGCCAAAATACTTGAGGCCGGTTTCTATTGGCCAACGGTGTTTAAAGATGCACACTTGTGGGTGAAAGGTTGCAACGAATGTCAATGCACTGGGAACATCTCCCGGCGTCATGAGATGCCAATGAACCCAATCCAGCAAGTTGAAGTGTTCGATGTCTGGGGAATAGACTTCATGGGGCCCTTATTAGCTCATACGACAATAAGTACATACTTGTTGCAGTTGACTACATGTCCAAATGGGTGGAAGCTGCAGCATTACCCACCAGTGATGCTAAGGTGGTGGTGGGGTTTTTGAAGAAGAACATTTTCACCCGTTTCGGGACTCCAAGGGCTATCCAGTGACGGGGGCACACACTTTTGCAACCGGGCGTTTGAGAAATTATTGGCCAAGTATGATGTGAAATACCGTGTGGCCACTCCGTATCACCCGCAGACCAGCGGGCAAGTTGAGGTCTCCAACAGGGAGATAAAGAGTGTATTGACTAAAACAGTGAACGCCACAAGGACCGACGGGTCCAAGAAGCTTGATGACGCACTATGGGCTTATAGAACAGCATTCAAGACACCAATTGGCATGTCACTATACAAATTGGTGTTTCGGAAAGCTTGTCACCTACCTGTTGAATTAGAGCACAAAACATGGTGGGCACTGAAGCAATTGAATCTCAACTTGGACGAAGCGAGGAAATCAAGGCTGACTGGGTTGCATGAATTAGAAGAATTTCGGTATCTGGCATTTGAAAGCACTAGACTATATAAAGAGAGAATAAAGTGGATTCATGATCAAAATATTGTTGATCGAAACTTCAAAAGCGGGGACAAAGTACTATTATACAATTCAAGATTACGGTTGTTCCCAGGTAAATTGAAATCAAGGTGGTCAGGACCCTTCCGGGTAATTGAGGCATTTGAGTCAGGAGCGGTGGAAATTCAAACCATGGATGGATCACGCACATTCAAGGTAAATGGATAGCGGTTAAAACCTTATGTAGGCTTGGATGACACCGAGGACAAGGTAGAATTACGGTTGGATGAACCTCAGAGGTCTAGCGAGCCTTAAAATGCGCTAAGATGAGTCGTGCCGCGACGTTAAATCAGGCGCTACGTGGGAGGCAACCACGAACATGTTGTAAGTATTCTCATTATAGTTAGTATATATTAAAATAAAAAAAATATATATATAATTGCTGACCAGCGGATAAAGAAAAATATTTTCAGAGGATCGTTGTTCGCGGTCCATCCACGACCGCGGACGAACCGCGGAAAAATGACCCCAGTCACTGCCACTGATGGTGACCTACTACCAAAAGCTCCGTTTAGAGCTTCTCAAATCCGGGTTGGACGAGACACTAACCCAATTGACTTGGATGAGGAGGACGACCCTGTACCGGTTGTCCGGGCCAGGCACTCCACTGATTCAGCCGGACCTTCCAGGCATGCTCACCGTGGAGCGAGTATGTCTAGGTCCGAGTCCTCACGACCTATGCTTATGTCCATGGAGGAGGAGGTTGCTGATCTGCACACCTCCGTTGATGGCTTGCACACGCGTTTAGACGCTATGTCTCAGAGGCAAGCTCGATCAGACAGCAGGTTCATGGCATGGCTCAGAGCACTTGGACGAGCATGTCACGTCGACCCATCCACCGTCTCCGACTCCGAGTGAGTCTCAGGTAAGTTTTCTTGCCCCTCTTGTGCCTTATCTTTCTTGATGTCATGGGGACATGACATATTTTTAAGTGTGGGGTGGGTGACTTATCTTGTATATGATGTATATATTATTTGTAGTGATTAATATAAAAAAAATTAGAAAATTTAAAAAAAAATCCAAAAATATGAGTAGAGGACTCTTCCTGATGACGGACTATTCAGGACAAGTACTCTTGAGGGAAGTAGTCCACGTAGGAATTTTTCTTTCTTTTATTTTCTTTTTCTAGGTAGTGTATCATTTCCCCCTAGGTTTTTCTTTTGACCACGGTTCTTTTCCAAGGGTTTTTATTTGAACCGGGTTAGGTAGATTTTTTCTTTTCTTAGGATTAGAGGAAAAAGGGTAACATGTAACCCCGAGTATGCACATTAGCAAAAGATTAAATTGAACTTGAGAATGTATTTTCTAAGCCTGACTGTTGAATCTCAATATGCCTTAAATTTGCACAATAATGCTTGCTTAAACATCGATAGGACTTTGTAGATAAATTGGAGTCCAAATGAGTTGCATGATATGTGTGTGTGAGGTTTTACTTACATTGTATGCTTTACATGATGCCTAGAACTTGCCCTGTGTGTGCAAAGCAAAATAGAAGTTGTTTGGTTTTAGAAAGGATAGAGGCATTTCCTTGTGTAACCTCATACCAATAGACATGAATTTACCCGTACATAATATCTTAGTTAACCCCTTTGAGCCTAAAGCCTATTCTTTGATAACCCTTGAATGTTCATCAAATATGTATATTGTTCTACTTTACCTCCTAGAAGCACTTGTATTGTAATGAATATGCAAAAGTTTAAGTGTGGAGTGAAGGGAAATTGAAAAAAGGGAAAATCAAGAATGAATGGTAGAAAATAGTGAACTGGCCAAAATAATGTAAATATGTTGGAAAACAATGAAAAAAAGAGATATTCTGAGAAAAAGAGCTATATCAATGTATATATGACAATTAGAAGGGCCAGTTTACCAACAAAAGAAAAGTGGGGGTTAAAGGTGAATAAAAGTGAATGAATGTTTAGGGGAGACATAAGGAAGAAAACGAAAAGTGAAGTTGTGAAAAGGAAAAGAAAAATGCTTAGGGAGGTTAGTCACTATAACCAAAAGTATCCTACCCATAGCCAACATTACAACCCTTAAAGAGCTCTTGATCTATGATTGAATAACTCGATTAGCGGAGTCTTACACTAGGGGCAAGCCTATGGTGTGTCTGTGTGCATATAAATGTTCTTTGTTGAGAGTGAGTGAATTTTTCTGATATTTATAAGTTCCATGTTCTAAATTGATTATGTGTGGGAACTTCTCTCAATAAATTATGTGAGGGCATGTAACTCAAGAAGAAGAAGGTAAATTTGCAAGTTTTTGGTAATAAATAGAGTAAGTAATAATGTGCTGGCATGAGAATTTACGGTTAGGTAAAGATTGTGCATATCTTAGGTTAATCAGGAAAGATGGCTTTTGTGACATATTTTGGGGGAGACATAATTAAATTGGCCTAAAGTGTGATTAAGGTTGCTCGAGGACGAGCAAAAATTTAAGTGTGGGGTATTGATAATAGGTGAATTTGACTATAATTGTGCCCTAAATAATCACATAAACATATACTCGAATTTTTGGGAACTTGATTCGGAAGTACTCTTGGGTTGTGAAAGTTGTAATTGGTAGGTTAATTCCCTGTGGGATCGATCTTGGACTTATTAGATCAGGTTATATTGACTGCGACCGTTGCTTGGACGTGAATCAAAGCTCTTTACGGATGGAAGTGTAGGTCTCCTATATGGTGGTTTGATGTTGGGGAAACTACCTTAGTAGGACAAGAATTGATACAGTAGGCAATCGAGAAAATTAAGCTTATACTGGAAAGGCTATTAGAAGCTCAAAGTGGTCAGAAGTCTTTTGTCACGCCCCAAATCGAGGGACATGACCGGCGCCTGACTAGGTAGCCCCAGTCAAGCGGACCTGGGTGCCTTTCATTCCCACGTGTTACCCCCGTGTTGATTATTTCTCATTAACCAAATACCTTACCAATTATAACTGATTTCACAATATACAAACATAACCATGCGAGTGATTCATTAACAAGTTTACAATTTTTACAACGCCCAACATAATATATACATGAGCCTCGAATCCCACAGTTTACATGTCTACGGAACCTCTAGGATACAAAGGACGATACAATACTTGCCGGTAACAAGGCTCCGGCTATACCTTACACAAAATCAAAATAAAGTCTAAACAAGAGTGGCATGAGCCACGTAGGGCCCCGAAAGGAAAGGGCTCACCAAAACGGGCAGTGGAAGATGAAGGATGCTACTGCCGATGAGCTGAAGTACCTGCCACTGATTCACCTACAATCATAATACGAATGTAGCATCCCCGGCAAAAGGGACGTCAGTACACTTGAATTGTACTGGTATGTATGGACAAACTTTGTCCCAAGTAAACTCAAGCCATTAAATTACATCAAAACTAATCAAGCCAACCAACCATGTTTTCCACCTTTTACTCATTTCAGATAAGCCTCAACACAAACACGTTCAAGGTAAACAAATAGAACAACAACCAATCAACCACACAAATTGCAAGTAGTCAAACATAGGGGCAATCAGTGCCCCCCAGGTTGCAAACTCTCCTGCTGTCTCCTTTCACAATTTCACATCATTGATTTTTGTATCAATTTTCAATAGCGATTTCGATCGCTTTCCATCCTTATTGCCCCCGACCACCCTTATTACCTCGGCCACCCTTATCACCCCAACCCACACCTTATTTCCTCATGTTGCGGCGCGCAACACGACCCCGCCTTACAGTTTAAAACACAACAATTTCAAACAGCAGATAAGGTACTACACACAATTTCAACAAGTTCAAATAATCAACTTGCACATTGTTTCATGTTCTCAATTACTTATCAAGCCAATATCACAGCCAAGTTACAGTATTTCCATAATCAAAAATATTCACACAAGTATGTTCAACAATTTTACACAATTCAAGTGTTTCGTCTCTTTCCACAATAAACCAATTCTCAAGTGTTTCGTTTCTTTTCCACAAGGTGCCATAAAGGCCATCATAACCATTATTCACAATTCTTCACCAATTCCAATTCCCTTGTTATATTTCAATTCATATTTCATACCACACCACATGTAGTTTAACATCAATTAGATACCCAACAACAAAATCAACAAATTATACACAATCTCTCAAATTAACACATGCCAAACGAATTGCACACATAAGGGCGATTTCACAAGAATCAAAGTTAGCCATACATACCTCGATTGAGCTTTCCTTAAGTTACTACAACACTCCAAAAACTCTAGCAATTCCAATCTACTATGAAACATAACAAATTTAAACACATATTAGAAAGATATTCATGAAACTAGCTCATTTGAACAATTTATCAAACACTAGTTGAGCATCTTGATTTCGAATCCCCTTTTTAAGACTTCCTTCATTCCCTAACCCAATCTTTAGTTATTTAAGTTAAACAATCTTCCCATAAACCTAAGTTGTACATGCACGTATACACAATACTAATAAACCCAAGAATCATACCTCAATAACTCATCTTATACACCAAACTCGAAATTAAACCCTAGGGTATAGAATCTTACCTCTTAGATGAAGAACTTGCTATTGGGTTCTTGATTCTTGAAGATTGATGCAAGATTTGGATGATTTGGATGTTGGGTTCCTCCTTCTCTCTCTAAAATACTCTCACCTCTCTCTAAAATCAGTAAGAAATGACCCCAAAATGAACCCCAAAGCCTATATATTGAAATGGGGTCGGGTTATAAAAATTAGGAGAATAACCCTGCGACGTCAATTCTGCTATTGCAGAATGCACCGCAGAATGGACATGCGGGCCGCAAAATGCACAGCAAAATCGGCAGCCAAAAATGAGCTACACTGGTTCAAGATGCGGTCAAGATGCGGACCGCAGAACGAACATGCGGACCGCAGAGTAGAAATGCGGACCGCAGATTTGACTTGACACACGATCGCATTTTCCAGCCTTTGGTAATTTGATCATAACTTTGTGTAGGAATGTCCAAATGACGAACGGTTTGAAGCGTTGGAAACTAGACTCAAAGGGCTTTCATTTAATATGCTATTAACCACATAAAACCTTATAAAGAATTATATATGATCGTTTAAAGTGGAGCCTTGTGTGAATCCATTTGGAAATTTGGCCTATTTCGAAAAGTTTCCTATTTGGCTTACACTTGGGCTTTCATTTGGACCTCATATCACTTACCATAAGACTCATACTCATATTTAGCAAGTCTAATTGATGTCCATAATGTTCATAGCACATAAAATATAATAATTAGCCTACGTGGCACCACAGAATCCTATATTACTTAGCGAAATTTTCTGGGGCCTTACATTCTCCCCCCTTAGGATCATTCGTCCTCGAATGAGGAGTATAGTCTTCCACAAACACTTTAACAACACACATCTCTTTTCTAACCTACCTCCGGTCTCAAAATTTTCACTAACTCCTAAATTTTTCAGAAATTTCGGCAGAGTTTCCTTTGTAACTAGGCCTATCCACCTGCCAGAGAATCACCAAAATCTTCTTAACCACACATCCACAACTGTACATAGCACCACAATGTATATATCCACAATCCTAGTCCCAGTATTATAAGAACTACATTAACATATGGATACCAGAACATGGACTACACAGTTTTACATCAAAATACCTATATGGTACATTCCAAGTCAAAACTAACTGGTATTCAATCAAACGAAAGTACTTTCCTTCCACGACACATTTATCCTTCTACGCGACATTATCGACTTACAAGCATTATCATAACACCTTCTCAAAAATAATATCAACTCCCAAACATACATAATAAGGATGACAAATAACATCTTGCATGAGATAACTATCCATTGACTTTACCTTTTTATAACTTCCACTGTACAATTTACACTCCACCGGATATTGCAATTCATGATAACAAAAATAACCCACAATTCCATAACTTGGCATCATACCATCAAGGATGTCAGTTCATAGTAAACAAACAATCATGTGTTCATAATAGTCCTTACCAGCCATTAATGTAATCGCAAAGGTGTTCATCAACAAGAATATAATTTCATTTCAATCAACGGTCCATATGAAGTCAAGCCATCATGAGTCTTGCTAGTAGTGCATCATATAGGATATTACCATGATTATATGGTTCAATCAAGTCAATTCATACCCACATTTTTTTCATCACTATCTTCTTAGACATAAGCATATGGAGACACAAAGTACAGGAGGAACAGTTATGGGGAATATCATACACCTATTGCAACCTAATGTGTAATACAGTCATGTTACTTTTATTATCAACTCACATAACATTTTTAGGGGTACACTCACACTAAACCCTTGATGACCCTTAATAGTTACCCTAAGATGTGATACCATAAACTGGCTATAACTTTATCTATCCAATATATATGTGATCACACTATGAAGCTTTATCTTTAACTTGTCTGAACTTAAAATTCCCAATGGATCTAATACAATGAGGAACAACAGAGTTCAAGATCAGGCTGGAGTTCTTCAAGAATCCATTAATGCACTGGGTAGAGTACTATATGAGGTCGTATACTAAGAGACACAAAATGTTACTACTAACAATACTGACATGGTTAATCATTGTGACTACCTCAATTAATACATAAATGAGGAATGGGAGTAAGTAGTACATGGGAAATAGGAATCATTAAGGAGGAATACTCAAGCACGTGAACCACTCATTTCCTAAAGTGTAGGAAAAATCCGTCGACCCCGAATAGGAATACTCTAGCACCTTGAATGTGATATGGGATTCAAAATACACGAAGTTGAATTACACTCTTAACATTACTTGACACACATAATCTATGCCACAAGCCTATAAGGATGAAAATAATTGGACGCTTATGAGATTACCATATTCTAGACAACTTAACACTTCTTGGTAATTGATCATATATGAGGGAACTAAAAATTACGACCATTTGTCATTCAAATCAACATGTTCATGATATGTACAAAAATCCAAAGACATCAAATTTCTACCTTTCACGAGTGAAACTCAATAGCTATGAAATCTTGATATTGGGACAAAATCATGAATTGGTTAGATGGTTCTAATAGTTAACACGACGCTCCCCAGGGAGAAGGAAAATAACACTCATATCTAGCCAAGAAGGTGAGATACCAAGGGTAGTAAAACTCTCCACACATGACAATGACATAGTCCATGATTCTAGAAGTTGAGGGTGTGAAGAAAACCAAACACAATGAGACAATGCACAATAATCGCTGAAGGTTTGCAAATGTTCATGATGAGATCTCCATAGGTTTTGACTTGAAAAAGGAAGTGTCATAGTGATACATAGAAGGGAATGTTCTCTTATCGTTGTCGTACAAGTGTAGGGAACTAGCACAATGAATTCACTAAATAAGGAATACGATTAAAACATTGTGGAGACATAAAGAGAGAATAATCATTCGTTATGAGTTGGACATGCCTATGTTATACTATCTTCCAAACTGCAATACAATTCTACATCACGGGCAACCACAACACTAGAAACCAAGTGAGCTACTTACTACGGGATATCTCAAGTGGAAACCAAAAGTATGGCGACACAAGATCTTCCTATGATGGGATGTGAGGATCTCAATTTTCAGAAAAACTTTATGCACACAGTGACCATTTCAATTGACATGTACTTGTAGGATAAGTGTAGATGCATGCTTTTACGTTTCTTGATAGTAAGAAGGTTATCATGATGTTACTTGCAAGAGAGTAGATTGGCAGTTCAAGCCATATAAGCCATATACACAACTGAGAAAAAGAGTGACTCGGGAAGGATCACAAATCTTGAATACTTTGCATGGAACTTGGCACCACATGTACAAACTCTATGATGGTGCATGTATAGGCATAAGTGAGCAGATGTTGTCCATTTAAATAAAACGTTTCTGTAAAGATTTCACTGGGAATAGTACCTTAATGAAAACTTAGGAAAACAAGTGGGAAGTATAAATAGTGTTATAACTCAATTCAGGAACATACTTATAGAGCTCAATTCCATAGGAGGTTGTAAATACTAGAACTGTGATAGGGAGACTTTGTAGATAATACGTCTCATTCAAAGAGTATGCATGTGCATGAACTATTTTGTAATTTGGATTCTTTTTAAGAATATATCTATGCAAGGACAAGGAAATCATAAGGGTTTAACAAAAAGTTTAAACAATCGCCACATTACCAAATAAAATGGATCACATAGCTTTTTACATAATTACCATACCTCTAGGTTGCATTTCATAGCCCTTCCATAGGGTTCACATATAAAATTATTCACCTATGCGCTTCATACAATAATAAGGAAATCACAAGTACAAATCAAACACTTTAAACATTCACCACATTATCGAATAAAAGAATCATGCCATTTTTACGTATATTAGTCCATCGACTCTTGGGGCCATAATTATCACATCATACTTGGCACTAGGCCACATTTCATAACACAATCTCTTCTTCCTCGCATTTCACATCATTTTCTCATATTTCACATCAACATCATAATCTGTTTCATATTCCCTCATGTCACAAGTATCACCATGTACAATTTCATTTTGAGTTCTCGACACATTGTCTATACTTTATTTCTCAAAAGCATTTGACTTATTTCAACATCTCTATGCATAGAGGACTTCACATTTGAATACATGATTCATACTTCTAAAACCCATTTTAAGTTGTCAATAATAGCACATTGATCATATTGGAATGCATCTTTCACAAATATCGGGTCACAACAACAATTCATGTAAAGTATCAATCACAGCTAGAGTCCAACATTTAGTCTTACCACATTTACACAGTCACTTACTTCATTTCCAAATATCTTTATGCATTACCAACAACAAGACGCAATCAATCAAATACCTTTGGTACACGTAAGAACATTTTGGAAGAATCAACCATCGCATATTTTTTTCACACAATTTGGCATCAAAATCTCAATTTAAACTTGACTTGAAGTCTAGGCATTTTAGCACATAGTTCACATTCTTTACATATCCTCATCTACCAAGAATAATATATTAAACAAATGAAGAAGTACCTCCAACATATATTTTCACAACAATAATTCGCTTAACATAACAAAACGGGTACTGCATCAATTATATTTTGAACCTACAACATTTATGTGGGCACCATGGAAGCTTATTTTCTAAGAGAAGGGATTTTAGCCGTACATACTGATGAAATACTACATGATCTGGTTGTACAGTGACATTAGTAAGAACGAGGGTACTCTCCTTAACAACAACTTCTACCAATCACTCCATGACTCAACACATTCTCCTAACAAGTCCTTGGGTAATCCACTTGGACTCAATGGTGGGATAAATCCCACCTTACATGCTTCGAATTCACAGATTATGGTATCAAAATTACCAATCTTGAGAGTAGTACTTAGAGAGGAAATTAGCTCCCTATCTTGAGCCATATCGCACGATCCGGAATATCAAAGAAATTGGTAAATTCCTAAATGTCCGTGCAGCCCCCAACTTATATGATGTGGTCGACAACACACCGATAAGAAGGGCACTACTAGACACGGCTCCGAGACATCCTAGGACACTTAAAAACCTTAGGCTCTGATACCAAGTTTGTCACGCCCCAAATCGAGGGACATGACCGGCGCCTGACTAGGTAGCCCCAGTCAAGCGGACCTGGGTGCCTTTCATTCCCACGTGTTACCCCCGTGTTGATTATTTCTCATTAACCAAATACCTTACCAATTATAACTGATTTCACAATATACAAACATAACCATGCGAGTGATTCATTAACAAGTTTACAATTTTTACAACGCCCAACATAATATATACATGAGCCTCGAATCCCACAGTTTACATGTCTACGGAACCTCTAGGATACAAAGGACGATACAATACTTGCCGGTAACAAGGCTCCGGCTATACCTTACACAAAATCAAAATAAAGTCTAAACAAGAGTGGCATGAGCCACGTAGGGCCCCGAAAGGAAAGGGGCTCACCAAAACGGGCAGTGGAAGATGAAGGATGCTACTGCCGATGAGCTGAAGTACCTGCTACTGATTCACCTACAATCATAATACGAATGTAGCGTCCCCGGCAAAAGGGACGTCAGTACACTGGAATTGTACTGGTATGTATGGACAAACTTTGTCCCAAGTAAACTCAAGCCATTAAATTACATCAAAACTAATCAAGCCAGCCAACCATGTTTTCCACCTTTTACTCATTTCAGATAAGCCTCAACACAAACACGTTCAAGGTAAACAAATAGAACAACAACCAATCAACCACACAAATTGCAAGTAGTCAAACATAGGGGCAATCAGTGCCCCCCAGGTTGCAAACTCTCCTGCCGTCTCCTTTCACAATTTCACATCATTGATTTTTGTATCAATTTTCAATAGCGATTTCGATCGCTTTCCATCCTTATTGCCCCTGACCACCCTTATTACCTCGGCCACCCTTATCACCCCAACCCACACCTTATTTCTTCATGTTGCGGCGCGCAACACGACCCCGCCTTACAGTTTAAAACACAACAATTTCAAACAACAGATAAGGTACTACACACAATTTCAATAAGTTCAAATAAGCAACTTGCACATTGTTTCATGTTCTCAATTACTTATCAAGCCAATATCACAGCCAAGTTACAGTATTTCCATAATCAAAAATATTCACACAAGTATGTTCAACAATTTTACACAATTCAAGTGTTTCGTCTCTTTCCACAATAAACCAATTCTCAAGTGTTTCGTTTCTTTTCCACAAGGTGCCATAAAGGCCATCATAACCATTATTCACAATTCTTCACCAATTCCAATTCCCTTGTTATATTTCAATTCATATTTCATACCACACCACATGTAGTTTAACATCAATTAGATACCCAACAACAAAATCAACAAATTACACACAATCTCTCAAATTAACACATGCCAAACGAATTGCACACATAAGGGGCGATTTCACAAGAATCAAAGTTAGCCATACATACCTCGATTGAGCTTTCCTTAAGTTACTACAACACTCCAAAAACTCTAGCAATTCCAATCTACTATGAAACATAACAAATTTAAACACATATTAGAAAGATATTCATGAAACTAGCTCATTTGAACAATTTATCAAACACTAGTTGAGCATCTTGATTTCGAATCCCCTTTTTAAGACTTCCTTCATTCCCTAACCCAATCTTTAGTTATTTAAGTTAAACAATCTTCCCATAAACCTAAGTTGTACATGCATGTATACACAATACTAATAAACCCAAGAATCATACCTCAATAACTCATCTTATGCACCAAACTCGAAATTAAACCCTAGGGTATAGAATCTTACCTCTTAGATGAAGAACTTGCTATTGGGTTCTTGATTCTTGAAGATTGATGCAAGATTTGGATGATTTGGATGTTGGGTTCCTCCTTCTCTCTCTAAAATACTCTCACCTCTCTCTAAAATCAGTAAGAAATGACCCCAAAATGAACCCCAAAGCCTATATATTGAAATGGGGTCGGGTTATAAAAATTAGAAGAATAACCCTGCGATGTCAATTCTGCTATCGCAGAATGCACCGCAGAATGGACATGCGGGCCGCAAAATGCACCGCAAAATCGGCAGCCAAAAATGAGCTACACTGGTTCAAGATGCGGTCAAGATGCGGACCGCAGAACGAACATGCGGACCGCAGAGTAGAAATGCGGACCGCAGATTTGACCTGACACACGATCGCATTTTCCAGCCTTTGGTAATTTGATCATAACTTTGTGTATGAATGTCCAAATGACGAACGGTTTGAAGCGTTGGAAACTAGACTCAAAGGGCTTTCATTTGATATGCTATTCACCATATAAACCCTTATAAAGAATTATATGTGATCGTTTAAAGTGGAGCCTTGTGTGAATCCATTTGGAAATTTGGCCTATTTCGAAAAGTTTCCTATTTGGCTTACACTTGGGCTTTCATTTGGACCTCATATCACTTACCATAAGACTCATACTCATATTTAGCAAGTCTAATTGATGTCCATAATGTTCATAGCACATAAAATATAATAATTAGCCTACGTGGCACCACAGAATCCTATATTACTTAGCGAAATTTTTTGGGGCCTTACACTTATCTAGATAATCGACGGCGAGACTTGGAGTTTCAGATTGATGACTGGGTATTCCTAAAGGTATCACCGATGAAAGTCATAAGGTTCGGTAAGAAAGGAAAACTTAGCCGTCGGTACGTTGGACCATATAGGGTCATACGCAAGGTAGTCCAGGTAGCATATGAGTTGGACTTGCCTTCAAACTTGGAATCTGTACATCCAGTCTTTCATATGTCTATGCTTCATAAATGTATCGGAGATCCTTCCAGAACGTGTCAGTTGACGACGCTCAGGTCACAGAGCAGCTATTATATGAAGAAACTTCCACTGTTATATTAGACAGATAGGTTTTGAAGATTTAGAACTAAAGACGTAGCTTCGGTGAATGTACTTTGGAGAAACAACAATGTGGAAGAAATGACTTGGGAGGTCGAGGAAGATATGAAGTCTAGATATCTTTACTTATTTCCTCCTCCAGAGAAATTTCCGACTGAAACATCACAACGTTAAGGTACGTGTATGGATTCTTGTGTTAGTTATTGTCACTGGTCGTGTGAGGATATTATCGTTATTGAGGATTGTGGTCCTATGTGGCAATGAATTATTGAGTTTCTACAAGAAGAGTTGGTATTATTTTTGTTAAAAAGGCGACTCTGCAAATGTTATATAGATCCCGGGGAGTTAAACAATCGAAGATGAATATTTCTGGGGTGGGGGGGGGGAGAAGATGTTACATCTCACGTTTTTGCATGTTTATGTTTCGTCTTCAGTTAATTGACATAGACTCGGGGATGAGATTATCTTGAGGTTAACGTATTTATGCTATTTATAACAAGCGGTAAGTAAGTACCATGAAAGATAAAGGGTACGTGAATTAAAGAAAATGAGTTTCGTTGAAGGTTCGATTTGGGATGAAATACGGTTCGAGCTATAATACTCGATACTTATGGACTAGTATCGTACAAGGTATCATATGACCGTGATAGTATTATGTATAAATTATATTAAATATTAAAAATGAGTAGTATATTAAGTAATTTGAAATAATTATTAATTATGTGGACAATTAGTTAATTATCATGCAACGAAACATTACCTAATTATATAATAAGTTGATAAAAATTAATAATTCTCACCACCACCCCCACGTGGTAGCAAGCCACTACTAAAGCCTATGACTCTTAGCCTATGTATAGACACACGTCACAATGCCTATACACCGCACTCGATCATTTATAAAATAGCAATTTATTATACTCTAATCATATTCCCTCAATCTAGGATAGATCAAACACTTACCTCAAAGCCTTGAAGTCAGCTTAACCTTCAACTATTGCTTTACCTCATGATTCAACCTCTAATTCGCTCGAATCTTATCAAAATGTGTTCAGTTACTTTAATAAACACTATATGAATTAGTTTAAATGCATAAAAATGATTTTCCCAAAGTTTTACTCAAAAATTCCCAAAACATCCCCGGGTCCACGTGATCAAGACCCGAGGTTCAAATTAAAACTTGATTACCCACTCCCCGATGAACTCAAATATGTGATTTGTTTTGAAATCATACCCCAAATTGAGGTCCAAAACCCCCAAATTTAGTAACCCTAGTTCTACCCTAAACTTCCAAATTCCCCCATTAAAATCATTGTTTTGAAGTTGAAATTATGTTTAAAGATGTTAAGGAGTAAAGAAAATACAGTGGAAGTCACTTACCTATCGTTTTGAAAAAGAAGAATTGTTTGGAAAATGGCCTCTTATGTTTTCGATTTTGAAAAAGTGTAAAATAGCTAAAATACTCGGGTTTTGTATACTTTTCTGGAAGCGGGCACGGACCGCACAATAATACCATGCGACTGCGCCGAAAAGGGAAGAAAAAGTGCTCTCTGAACCTACCCAGCACGGACCACATTTTTTTGGTGCGCGACCACGCTGGTCAAACTCGACCCATAACCTCTCTCAACATGGCCACGCGGACCGCAAAGAAATGCATTGCGGCCGCATGGCTTCCAGTGCAGACCGCACTATTTTAGTGCACGGCCGCGCTAGTTGAGCTTAAACCAACATCTTTCAGAACCTGTCCACGGGGGACCGCGCAGAAATGCATCGCGGCCGTGTGAGACCTACTGTCACGACCCTAGTTCACTAATCGTGAACATGTCATGACGGCACCCAGTCCCCACGACTAGGTAAGCCTAACACATTGCGGAATATACAAGTTTATGAACATTAAATAAGAAATAGCGGAAAACGATATAAATACGAATGTAATCTGTGCCGCTTGGCACATACACCCGTCAAACACACTGTATAAACACCACCAAGACCCGGAATCCCACGGGTAACACAGACTAAAAGAGATCATACAATTGTAGCTCTATGTAAAAGGAGTATCTAACAACGGAACGAAGGAAAGACATCTACTAGCACTAGAATAGAAGGAAGGCCTCCGGATCCGCGGACGTAGCAGATCATACCTCGAGGTCTCCCAAAGCGCTGTTGAATCACCTGGTGTAAGCCTGTCTTGATGTACCTGGATCTGCACAACAAAAGTGTGCAGAAGAGTAGCATGAGTACACCACGGCGGTACTCAGTAAGTGCCAAGCCTAACCTCGATGGAGTAGTGACGAGGAAGGTCGTGGCCCTACTGAGAGAACAATAACAAAAAGACAATAACAATAATAAGCAGCTCAAATAATAATAAATCCGAAATAGCAATAATAAAGTGATTACTGCAACCGGCAAAAATTAAGCTAATAACAAGTAACAAAACTCAATAAAACAAGTCCGGGACCTATGGGAATCGAACCCACAGTCCCCTTGACAGTACCTCCTGGGTCTCCGGGAATCGAACCCGCAGCCCATATCTCAATAAATAATCAATAACTCAAGATCTCCGGGAATCGAACCCGTAGTCCCTACCAATAACTCAGGATCTCGGGAATTGAACCCGTAGTCCCTACCAATAACTCAGGATCTCGGGAATCGAACCCGTAGTCCCTACCAATAACTCAGGATCTTTTTATATGCACGGATTACATATCCTTTTATGTTATTTTCCGCAGTTTCTTATTTAAGTATTTATAACTTATAGATTCTGTAACGTGTTAGGCTTACCTAGTCGCGGGGACTGGGTGCCATCACGACATGTTCACAATTGGCGAACTAGGGTCGTGACACTAGCTGTACTGCAACATCTGATATTTTTTAAGCTAAGGCTTCCCGAGACCTACTCAAAACACACTCGATCCCTCGGGGATTCAAACCAAATATATACACTGACTCAAAAATATCATACGAACTTGATCGAGCGATCATCACTAAAATAACATCAAATTAAACGAATTAAACTCCAAGATCATCTCTTTTCATTTCAAAGTTCGTAAACCTTAACTTTAGCCATTTTAGGTATGAAACACGTCAAATGACGTCTGGTTTCGATCAAACTTTAAAGGAAGCGCTTAAACGATATATATAACACTTGTACTAGGCGTCAGAACCCAAATACGAGCCTGATACCATAGTCTTTTAATCAATTTTTATTTTTATTTTCCTTAATAATTTCAGAAAAATAATTTAACAGAAAAATTCTTTTACTCAAGTTCTAGACCTCAGATTTGGACTTCGGGCACATGCCCGAGTCCCATATTATTCTACGGACCTTCCGAGATAGTTTGATCTCCGGTTTGGGTCCGTTTACGAAAAATATTGACCTAAGTCAACTATAATCATATTGATATTAAAATTGTTCAAATTTTTCACCGCATTCACATTTTTCAACAAAAAATTTTTTTGGCTACGCACCCGAACTGCGCACGCAAATCAAGGAAATATAAAATGAGGTTTTCAAGGCCTCAGAAGCACAAAACAGATGAGGAAAATAGGTGATGACCCTTTGGGTCGTCACATCCTCCCCTCTAAAACAACCGTTCGTCCTCGAACGGACAAAAGAAGGAAGTACCTGAGTCGGGGAACAAATGTGGATAACGACTCTGCATGTCAGACTCGGACTCCCAGGTCATCGCCTCAGGAGGTTGACCTCCCCACTGAACACACACTGAAGGAAAGCTCTTCGACCTCAACTGTCGAACCTGCCGGTCTAGAATAGCTACCGGCTCATCCTCGTAAGATAAATCCTTGTCTAATTGGACAGTGCTGAAGTCTAAAACATGTGTAGGATCGCGGTGATACCTCCGAAGCATGGATACATGGAACACTGGATGCGTAGCTGATAAGCTAGGTGGTAACGCAAGTCTATAAGCCACCTCTCCCAATCCATCAAGTATCTCAAACGGACCAATGTACCTAGGCCTAAGCTTTCCCTTCTTTCCAAACCTCATTACGCCCTTCATAGGCGACACCCGGAGCAATACCCGCTCACCAACCATAAAATCTACATCTCGGACCTTACGGTCTGCATAACTCTTCTGTCTAGACTAAGCTAAACGCAGCCTTTCTTGGATAGTCTTGACCTTATCTAAGGCCTCCTGAACTAAGTCAGTACCCAACAACTGAGCCTCTCCTGGCTCAAACCATCCGGTTGGAGACCGACATTGCCTACCAAACAATGCCTCATATGGAGCCATTTGAATGCTAGACTGGTAGCTGTTGTTGTAGGTGAACTCTGCTAAGGGCAAAAACTGGTCCCACAAGCCTCCAAAGTCAATGACGCAAACTCGGAGCATATCCTCTAAAATTTGAATGGTCCGCTCAGACTGACCATCCGTCTGAGGATGCAATGCTGTGCTCAACTGAACCTGGGTGCCCAACTCCTGCTGGACCGCTCTCCAGAAGTGCCAGGTAAACTGCACACCCCGATCTGAGATAATAAATACCGGCACCCCATGTAGGCGTACAATCTCGTGAATGTAAATCTCCGCTAACCTCTCACATGAATAGGAGACTGCTACAAGAAAGAAATGTGACGACTTGGTCAGTCTATCAACAATAACCCAAATAGCAATAAATTTCTTCCGAGTCAACGGAAGTCCAGTAATGAAGTCCATTATAATCCGCTCCCACATCTACTCGGGAATCTCAATTCTCTGAAACACATCACCAGGCCTCTGGTGCTCATATTTTACCTGCTGACAATTTAAACACCCAGCGACATACGCAACAATGTCCTTTTTCATCCTACGCCACCAATAATGCTGTCGCAAGTCCTGATACATCTTTGCTACGCTCGGGTGGATAGAATACCGACAACTATGGGCCTCCGCTAAGATAACCTCTCGAATCCCATCACCATTGGGCATACAAACTCGCCCCTGCAATCTCAACACCTCGTCATCATCTAAGGTTACCTTCATAGCACCTCCTCGCTGCACATTGTCTCTTAGGACACACAAATGGAGATCATCGAACTGCCTCTCGCGGATACGCTCCAATAGAGAAGAATCAGCGACCGTGCAAGACAACACTCTGCTAGGCCCAGAAATATCTAATCTTACGAATCGATTGGCTAAGGCATGAACATCTAGAGCAAGCGGTCTCTGGCTGACCAGAATATAAGTGAGACTACCCATGCTAGCAGATTTTATACTCAACACATCGGCCACCACATTAGCCTTACCTGGGTGATATAAGATATTATCATTATAATCTTTCAGCAACTCTAGCCATCTCCTATGCCGGACATTTAACTCCTTCCGCTTGAACAAGTACTGAAGACTTTGATGATCCGTGTATACCTCACACGCCTCACCATATAGATAGTGCTTCCAAATTTTCAAGGCATGAACAACCGCTGCCAACTCTAGGTCATGAACTGGATAATTCTTCACATGCATTTTCAACTATCTCGAATCATATGCAATAACCTTGCCATCCTACATCAATACCTCTCCAAGTCTTGTACGGGAAGCATCACAATAGACTGTGTAAGGCCCTGAACCCGTGGGCAAAATTAACACTGGTGTAGTAGTCAGAGCTGTCTTGAGCTTCTGAAAGCTCGCCTCGCACTCATCCGACCACTTGAACTGGGCACCCTTCTGGGTCAACCTGGTCATCGGGGCTGCAGTAGAAGAGAACCCCTCTACTAACCGAAGGTAGTAACCTGCTAACCCCAAGAAACTCCGAATCTCGGTCACTGAAGCTGGTCGAGGCCAATTCTCGACTGCCTCAATCTTCTTTGGGTCCACCTGAATACCCTATACTGATATAATGTGACCCAGGAATGCAACCAAACTCAAATAGAACTCGCATTTTGAAAACTTGGCATATAGTTGATTATCGTTTAGAGTCTGAAGAACCACTCTGAGGTGTTGCTCGTGCTCTTCCTGGCTGCTGAAGTACACCAGGATGTCGTCTAGAAAGACTATCACGAACAAATCTAGATAAGGCCTGAACACTCGGTTTATCAACTCCATAAATGTTGCTGGGGAATTGGTCAACCCGAAAGACATGACTAAGAACTCGTAGTGCCCATACCGAGTGTGAAAATCTATCTTGGGAATATCAGACGCCCTAATCTTCAGCTGATGGTAGCCAGACCTCAAGTCTATCTTTGAGAAAACCCTTGCTCCCTGGTGCTGGTCAAACAAATCATTAATCCTCGGCAGTGGATACTTATTCTTTATCGTCACTTTATTTAATTGCCGGTAATCAATACACATCCGCATCGAACCATCCTTTTTATTAATGAATAACACTGGCGCGCCCCAAGGAGAAACACTAGGCGTGATAAAACCCTTCTCTAGCAAGTCTTGCAACTGATCTTTTAACTACTATAACTCTGGTGGGCCATGCGATACGGCAGAATAGAAATAGGCTGAGTGCCCGGTGCCAAATCAATACAGAAGTTATTATCCCTGTCGGGTGGCATTCCCAGCATGTCTGAAGGAAAAACCTCAGGAAACTCTCGTACAATAGGAACCGAGTCAATAGAAGGAACCTCTGCGCTGGAGTCGTGAACATACGCCAAATAAGCTAAACACCCCTTCTCGACCATACGTCTAACCTTAACGTATGAAATGACATTGCGGGTGGCGTGAGTTGGGGTCCATTTCCACTCTAGTCGGGGTAATTCTGGCAAAGCCAAGATCACGGTCTTTGCGTGACATCTAAGATAGCATGATACGGGGACAACCAATACATCCCCAATATAACATCAACGTCTACCATACCTAACAGTTGTAAATACACACGGGTCTCAAGACCTTCGAACACAAACACGCACGAGCGATGCACCCTATCGACTACTATGGATTCACCCACTAGCGTAGACACATAAACAGGAATATCCAAGGCATAGCTAGGAACGGTCAGGCATGATGCAAAGTAGGAAGACACATCTGAATATGTAGTCCCAGGGTCAAATAGTACTGAAGCATCTCTATCGCAAACCAGAATGGTACCTGTAATCACAACATCTTACGCCTCTGCCTCTGGCCTGGCTCGCAAAGTATAAAATCGGGGATCAGCACCACCTCCCAGAACGATGTCTATGGGACGGTCTTCCACTGGCTGACCTCTACCTCTAGCGGGACGACCTCCACCTCTACGGTCTCGACCTCCACCTCTACGATCCCTACCCCCTACTTGGTTGGCTGGGTAGGCTGGGGTCAGCTGGGGCCTGAATCATGGGGCGATGACCCTGTTGCTGAGAACCGCCTGATGCTTGAGGGCAAAACCTGACAATGTGACCAGGGTCACCAAAACCATAACAAGTCCTCGGCTGCCGTGACTACTAACCCTGACGACTCGAATGACTTCCATGAACACTCTAAGAGACTGAGCACTGATGGGCTGCTGATCTGAATACTGCTCACAAAAACTACGGTCACCTGAACCACCATATGAAGCCTGGAGGGCTGACTGAAAAGACTGGCCCCTATGATAACAATCCCTCCCTCCAGATGAGGCACCACTGAATATGCCAGAATGACAAGGCCTCTTGTCTGAAGCATGACCACCTCCCCTAGTAAGGGCCATCTCAACTCTGTGGGCCCTTTTAGCCTCCTCATGAAAGGATATGTCACTACCAACTCCCATAGCCATCTGAAGTCGGATCGGCTGAATCAATCCATCAATGAACCCACGGACCCTCTCCTTCTCTGAAGGGAGTATCATAACTGCATGCCGTGCCAAATCCAAAAATCTAGTATCATATTGAGTGAAGGTTATGGAGCCCTGCTGGAGGCACTCAAACTGCCTCCGAAGTGCCTCCCGCTGCGGGGAGAAACTTCTCCAAGAATAGCTCTGCAAATTGATCACATGACAAAGCTGGGGACCCTTGCTGGTCGAGTTAAACAGAAATCTCTCCACCAAGTATTGGCGGATCCTGCAAGCCTGAAAGTGCGAAAATCAACCCTGGATTCCACTATTCCCATAGTCCCGAGAATCTCGTGGCAACTGAATAGGAAGTCTTGGGGATCCTCCAATGAAACACCGCTGAAGGTGGTGGTAAAAATCTTGGAGAACCGATCAAGTCTCCATAGAGCATCAAAATTCATGGCCGCTCCATCTCCGGCCTGAGCTGTAGTTCCTGTCTGAGCTGCCACTGCGGGCTGAACCACTAGGGCCCTGAGGCTGAGGAGCTACTGGCTCCGGAGTACGAGCAATAGGAGTTTGGGCCCCTCCTCCAGCCCGAGAAGTGGCTGGTGCAACCGGTAATAAACCTACTTTGGCAACACTGTCCATAAAGCCTGCTATCCGGACCAGAGCATCCTGAAGATCTGGGGTAAACATAACCTCTCCTTGGACTTAAGCTGGGCCCACCGGAGCTGCTGGAGCTGGAACCTCCCACCATTTTCAATATGAGGCTCCACCTCTGGAACTGTTGCCTTGGGCTGAGCTCTGCCCCTACCATAGCCTCCGGCACGACCTCGGCCTCTGCCCCTCGTGGGAGCTGTTTGAGGCTCAGACTGCTGATCAGCGAATGAGGAAGCACGTGTTCTCGCCATCTGCGAAACAACATAGTAGAAATTCGATCAGCATATGAGTACACAATTCGCACGACAAGAAAGAACAAATGAGAGATTTTTCCTAACTCAATAGACTCTGGAGGGCAAGTACAAACATCTCCGTACCTACCCCTCAGACTCTACTAAGTTGTTTCGTGGGTTGTGAGACCTATGTAACCTAGTGCTCTGATACCAACTTGTCACGGCCCGAATTTCCCACCATCAGGATCGTGATGGTGCCTACTCGTGGTAGCTAGGAAAGCCAATTTACTCACCATTTTCATAAGCAAGCCATCCTGTGGTCATATTTACTAGCATGAATAATAATAAAAACAATAGCTGCGAAAATCTAATTTTACGAGTCTTAAATAAATGTAAACTGCTGAACAATATCCTCTACCCAAGATGTGGAGTCACAAACTCACGAACCACTAAGAATAACTATATATAATGGCCTGAAAGAAATATAACAACTGTTTGTCTCGAAACAATGAAACTAAAGTATAAATAAAAAACATAAGAAGAGACGTCGGGCCTACAGATGCTTGCGAGATACATCAGTCTCGTGGAAATGAAAATCCTGCTATCGAACTACTACTGATGTTGCTGCCCAAAACCTGGACCTGTGCAAAAACGCACAGATGTGTAGTATCAGCACAACCGACCCCATGTGCTGGTAAGTGCCCGGCGTATCCCGGCGAAGTAGTTACAAGGCTAGGACCAGACAACAGAGCGCAACAATGGTTATCACAAAATAAGAAATTTAATAGTTGCACGGCATCACCCTTCGTGCTTTTACTCTCATCCTCACCCAAACAATCATATAAAAGTGCACGGCATTACCCTTCGTGCTTTTACTCTCATTCTAACTCAAACAATCACATAAAAGTGCATGGCATCACCCTTTGTGCTTTTACTCTCATTCTCATCCAAACAATCACATAAAAGTGCACGGCATCACCCTTCGTGCTTTTACTCTCATTCTCACCCAAACAATCACATAAAAGTGCACAGCATCACCCTTCGTGCTTTTACTCTCATTCTCACCCAAACAATCACATAAAAGTGCATGGCATCACCCTTCGTGCTTTTACTCTCATAACTCTCATTCATGGCATGGAATGATCCTTCGTACGAATATATTCAACAATGGCACGGTATGTTCCTTCGTGCATAAATAATCAACAATGGCACGGAATGTTCCTTCGTGTATAAGTAGTGAAAACATGGCATGGAATGATCCTTCGTGCAATATCACTCTTCCTCACCCAAACAGCAGTCACAACCAAACGGGCAAGACGAATAAAATAAATAACAAGTACCATCCCGGCAAAGGAGTAACAAAAACAACAACAATAAGGTCTCTGCAAGGGAATAATAATTATAGCTTTCGCAACCCAGCAAGAGTTTAGAAATTTAACCATCCCGGCAAGGGATTAATCATAATTCCTTTCAATACTATCAACTTCAATTCAATAATATTCATCATTTGAGCCAATGCTCCAAAATATTAATATTTCACCATTTATTCTCGAACTCTTCACATTTGTAGCAAATCATACTTTAAGCTTAAGAGAGTTCCATATTAATTCAAGATATGTACAACAACGACTCACGGTCATGCTGGACTCCGGTGTATAGACACTCGTCACCACGCCTATACACCGCACTCGATCATTTAGCAAATAGAAATTTATTATACTCTAATCCAATTCCCTCAAGCTAGGCTAGATCAAACACTTACCTCGAAGCCTTGAAGTCGGCTTTACCTTCAACTATTGCTTACCTCATGATTCAACCTCCAATTCACTCGAATCTAATCACAATTAGTTCAATTACTTTAATAAACACTCTATGAATTGGTTTGAATGTATAAAAATGGTTTTCCCAAAGTTTTACTCAAAAATTCCTAAAACGCCCCCGGATCCACGTGATCAAGACCCGAGGTTCGAATTAGAACTTGATTACCCACTCCCCCATGAACTTAGATATGTGATTCACTTTGAAATCGGACCCCAAAATGAGGTACAAAACCCCCAAATTTATGAAGCCTAGTTCGAACCTAAACTCCCAAATTCCCCTATTAAAATCCTTGTTTTGAAGTTGAAATTATGTTTAAAGATGTTAAGGAGTAAAGAAAATATAGTGGAAGTCACTTACGAATTGTTTTGAAGAAAAAGAATTGTTTGGAAAATCGCCTCTTGTGTTTTGGGTATTAAAAAAGTGTAAAATAGCTGAAAATATCGGGTTTTATATACTTTTCTGGAAGCTGTCGCGGACCGCACAAAAATGCCATGCGGCTGTGCCGAAAAGGGAAGAAAAATTGCTCTCTGAACCTACCCAGTGCGGTCCGCACTATTTTGGTGCGCGGCCGCGCTAGTCAAACTCGACCCATAACCTCTCTGAATCTAGCCACGCGGACCACATAGAAATGCATTGCGGCCGCGTGGCTTCCAGTGCGGACCGCACTATTTTGGTGCACGGTCGCGCTGGTTGAGCTTAAACCAACGCCTTTCAGAACATGCCCACGCGGACCGCCCATAAATGCATCGCGGCCGCGTGAGACCTGCTGTACTACACCATCTGATATTTTTTATGCTAAGGCCTCCTAGGACCTACTCAAAACTCACACGAGCCCTCGGGACTCCAAACCAAACATATACACTGACTCAAAAACATCATACAAACTTGCTCGAGTGATCAAATCGCTAAAATAATATTAAATTCAACGAATTAAACTCCAAGATCATCTCTTTTATTTCAAAGTCCGTAAACCTTAACTTTAGCCGGTTTAGGTCCGAAACACGTCAAACAATGTCTGATTTTGACCAAATTTTACATGATGCGCTTAAACGATATGTATACGACTTGTACCGGGCGTCGGAACAAAAACACGAGCCCGATACCATAGTCTTTTAATCAATATTCATTTTCATTTTTCTTAATAATTTCAGAAAAATAATTTAACAGAAAAATTCTTTTACTCAGGTTCTAGACCTCGGATTTCAACTCCGGGCACATGCCCGAGTCCCATATTTTTCTACGGACCTTCCGAGACAGTCCGATCTCGGGTCCGGGTCCGTTTACGAAAAATGTAGACCAAAGTCAATTATAATCATATTGATATTAAAATTCTTCAAATGTTTCACCGGATTCACATATTTCAACATAAAAGTTTTCCAGTTATGCGCCCGAACTGTGCACGCAAATCGAGGTAATATAAAATGAGATTTTCAAGGCCTTAGAAGCATGAAACAGATGAGGAAAACATGTGACGACCCTTTGGGTTGTCACATGTACATTGACCTATGATCAGACGGAGTTATGTACGCATATATAAATGTGTATATATATGTATATGGTAAATGAAAAAGGTTATGGAGTTATACATGCATCACCACCTGATCAGTTGGTATATGTTGATGATTTTGCCCATAGTGGCCGAGATGATATGATGGGTTGTCCTCAGAGGCTTGATGATGTTATGTACACCTATACCTATGCATGAAACGACATTTACACACACAGGCATGGTGTTATAATTTTTTCAAGATTTGCAAAGTTATGTAAACTTACAGGCAGAATTCTTTATTCCATGTTTCATTTATGTCTTTATGCACTTATTTTCATTCCTTACATACTCAGTACATTATTCGTATCGATGCCCTATTTTCCCGGGGCCTACATTTCATGCATGCATGTGCAGGCAGGCAAGTCGATGATCCTTCTTCTTAGGATCATTGACAGTGAAAGTTTGCGCGCTCCACTTGATCCGAAGCTCTTCCAATGATATATCTCTTACTTCATCAAAACCAAAACCATATATATATATATATATATATATATATATAATACTCTATTAGATTTTTCTGATATATGTATGTAACGTGTCTCGGTCCCATCTTTGTACAGTTGTATTTCTATTAAATGTCTGTTGACAGTTATGTATAGTTGGATGTATGTGGCCTTGTCGGCTTCCAGTTTTGAGTTTATAGTCTTCTATATTAGCCTTGCCGGCTTTCCCCACTGTATTTCAGCAAGTATATGTAGATATGTCTTTTGGACAGGTTTCCCTTGCATATGTTATTCATATTTATATCTTAAACGCATGCTTAAGGGTGTTCGACAGGTAGGACTCGGGCACCCGTCGCGGCCCATCAATTTGGGTTGTGACACCCAGAGCGCTCGGCTGAATTTCGAATAGGCTATGGAGTAAAATTGGACTTAGTACAATGTTGGTGTGTTTCAGTTCTTGTTGGAGGCCTCAGACCTCGCAATTGCAAGGTCATTTTACGAATTTGCGATCACAGATCGTTCACATTTGCGATCTACTCATGGCATTTACGAGGAGTAGCTACAGAGGCTAAAGTTTGAATCTGCGAACAAAACTTCACATTTGCAAAGTGAGTTATAGGTAGGTGGTGATCGCAAATGCGATATTTTGGTCGCATTTGTGGATATATCAGAGTGCATTTGAGAACTATTCTTCGCATTTGCAAAGATAGCAATGGTGTGAGGATCTTCGCATTTGCGTTTGATACTTCGCATTTGCGGGACTCGCATTTGCGAACATTAGATCGCAAATGCGACACATGCAACTTATCAAAAGTGAATTATACAGAATTTTTGGTTCATTCTTTAAATTTTCAAAGTCAAGAACCCTGGAGGCGATTTTTCAAAGAACTTGTCTTCCCCAAATCATTGGTAAGTGATTCTAAGTTTCCTTCAATCTTTCACCGCTTTTCCTAAGATGTCAACTGAAAATCTAAAGTTTTCATGGTGGAAATTGGGGGTTTTGGGTAGAATTAAAGTTGGGATTTAGACCTCAAATTGAGGTCGGATTCAAAAATATTATATAATCGGGCTCGGGGGTAAATAGGTAACCTAGTTGGGTCTAAATTTCGGGTTTGAACCGAGCGGGCTTGGGTGTTGACTTTTGTTGACTATTTCAATAATGACCTAAATTGAATTTTGTACAATCGTAGGTAGTTCCTAAGGCTTAATTTTAATCGTTTGGTTGGTAATTTGCTAGATTCTATTGGTTTTGAGGCTTGTTTGAAAGAAAAAGGCCGTGGTTGAGCTTAGATTTTGGTCTATGGAGCAAGGTAAATGTCGTGCTTAACCTTGACCTTAGTGAATTAGGAACCCTCGAGTTATGTGCTATGTGAATTTCATGTGAGCAGCGTATATGCGAGGTGACGAGTGCTTATACGCTGCCAAATTTACTGTTTTCCCCAATTTTTTACTTTTACTTAATTATTTCATTTCCTTTCCTGTCTTAGTTGTTATATGCTCTAAATGCTTTCCCTGCATTTCTACGTGTTAATCAATATCTTCTCCTATTAATGATGTTAGCCATTCCATAGTTCCATGGTTCCCTTCTATGTACTTAAATTGGCTTACTTGCACCTTCTAATTATCAATTACTGGATTGGTCTCGCTGTGTAGCATTACTCATGTATATTTCTATATTTAAAAGTTTTTCTTTTGGTTCAGTTTGGTAATTATTGATCGTAAAGGTTTTGTCATTTGAACTATTGATTTGACTATGTATTGAGTGTCACACCTCCTTTTTACGCTTACTACACCGAAGGTTTTAATGCACCCCGTGAAAGGCATAATAAAGGAGTTTTTCCACTTAAAGGACAGCCAGAACGAGATTTATTTATTTAGATTCATAGTCGCTACTTGGGAGATTAATGGCATCCCAAGTCACCGGTTGAATTCCGAACCGAGGAAATATGACTCTGTTAACAGTCCGCGAACCAGAAATCCGGATAAAAAATTATGTCAATCAAGGAGAAGGTGTTAGGCACTCCCGAATTCCGTAGTTCTAGCACGGTCTCTCAACTGTTGTATTTGCTTTTATCTGATTTCTATATATATTCTATTTTTATGGGCATTTAATAACCCGCTTTCATTATGGAAATTTTACAAGAATTGCAACTTCGTGAAACTGTATTTCGGATCACACCGTACCGGTACGCCAGTGGCCTTTAACACATATCGACTTCGTTGAGATTTGGATTTGGGTCGCATAAATGTACACCCGTATTTAAGAAAGTAATATTATTAAAAATTGTGCCTAAAGCATCTACGTATCTGTTAACATTGGGAAAGACCGTGAAATTTGGTAAACGCTCCTTCCAAGTCTAAAATTTTTACAAACAATTATTGAGGGCCCCGCAATTGTACATTTTATTTTGGCGAGGCTCACCTCATTTTTATTATTAAAGGTTATACCTAGCACAACTAAGTTTTCCATTTTTGGTCTTGTTTTCTAAAGAACAATTAACTCATAAAAATAGAAATTCGAATATTGAATTCAAGCCCGGATTTAAACAAAAGGATAAAATCTTACAGCTTAAACCCGCTACTTAATTCAAACCCCGATTTCTATATTTATAATTTAATTTCCCTTTCCCCATTATAATTTTATTGTACTAAATTCGTACTAACTTCAGCCTTCCGTGTAGTTTGGCCCCATAGAACATTTCACCAAGTTTTGGGCCTCAGGATTTTCGGGCCCGGCAAGATCAGGTAAGTCTCAAAATTATACCAGGCTAAATTACAGGCTATTAGGCCTTATACTGATCTGAATTTTAACTTGAACATCGAACAAAAGAATAGAATGTTAAGACTAACCTAGAAATATTTTCAATAATACCGCACAAATTAACTAAGAGACCTTAGCATTTTTATATTCACATTTATCAATTTATTTATATACCAGTAGTTCTACATATTACTAAGAAAGAATTCAAATAAGCAGCAATTTTAAAGTCAAATTAGACATGAATTGAATTATTGATGACATTATTATCACTAAGAGTAAATCTGAAATTATTGTGATAATTGTTAGCTTCTTTCAATCAAAACTAGGCTAAAACAAATTGAAGCTTGCAAACGATTTTCAAATCTCATTACAAACTGGCTGTTCGTGATCATTCAAGATCGAGCAACTTTTAGCTAAATCAGATTCTAATATTATTACAAATTCACTACTATCATTAATCTAATATATAGATCTATACAGTCATCTAGTTAACATGTTTCAAATACGACTACTTTACTGTAATAAACCAAAATATTGTAAATTCAAACAGTCCGAGTCTATATAGTATAGTTACATATTTAGACTACTTCTAATGAATACAAGGATTTCTGATCAAATCAAATATAAAGTGAAAAATAATTGGAATAGCACATAATCATTTATTTCTATCTTCGTCGACTTGAATTACATTAGCCAGTAATAGAGTTGTACCTGTAAATAGAAGGAGATCAATGAGATTCTAAATTGAAAATTAGAAAATAAGGATCAGCAGTAGAGCATTCAACCACAGATATAGCTTCAGCAATCCAGATTCAAACCAACGGGAGTAACAAATCACCAGAAACCCAACACTTGAGTGATATTGTTCAACTTTCTATCGTGATTGACAATCAGATAAAAATAACCTTCAGATTACTCTAAGAATCAATGTAATAGTAGGAGTTTGAACTGTTTTTGATATTTTTTGGATTTTTGAAATAGCGACTTGTGAGAATTCAGATCGAAAATAGCAAAAACTGTTAAGTAGATTTCAGATTTTCAAAACTTATTCAAAGAGGCCAAGTGATGCTTATTTATAGAATAGAAAGGGAGGGAATTTTAAATTTCTAGTAATTATCCCTTAGTTCTCCCTTTTATTACAATTAGATCCTTATTGTTTTCTATTTAGTCGATTTTTCCTTCATATTAATGCAGAATTACTCTTTTTCCCCTGTCTAGATTGTTCTATTTTAGTATTTTTACCCTTTTACCCCTACTTCTATTTGGTATTTTACTGAATTGCCCTTTTTATTGCCCACATTACCCCCAGTTCCTAAATTTTATTACAATTAAACCATTTTTGTATTCCTAAATCGCCCCTGAATCCAAATCCTATTTACTCATTACCCTTACTGCTTTTACCCCTTTATCCTTTAGAATTAATAAATTTTACGAAATTAACCTACCTCTAATTTCAGAATTATCAAACAAAAGATGTAATCAGCTATAACCAATCACTTATACTAAATAACCCTAACTAATTATCTAAAATTAATTACTAATTATTTATAAACAAATTCAGAAACTAAAACAAACACAATCAAATTTACTAGAAATCCAACTATTTTTAATTATCAATTTCAATTTAAAACAAAAATAGAAATCGAAATCAATGACAACCAAAATCTAAAATTTCTAGAAACATATCAAACAAACATTTTATTCTTATTAAACCCTAATTAATATCAACAGTCAACAAAAAAAATTATCAAAGGCTAAAAAATTATGTGTTTATCTTTTATCCCTTTTTTCTCAAAACAGTATTAACTTTAGACAAATCAAAAATTAAAAATAATAATAAAAAATGTCTAGACCATCAAGAATCAGACATGCATTCAAAGAGAAATAAAAGAAAAATCAAAAGAAATAGTCAGAACACTTAGCATTTTTTTTCGGACCTTTCTTTTCTTTCTTTCCTTCTTCCTTTCTTTCTTTCTTCTCTTTTTAGTTGAAAAGACTTTTCAGAATATCAGAGGTTTGGAGTATCCATTTTCATGGACTCTTGGGCCTCCGACAGGCTTTTTAAAGCATTTTTTGATTTTCCAGGGGTCTTTGGGACTTAAAGGCTTCAGAATGGGTTTAAGGGTGTCAAGAGATGTTTCTGGTTTGATTTTGGTTCGTTTTGGGTGAAGGGTTGTTCGCCGTAGGGTTCCGGCGATACTAATCTGAAGATTCGAAAGGATGGGGACTTATTCGAGAAAAAGAGGTATAGTGGTTTGAAAAGGAATTTGAGAGGTATCTATGGTTTTAAGGGCGAGGTTATTGGTGTAACTGACGTCTACCGCCTGTAGGGTTCCAGCGGGCTTTGGGAGCATCTAAAGGCGGCTAGGGTTTTGGAAAAGGGGAGAAGAAGATGAAAATGATATAGGGGGTAACGTTTTGTATATTTAAAACACTCTAATGAACTGAGACCATTGGATCTAATGAAACTACGACTCAGATTCATTTAACCTTATATGACACTGTTTCATTTAAGTGATGATTTAATCTTGACCTTTGGATTGATTAAACTAACGGTTCATATTGACACTACTACACGACGTCGTTTCTTTTATTCAAGGTCTGTGCAATATGACTGTTGGATCAAAACATTTCAATGGTCCAGATTTAATTACACTTAAACAGCGTCGTTTTAACTTGGACTGGGCAGACCGGGTGCCATTCCTTTTGGCCTGGGCTGTTACTTCTAATTTGGGTAATTAATTGGCCCAATTAGCAATTCTTTCCCTTTCTTTTGTATTTTCAATTTTGTATTTTTACAATTAATTTGATTTATATTTTTGTATTTATTTTTCTAATTTTATTAAATTGTTAAACTAAGTAATTTCTATTTTATGGTAATTTTAATTAAAGTGCAAAAAATGCAATTTTTTGATTTTTTTTTAAAAATAAATTAATACTAAATTTGTAAAATTAAACCCCCTAATGTATGTATATATTTTTGTATTTTTAATATTTAAAATGCAACAATAAACACCAATTTCAACAAAAATGGTAAAATAATAAATAAAGTATTTTATTTGAAACTTTTGGAATAAAATTGCTTAGGGCAAAAATCACGTGCTCATAGCTGCCCCTCTTTGTCCGGAAACACGAAGAGTTTTCGTGCAAAGATAAGTGAGTGATAATGAGAGATTTTTGCCCATTCGCATATTCCGTGTGAAGCATTTTTGAAAAGATTGACCGCACCCTGCTTCAGAGGTTGCCTATATATCCTGGGCTAAATCGGAATCAGGTCAGTGTAGTTCAAGAGTTTCTAGTAGTTAGGACTACCATGAAGCTGTGATTTTACTGTTGTTGCTGTTGTTACTACTTTCTGACTCTTTTATTACACCGTGTAAAGATAAAAAGAAGCTAGCCTAGGCTACGCCCTATGATTTACAAAATCCTATCTAATGCCTGGTATCTTATGTTATTGAATTGCTTTGATCTTGCATCTTGCATTCTTTGAATGGAGTTTTGACTGTTGTCTTGACTGCCTTTTGAAAAATGTGTCCATTCTTCAGGTGGACTCCTGCTTGTGATTGCTTGAAAAAGTATTCAATTGTTCTTCAGGTGGGCTCGTGCTTAACATTGCTTGAAAAAGTATTCCCTTGTTCTTCAGGTGGGCTCCTGCTTACCATTGCTTGAAAAAGTATTCCCTTGTTCTTCAGGTGGGTGCCTGCTTACAAAATAGAAAGAAAAAAAAAAGAAAACTTTCTGCCCCAGTATGGTGAATGGGCATATCATGTTATCAAATATTAAAATTCAAAGCTACAATTCATATTGTACTTCCCTTGTTTTCCAGGTGGGTGCTTGCTTACTGTATTTGAAAAGATGTTCCCTTGTTTTTTAGGTTGGCGCCTGCTTGCCAAATTTGAAATGTATTCCCTTGTTCTTCAGGTGGGTGCCTGCTTACAACAAACATAAAAAACAAAGAAAATTTTCTGCCCCAGTTTGATAACTAGGTGCATGATTTTAACTCGAGAGATAAAATTTGTATTATACTTCCCTTGTTTTTCAGGTGGGTGCTTGCTTGCTGTACTTTGGAATGTATTCCCTTGTTCTTCAGGTGGGCGCCTGCTTGCTGAATTTGAAAAGACATTCCCTTGTTCTTCAGGTGGGCGCCTGCTTGCTGAAGATATTCCCTTGTTCTTCAGGTGGGCGCCTGCTTACAACAAACATACAAAACAATAAAAAATTTCTGCCCCAGTCTGGTGGCTGGGTACAACATATTACCAAATATACAAGTTGAAAGCTAAAATTATACTTTCCTTGTTCTCCAGGTGGGCGCATGACTGCTGAAACTTGAAATGGATTCCTTTGAACATTGTTGCTTTCCCTTAAAATTTGAACTGTCCTCCCTTGTTCTCCAGGTGGGTGCCTGATTGCCGAAACTTTCTGTGTTCACTTGTTATCCACATTGGTCACATTCACTTTAAGTGATTAGTAAGAATTTGAATCTTTTGTCCATGTTCTAATCAAAGAACAATTTGTTAGTATAAAATGGTGGTTAGTTGCTCCCACTTGCTCCGACTTGCTTCTTTGAACCCTTTTTGTCCTATCGTGATTTCCCTGCTAACTTTCAAATTTTCTGATCCCAATGACCCAATTATTTTCTCATGTTACTGTCTTGGTGTTTGTTTTTCCCTTTTCATGTGAATTTTGCTTCTTTCTCCAATCATCTGATTACCATTGATCCTTCGTGTTTCAACTGTCCTTTAATAAATCCCGATCTTATTGTGCCATATAGCTGGGAAAGCTTTGACTACAAATGTCTTATAGACAGATTTTAAGAAAAATGAAATGCAATGTCCTCGAATTTTTGAGGATAGAAGACTCTGAAATGAGGAAGAAAATGGGACTTATCTGAGTGAGAAAGCTGATTCCGTTGATCATGCCATGCATTTTAGATTAACCAACCTAGTCTGTTCAACCAACCAACTGTCAATTGCCACATTTTCCATTTCATATTTCATAATCCAAACAACACCCAAACCTTACTTGTTTTGCCACTTTTTAACCACACGCTTCTTTCATTTGCCCACTTTGGACCTTACTTTTGCCTTACGGTGCCCGTGAGAGTTTTCACCAGTAAGACTCTCTCATTTTCATATCTCTCAACTCGCATCACCTTATGGTGAGCTGATTCACATCCAAGCAACGGCCGCAGTCAATATAACCTGGTCTAATAAGTGCATGATCGATCCCACAGGGAATTAACCTACCAATTACAACTTTCACAACCCAAGAGTACTTCCGAATCAAGTTCCCAAAATTTAGAGTATATTTTTGTATGGATTTCGACTAACTACTACCTTTGCAAGAATTAAAAATGCTTGAAAGAAAGAATTGAATGTAGAGTAAAAAGAATATTATGAGAAGGACTAAGGTATTGATTTCCCCTATTGATGGAATCCCTTATCGTTATGCTCATACAAATTATTAATATATTCTATCAATCATGAACGCTATGTGTATCGTAACCCTCTCCCGAGCAATTATAATAATTTACTAGTGCACTCTCCCGAGCTACCCTAGCTAGCTTTAATTTGAATAGTTCACTTAGGATTGCACCCAAGACTTCGTTATTCCTAACCCCGTCTTTACGCCTAAAGTTATAGATTCCTCCAATAACCTAGGTGTGGTGTTGTTCAACAATATACCTAAATATGCACTCTTTTTCAAGTTATGCACACTAAATAGGCACCGCTAATTGGGACGTCTACCAATTAACTACAACAAGAACGAAGTTGAACAAATAGAAATCTAGTTCACAATTTGTAATCACATAAACGATAAGTTCATCACCCAATAGGTTCCATCAAAACCTTAGAAAAGGATTTAGCTACTCATGCTTAAAGAAACAAGAATAATAATTGAAATCATAAAAAAATATTTGATATAAAATAAAAGAATGAGTTGAGAGGATTCTCTCTTACTAATTGTCTTGCAAAAGTAGTGAAAAATACACAACATTCCTCTATTGGGCAAACTAGGGGTTTATATAGAGGTTTTAAGGCTAAAAAACTAAGTTTGAGTACAATTAGGACTGCTGCTGCAAACTTCCGCGGTTCGTTCGCGGCCGCGGACGGACCGCGAACAGTAAACTTCAGAGAGCCTGTTTTTTCGCGGGTTCATCCGCGGTCTCGGAGAAACCGCGGTTTTTCACCATGTTCCGTTGGGAATTTGGAAAAACGCAAAACATGAAAGTTGTATCCCTTTGAGTTATCTTTCCAACCATATATTATGGAGCTAAAATGGAGTTCTTAGCGAAATGTTATGTCCAATTTACTAGACAGTGCATAATATACCTCATCCATTCTTCGCTTGTACTACACTTATCAAATTTGACCCCCGAACTCGATCCCGGCTTAATTACTTGAGCTTTTACTCAGACTTCAAAGCTCCAAATCACTTAAATTCATTCCATAACATCCATATAGCTCGGAATCACACCTTCCCGGCTATTTTCAACATAAGTTCTTGACTTGTAACACACTTTGGCCTTTTTCACCATCTTTTGACTCCAAAACTTGCTCTTTTAGTCTTCATTAGATCATGTGTACCTATAACACACTAAGAACACTAATAAAAGCATTTTTTCATCATAAACAATATCAAAACAACAATAAAGCGTGATTATTTAGGGCATAAATATAGTCAAATTCACCTATTATCAATACCCCACACTTAAACCTTTGCTCGTCCTCGAGCAACCTTAATCACACTTTAGGCCAATTTTATTTATGTCTCCCCCAAATTATATCACAAAAGCTATTTTTCATGATTAACCTAAGATATGCACAATCCTTACCTAACCGTAAACTCTCATGCCAACACATTATTGCTTACTCTAATTATTACCAAAAACTTGCAAATTTACCTTCTTCCTCTTGAGTTACACACCCTCACATAGTTTATTGAGAGAAGTTCCCACACATAAACAATTTAGAACATGGAACTTATAAATATCGGAAAAATTCACTCACTCTCAACAAAGAACATTCATATGCATACATACACACCATAGGCTTGCCCCTAGTGTAATACTCCACTAATCGAGTTATTCAATCATAGATCAAGAGGTCTTTAAAGGTTGTAATGTTGGCTACGGGACGGGTAGGATACTTTTGGTCATAGTGACTAACCTCCCTAAGCACTTTTCTTTTCCTTTTTACAACTTCCCTTTTCGCTTTCTTCCTTATGTCTCCCCTAAACATTCCTTCAACTTTATTTACTTTGAATCCCCACTTGTCTTTTGTTGGTGTAACTGACCTTTCTAAATTTCATATATACATTGATATAGCTCTTTTTCTCAGAATATCTTTTTTTTCCTGATTGCTTTGCAACACATTTACATTATTTTGGCCAGTTCACTATTTTCTACCATTCATTCTTGATTTTCCCTTTTTCAATTTCCCTTAATCCCACACTTAGAATTTTGCATATTCATTACAATACAAGTGTTTCTAGGAGGTAAAGTAGAACAATATAAGCTTTGATTTTTCATTAACATTCAAGGGTTATCAAAGAATAGGCTTTAAGCTCAAAGGGGTTAACTAGGATATTATGTACGGGCGAATTCATGTCTATTGATTTATGGGGTTACACAAAGAAATGCCTCTATCCTCTCTACAACCAAACAACTTCTATTTCGCTTTGCAAACACACAGGGCAAGTTCTAGGTATCATGTAAAACATATAATGTAAGTAAAATCTCACACACACATAGCATGCAACTCATTTAGAATCCGGTTTATCTACAAAGTCCTATCAATGTTCAAGCAAGTTGTATTGTGCAATTTAAGGCATATTTAGAATCTACAATCAAGCTTAGATAATACATTCTCAAGTTCAATTAAGCTTTGCTAATGTGCATACTTGGGGTTACATGTTACCCTTTGTCCTCTAATCCTAAGAAAAGAAAAATCTACCTAACCCAGTTCAATAAAAACCCTTGGAAAAGAACCGTGGTCAAAAGAAAAACCAAGGGGGAGATGATACACTACCTAGAAAAAGAAAATAAAAGAAAGAAAAATTCCTACGTGGACTTCTTCCCTCAAGAGTACTTGTCCTAAATAGTCTGTCATAAGGAAGAGTCCTCTACTCATATTTTTGTATTTTTTCAAATTTTCTGATTTTTTGTTTTTGTGTTTTTATTCCGACTTAGACCCTTAAGAAACTCGTCGCCAAGTGTCCATCATCGGGTCAAGCCAACTAATATTATTTACAACTATATCTACTATATACAATATACAATACAAGATAAGTCTCCCACCCCACACTTAAAATCATGCCATGTCCTCATGGCATAATAATACATGTATAGCACAGAAGGGTGAGAAAACTTACCTGGGATCTACCCCGTGTCTAGCCACTTTATCATTTTCTTTTTCACCCTATCCTTCATATTTGGGTTCAGCCTTCTTTTGCGTTTCCTGGAAGGTTTGTGCCCCTCTGCCCGGAGAATCTTGTGCATGCAGTATGTAAGGCTAATCCCCTTTATGTCTGCCATGGTCCAACCATTGGCAGCTTTACATTCCTTGAGTACCTATAATAGTTTCGAGCCTGCACATCTAGCAAACCAGATGAAGTAATAATAGGTAAAGTGGAGTTAGGACCTAGAAATTCATACCTGAGATGAGATGGTAGTGGTTTAAGCTCCAGCTTTGGTGGCTCTTCTATGGATGATTTTGCAGGAGGGGTCTCTCTTTTCTCTAAGTGTAGAGGCTCGAATTCAAGCTCTCTCTCCCAAAACCCCTCGCCTTCCAGAGATAGTACCCATTCTGCTAAACTTTCACCATTTACCTCTTCCAAGTTCATCAGGCATGCTTGAAGTGGATCTTTAATGGTCAACTCTGCATCATCTGTCTCCACTATCACATCAACCGCGTCAATGAGAGAGCAATTTGCGAACTCACTAGGGCGCCTCATGGATTTTTGCACATTGAAAATGATCTCCTCATCATTCAACCTCATCTTGAGTTCCCCAGTTTCACAATCAATTATGGCTCTCCCGGTGGCTAGAAATGGTCTTCCTAGGATTATGGGAATTTCTTCGTCGACCTTGCAATCAAGAATAACAAAATCGGCGGGAAACACGAACTTCCCAACCTGGATAAGCACATCATCTATAATACCAAATGGACGCTTAACCGTCCTGTCAGCAAGCTGTAAAAGCATAGAGGTTGGCCTGGCTCTCCCAATGCCTAACCTTTTATAAATGACTAAGGGCATGAGATTAATGCTTGCCCCCAAATCACACAAAGCCTTAGTAAAGGCATAATTCCCTATAGTGCATGGGATGGTGAAGCTACCTGGATCGGATAGCTTCTCAGCAATGGGTCTGGAGACCACTGCACTACAAGTCTGGGTAAGTGTTATGGTGGCCAAGTCTTGGAAATCAAATTTCCGCGACATCATATCTTTCATCATCTTAGCATAACCAGGCATTTCTTTTAAAACTTCAATTAAGGGAATGTTTACCTGGATTTGCTTGAACATTTCAAAGAACTTTTTGTATTGCTCTTCTTTCTGGTGTTTGGCCAACCTTTGGGGAAATGGTGGTGGAGGCCTCTTCTTCCCACTGACTTGGGACTTTTCTTTCTCTATCACTTTCTCTGCAATCTGCTGCTCTACCTGTTCAGCTACTTTCTCCGTTCCCTGCTTTGCCTCTTTATTTTCAGCAACTGGCTGGACTGTAACTTCTGTCAACCCTGTGGACTCATCCAGTTCAATGGGCAATGGAGTGGGTGTCTCAGCCTATCTGTCGATTTTCTCACTTTCATTCTCAGCATCCAGATCTCTACCGCTTCTCAGAGTCACTACCATCATCTGCTTTGGGACTTGGTCTTTTCGGTTTGTTTGTGTATCTGCAGGCAATGTCCCTTGAGGACGATTGTTAAGTGACATAGCAATCTGCCCCATCTGCACTTCCATATTTTTGATTGCTGCATCATGTGCATCTATTCTTTCATTGGTTTTGGCATTTGACCCAATTACCTGCTGCATCATAGCTTTCAATTTTGCGAACCCATCATCATATCTACCCCCATGCTGTGGTGGAGATGGATGATATCCTTGCTGCTGATTGCCGAAATTCCGAGGTCTAGGATATGGAGCCATGTTGTGTGGTGGCCTCATACCTGCTGCATTATAATGTAGTTGTGGAGGCCTGTATTGCTGTGGAGCCTGCTGACCCCAACTCGGATTACCTTGTCTCTGCTTTCCATAATTTGCTACATAGTTCATATCCTCATGCCGATGATGATGTTCTTGGTCTGCAGCCCATGGATTACCTATGGGTTGGCTAATGCAAGATGTGCATAAACCACCATTGGTAGTATCTACAATGTGAACCTGCTGCTTAACCCCTGATTCTTCCACCTTCTTTGTCAGGATGCTCATTTGTGTCAATAAAGTTGCCACGTTCTCCTCTAGAGTGTTAGATGGATCCAGAGGTACAGAGTGTACCACTGGTGTGATAGGACCATTCCTGGTCGTCCACCCGGAATTTTGAGCCATCTTGTCTAGCAAATTTTGGCCCTCTCCACAAGTCTTGCTCATAAAAGCCCCACCTGCTGAAGCATCTACAATATTCTTCATACTATCAGAAAGCCCCATGTAGAACCTTTGACCCAACATCTGCTCCGGAATCCCATGGTGAGGACACATAACAAGCATACCCTTGAATCTGCCCCAAGTTTCATGTAATGTCTCCATTGGTTTCTGCTTGAAGCTCACAATCTCATCAATTTGTTGAGATGTCTTGTTAGGTGGATGAAACTTGTTGTGGAATTGCTTGACTAACTCATCCCAAGTTGCAATGGAGTTTATGGGGAGTGAGTTTAGCCATATTTGTGCTGATCCTGTAACTGAGAACGGAAAGAGTAATAATCTGATGGCTTCCGGAGTTACATTCGGTTGCCTCTGTGTCTTGCATATCGAGAGAAAGTTCTTCAGGTGCTGCTGTGGATCTTCAACCTGAGACCCAGAGAATAATCCCTTGTTTTGCAACAAGTGTAGCATGTTGTTAGTGATCTGGAAAGACTCAGCTTGAATTGCTGGCACAACGATGGAAGTTGCCAAATTATCCGCTGTGGGTTGTGCCCAGTCAAACAGTGCACCTTCCTGTGCCTCCTACGCCTCTTGCATATTTAACCCGACTTGTTGGTTTTGTTCGTTTACGTCACCCATGTCGAAGTCTAGTTTGATTGGTTGTTGAGATTGCTGAATTTGTTTGATAGCCTTGTTACGTGCCCGAAAAGTTTGCTCGGGGTCTGAGAGTCCTTCAATTAGTTCTCTAGTCCTTGCAGATTTTCTAGGCATGCACCTGAGTACCCAAATCAACAACCATCAAAATATTCAATGTAAAGTGTAGAAAGAACCTGACTACACAAGAATCTTGAAGTTCTGGCAATGGCAATTGATGATTCCGTTAATTCCCCGGCAACGGCGCAAAAATTGATTCACGTCCAAGCAACGGTCGCAGCCAATATAACCTGGTCTAATAAGTCCAATATCGATCCCACAGGGAATTAACCTACCAATTACAACTTTCACAACCCAAGAGTACTTCCGAATCAAGTTCCCAAAATTTAGAGTATATTTTTGTATGGATTTCGACTAACTACTACCTTTGCAAGAATTAAAAAGGCTTATAAGAAAGAATTGAATATTGAGTAAAAATAATATGGAGAAGGACTAAGGTATTGATTTCACCTATTGATGGAATCCCTTATCGTTATGCTCATACAAATTGTTAATATATTCTATCAATCATGAACGCTATGTGTATCATAACCCTCTCCCGAGCAACTACAATAATTTACTAGTGCACTCTCCCGAGCTACGCTAGCTAGCTTTAATTTGAATAGTTCACTTAAGATTGCACCCAAGATTTCGTTATTCCTAACCTCGTCTTTACGCCTAAAGTTATAGATTCCTCCAATAACCTAGGTGTGGTGTTGTTCAACAATATACCTAAATATGCACTCTTTTCCAAGTTATGCACACTAAATAGGCACCGCTAATTGGGACATCTACCAATTAACTACAACAAGAACGAAGTTGAACTAATAGAAATCTAGTTCACAATTTGTAATCACATAAACGATAAGTTCATCACCCAATAGGTTCCATCAAAACCTTAGGAAAGGATTTAGCTACTCATGCTTAAAGAAACAAGAATAATAATTGAAATCATAAAAAAATACTTGATATAAAATAAAAGAATGAGTTGAGAGGATTCTCTCTTACTAATTGTCTTGCAAAAGTAGTGAAAAATACACAACATGCCTCTATTGGGCAAACTAGGGGTTTATATAGAGGTTTTAGGGCTAAAAAACTAAGTTTGAGTACAATTAGGACTGCTGCTGCGGCGACTTCCGCGGTTCGTTCGCGGCCGCGGACGGACCGCGAACAGTAAACTTCAGAGAGCCTGTTTTTTCGCGGTTCATCCGCGGTTGCGGAGAAACCGCGGTTTTTCACCCTGTTCCGTTGGGAATTTGGAAACACTCAAACTTTAAAGTTGTAGACCTTTGAGTTAGCTTTCCAACCATATATTATGGAGCCAAACTTGAGTTCTGAGCGAAACGTTATGTCCAATATACTAGACAGTATACAATATGCCTCATCCATTCTTCGCTTGTACTACACTTATCAAATTTGACCCCCGAACTCGATCCCGGCTTAATTCCTTGAGATTTTACTCGGACTTCAAAGCACCAAATCACTTAAATTCATTCCATAACATCCATATAGCTCGGAATCGCACCTTCTCAGCTATTTTCAACATAAGTTCTTGACTTGTACCACACTTTGGCCTTTTTGACCATCTTTTGACTCCAAAACTTGCTCTTTTAGTCTTCATTAGTTCATGTGTACCTATAACAAACTAAGAACACTAATAAAATCATTTTGTCATCATAAACAATATCAAAACAACAATAAAGCATGATTATTTAGGGCATAAATATAGTCAAATTCACCTATTATCATGAGCGTGAGGGTTTTCACCAATAAGACTCTCTCGTTTTCATATCTCTCAACTACATTGCCTTACGGTGCCCGTGAGGGTTTTCACCAATAAGACTCTCTCATTATCAGTCTTTCATCTTCTGGTACCGGAGCATTATCCATAACATGATTCATCTTACCTGCTTGTATTGCCATTTATTAAAATTGATCCGAAGGTCTTTCTTTAGACCATAATGTGGCGTTTGGATGGGTTTAGAAAGAAGGGTATAAAGGCTCAAAATATTTCAACGTGGGTTCAAAATTACAACTTTTGGAATCATATCTTCCATAACAAACATAACTTCTACCCCAGTTTCATTCTTTGGGAATTCTTGGACTTTTTTCCTGTTGTGACTGAACCTCAGTGAGGCTGCCTACATACCCTTTCGGGATCAAGTCAAACGTAGTTCGGAACATAAAACTTCATTGTTGCGATGTTTTCTTCCTCCCATTCTTCTTCTTTTCTTTTCATTTCTTTCCTTTCTTTCTTTTTTCTTTTCTTTCTTTTCTTTTCTTTTCTTTTCTTTTTTTTTCTTTTCTTCTTTTTCTTCTTTTCTTTTCTTCTCTTTTATTTTCTTTTTTTTTCTTCTTTTCTTATTACTTCTTATTTTGTTTTCTTCACTTGATTTCTCCGTTCAATCCTTGATTTTGTTATTGATTCCGAAAGAGGGATATGAAAGAAAAATATAATAAGGCTCAAAGGGATAGCAATGGATAAAGTGTTTGGATAGTTGAACAAAATGCGTTCGTCATTTCAATTTCAAAATATGTCAAATAATTTTAGATACATAAAGATAAAGAAATCATACATAATATCTCTTTACTGCATCAGAATTGATAGCCATTTCTACACATTTCCCCTCCACATATGTTAGATATAATGCTCCGTTAGACAACATTCGTGATACAACAAATGGCCCCTGCCAGTTAGGAGCAAATTTTCCTTTTGCTTTTTCCCAATGAGGTAGGATGCGCCTCAAAACCAACTAACCAACTTCAAATTTCCGTGGATGCACTTTCTTATTGTAAGCTCTGGTCATTCTCTGTTGATACAATTGCCATGACATACTGCCGCCAATCTCTTTTCATCAATCAAGCTCAATTGTTCCAGCTGGGCTTTGACCCATTCATCATCATCAATTTCTGCCTCAATCAATGATTCGAAGGGAGTGTATTTCAACCTCTGTTGGTATCACTGCCTCTGTTCCATACACCAATTAATAAGGAGTCGCCCCTACTGAAGTGCGAACCGTAGTGCGATATCCTAGTAAAGCAAATTGTAATTCCTCATGCCACAACCTCGATCCTTCCACCATTTTCTCATGAATTTTCTTGATATTTTTATTGGCTGCCTCAAGTGCTCCATTCGCCTTAGGATGATATGGTGTGGAATTGCGGTGTGTAATTTTAAACTTCTAACACGTCTCCGCCATCAAATGACTGTTAAGATTGGCCCCATTATCTGTGATAATCACCTTCGGAATTCTGAACTGGCAAATGATGTTTGCATGTACAAAATCAACCACAACTTTCTTGGTTACTGACTTGAACGTTTTCTCCTCAACCCATTTAGTAAAATAATCAATGGCAACCAGAATAAACCTATGCCCATTAGATGATGTTTGCTCGATCGGCCCAATGACATCCATACCCCAAGTAACGAATGGCCATGGTGCCGACATTGTATGCAATTCGGATGGCGGAGAATGGATCAGATCTCTATGTACCTGCCATTGATGGCACTTGCGCACAAAGCTAATACAGTCTCGTTCCATAGTAAGATAGTAATATCCTGCTCTGAGAATTTTCTTCGCCAGCACATACCCACTCATATGTGGTCCACAAACTCCTGCATGTACCTCGACCATAGTCGTTGTATCTTACTTTGCATCCATACACCTTAACAAACCAAGATCCGGTGTTCTTTTGTACAAAACCGCTCTACTAAAGAAAAATCCACTTGCCAATCGTCTGATAGCTCTCATTTGATCCCCCGAGGGCTGTGCCGGATATACTCCTATTCGAAAGTATACTTTAATATCATGGAACCACGGCTCACCGTCAAGCTCCTCTTCTATTGTATTGCAATAATCACGTTGATTTCGGACCTGAATTTGCAATGGGTCTACATGAGCCTTGTCCGGATAATGTAACATTGATGCTAGAGTGGCCAAAGAATCGGCAACTTCATTATGGATTCTCGGAATGTGCTTGAATTCTATGGACTGAAACCGCTGACATAGTTCATGCAGGCACTGCCGGTACAGTATGAGCTTCAAATCCCATGTTTCCCATTCTCCTTGAATTTGATGTACCAAGAGATTCGAGTCACCCATGACCAAAATCTCTTGGACACCCATATCTATCGCCATTCTCAAACCCAAAATACATGCTTCCTACTCAGCCATATTGTTGGTGCAAAAGAAACGGAACTGAGCTGTAATAGGATAATGCTGTCCTGACTCTAAAATAAGCACCGCTCCTATCCCGACACCTTTGTTGTTAGCAGCCCCATCAAAGAATACCTTCTAGCCATGCTTTTCATCTTGTTCCAGTACATCAATGTGCATTGCTTCCTCATCAGGAAAATATGTTTTCAACGGTTCAAATTCATCATCAATCGAATTTTCTGCTAGGTGATCAGCCACTGCTTGTGCTTTCATCGCAGTGCGGGTTACATAAACAATATCAAATTATGTGAGCAGGATTTTCCATTAGCGAGCCTTCCTGTGGGCATGGGCTTCTAAAAGATGTACTTTAACGGATCTAGCCGGGAAATGAGATAAGTGGTATAGGCTGACAAATAATGTTTCAACTTATGTGCCACCCATGTCAAAGCACAACATGTCCTCTCCAATTGAGTGTATTTTACCTCATAAGATGTGAATTTCTTGCTGAGGTAATAAATTGCCTGCTCTTTCTTCCCTATTACATCATGTTGGCCAGTACACAACCAAAATAATTATCCAATACCGTCAAATAAAGGATCAGAGGTCTTCTTGGCTCAGGCGCAACCAATACATGTGGATTGGCCAAGTATTCCTTGATTTTGTCAAATGCAGCCCGGCATTCATCTGTCCATTTAACTGCATCATCATTCTTCAACAGTTTAAAGATAGGCTCATAAGTTGACGTAAGTTGAGCAATGAACATGCTGATGTAATTCAACCTGCCGAGCAAACTCATCACTTCTTTCTTGCTCTTTGGTAGAGGCAGTTCCTGAATGGCTTTGATTTTGTATGGGTCCAGTTCAATACCACGTCGACTCACCACAAACCCCAACAACTTCCCCGATGGCACTCCAAAAGCACACTTTGCTGGATTGAGTTTGAGATTGTACCTGCACAGCCTCTGGAAAAACTTCCTCGGGTCATTAACATGATCACACTGCTTTCTGGATTTGATAATTACATCATCCACATAGACTTCAATTTCCCGATGTATCATATCATGGAACATGGTGGTCATCGCCCTTATATATGTTGCCCCTGCATTTTTCAGTCCAAACGGTATCACCCTGTAACAGTATGTTCCGCAATGTGTGATGAATGTTGTCGTTTCAGCGTCTTCCTCATCCATCAGAATTTGGTGGTAACCCGCATAACAATCCACAAAATAACCAATCTCAAGTTTGGCACAATTATCAATCAGTATGTGGATGTTTGGCAGTGGAAAATTGTCTTTTGGACTCGCCTTATTAAGATCTTGATAATCCATACATACCCTGGTCTGCCCATCTTTCTTTGGCACAAGCACAATATTGGCTGACCATGTGGGATATTTAGTAACCCGTATAACCTTCGCCTCAAACTACTTATTGAATTCTTCTTTGATTTTCACACTGATGTCTGTCTTGAATTTTCTCAGCGTTTGCTTGACAGGCAAGCATTCCGAATAAGTGGTCAATTTGTGGACTACCAAATTAGTACTCAGGCCTGGCATATCATCATATGACCATGCAAAGATATCTTTGTATTCAACCAACAACTTGATCAATTCCTCCCTGAGTGAGGCATCCAAATGGGCACTTATCTTTGTTTCCCGAACATTTTCCTGATCCCCCAGATTAATTGCCTCTGTATCATTCAACTTAGGTTTGGGCTTTTCCTCACAATGACTCAATTCTTTACTAATTTTTTCCAAAGCCTCCTCATCATCATACTCCACCTCATTATCACATTCAATTTCTATATTACTATTTGATTATCAAGACAAGTTCGGGAATTCCTCATGCATGACACATCATTGAAATCAACATAAAATGGATTGTACAAGAAAAAGAAAGCAAGAAAAAATAAAGGCTATCAGGAATGGAGAGAGAAAGAAATTGCATTTCATTGAAATTTGTAAGATAACAAGGTTTGACTCTTCCAAATGGATGGAACATAGAAATCTGTATTACAACCTTGAAATAAAACAGATTTAAAAGCAGAACAAAAACTAACTACCGCAACTCCCTCCGAGTTGGAAGAGGAGTAGCTTCCCAGTTATTCAACTTGGCCCGAGATCCTACGAACTGGACATCGATTCTTCTTGGACCATCATCTGCTTCTATCACATCCACTTCTTCGAATAGCTATTCCAATCTTTCAATCAATTCCCTGTCAGACCTTATCTCTGCTAAGCTAGGCACCACTGTCGCCGGGCGCCTCTTAGCACCAGGCCGGACGAAAGAACGGGAGAGGCGGGGGATAGGTTTATGGAGGGTCCACACTTTCTTCTTTAGCTTCCCGGCTCTCCTTATATCAGCAGCGGTATGTTTAAAGCCTAGCCCAAAAGTATCAATGTTACCAGGAAGAGACACCGGTTGTGTAATACCCTGTAATGAAGCTCCCAATCCATTTCCGGGTAGAAATCCATTTTTCAACATTTCTGTGGCAACCATAACAGATGCGGTAGCCACCTTTGGTACAGGAACATGCTCACCCTCTGGAACTTTAGTGACCGATACTGTATCCACCACTTGGTACACCCATGGGCCCTTATCATCCTTGACTTCTTCAAAGGGAGTGATAGTATTACAAGAATTATCCTCCCTGTGGACCACGATCTCTTGATGATCCCATTCAAGCTTTACCATCTGGTGTAGTGAATATGGCACAGCCTTCGCAGCGTGGATCCATGGTCGGCCCAGCAAAAGATTATAGGATACAGCAACATCCAGTCCTTGGAATTCCATCGTGAACTCCACCGGCCCAATGGTAAGTTCTAGCACAATGTCTCCAACAGTATTCTTCCCTCCCCCATCGAATCTACGTACACAGATATTATTTTTGTGAATTCTTTCACTATCGACCTTCAGCTTCTCCAAAGTAGACAGAGGGCAAATGTTGGCACTCGACCCATTATCAATTAGCACGTGGGTCACTATAGAATCTTCGTATTTTACAGTAAGGTACAGGGCTCTGTTGTGTTCAGTTCCCTCCACTGGCAATTCGTCATCTGAGAATGTCACCCTATTCACCTTAAAAAATTTGTTCACAATCTTTTCAAGATGGTCAACTGTAATTTTCTCGGGCAGATGTGCTTCATTCAAGATCTTCATTAGTACATGGCGATGTTCATCTAAGTGAACTAGTGGAGAAAACAGAGAGATCTGCGCCAGCGTTTTCCTTTGTTGTTCCACTATCAAGTAATCATGTGCCTTCATTTTTCTCAGAAATTCCTCGGCTTCCTCCTCAGTGACAGCCTTTTTCACATGAGCTGGATTGTCCTTGGTTAATTTAGCTTTTCTTAATTCTTTGGGGGGAAAAACACCTCCCTGATCTTGTCAAACCATGAGTTTCACAAACTTCATCTCTGACCTCTTTCCCCCGATACATGACAGTCACTTTTTTGTAGTTCCATGGGCTAGCTTTTGCATCCATAACGGGCAATTGGGTTACCGGTTTGATGATTACCGATTATGCTTGGGCTCCTTTCACTACTAACACGGGCTTTACAATTGCCCCTGGTACTATCACTTTCACTGGCTCTGGTTTCGTTATCAACACTTGCACATCAATTACTTGTTTAACTGCAACCACTGTTTTCTCACCCATTACTTTCTCATCTATCTTGCTTTCACTTGCTTTGATCGTTATTACCATCTGAGATGGCTTTTTACACTATCCCCTCTATACCAATTCAATCATATGAGCCTCATGATGAACAGGTAAGGGATTCTGTGTAATATTAGGAGTTTGGGGGGCTTGAAGTTCAATTCTCCTTGAATTAATGAGCTCTTGAATAGAAGTCTTCAAGTGCAAACATTTCTCTGTGTCGTGCCCCGAAGCTCCTGAACAATATTCGTAGCTGATGGAATGGTCCAGATTCCTTGGTGGTGTGTTCGGGATTTTTGGTTCAATGGGGTTTAGAACTCTAAGCTGCCTCAGTCAGTGAAATAGACTGGTGTAGGATTCTCTTAACGGAGTAAAAGACTTTTTCTTCTGCAGCCTATCATTTCTGACAGTAGGGTTTGGGCTGAAGCATGTTCCACCAGGGTTTCTGTATGTTTTAAGAGGTGGGTATGAATTATGGGTATGATATGTGTTGTGCGGAGTGGGTGCACACCATGGTTCTTGTAGTTGTGGGTAAGTTTGGGCATGATGGACAGAAAAGTGAGGAACAGGGGGAGGATAATAATGTTGTGGTGGGTCGTATGGTGCACGTGGGTAAGGTTGATTATGTGGGCGGGGTTGATGATAGTAAGGATAAGGACCTTTGGACCATGTCCTACCTTCCACAACAGCTACCTCGTCTTTCTTCTACTTTCCTAGGACCCCTCCAGTGCCCGTCTGGATGGCCTGAGTTGTAGCCTTTATCGCTGAGTAGCTCATGATTTTGTTAGACTTTAAGCCCTCTTCTACCATACTCCCCATTTTGACAACTTGATTGAATGTCTTTCCAACAGCTGACACCAAATGCCCATAATATGTGGGCTCTAGAGCTTGCAAGAAGTAATCCGCCATTTCACCCTCTTTCATGGGTGGATCAACTCGAGCGTCCTGCTCTCTCCATCTGAATCCATATTCTCTGAAGCTCTCCCCTGGCTTCTTTTCAATCTTTGCCAAGGAGAGTCGGTCAGGAACAATCTCCAAATTATACTAGAAGTGGTTAGCAAAAGCCTAGGCCAAATCGTCCCATGTAAACCAACGAGTGTGGTTCTACCTCGTATACCACTCCAAGGATGATCCACTAAGGCTTTTGACTGAAATAGGCCATTAGCAATTCGTCTTTTCCACTGGTGCCCCGCATTTTACTACTAAATCCTCTCAAGTGTACCACATGGTCACCATGAGCGTCATAGAGATCGAACTTCGGCAATTTAAAACCTACCGGCAACTGCACTTCTGGAAATAGGCATAGATCTTTATAGGCCACACTTACTTGCCCCCCGAGGCCATGCATATTCCGGAAAGACTATTTAAGACTTTTCATTTTATGAATTATTTCTTCTTATTTGGTGTTTTTGGGTGGTTTCTCTTCCTCGAATATGTCAATGAGAGGAGAGTAAGGATAAGAATCTTGATGTTGGAAGGTAGGTTCCGGTGGATAGTAGTGGTTGTCTTGGGTATGGAATAGTGGTTCGCTAGAAGATTTGTGTAATGTGGCTAGTGGGGGAGCCACATACACGGGAGCAATTGGAGGTGATGGTGGTGGGATCTATTTTGGTGGTGGGGGAGGGGGTGGTGTTTGTGAAGTGGTTGAATAATATGGTAGGTATGTGGAGTAAGTAGGGGATGAATTTACGTTAGGAGGATCTTGTGTTAGGACTGGTGGAGCAAAATAGGCGGGATTGGCAGGGTATGCATGTAAGGTTTGTCCTTTCGCCCAGGCCTGGTACATTTCGGCCATTTGTTGCTTAAGCTTGTACATTTCTTCCTTCATAGCATTTACATCCACCACCTCATCCTCTCGATCCGGGTCAACAATTGTAGCCTCAATCTCTTCGCTAATCACTTTCGACATATCTTTAGAGCGAGTATTGTATGGACGAGTTGCCAGAATGCCAGCTAGCTAAAAACCACATATCTGGACTCAACAACAACAATGTTCGTTAGTGGTTAGGTCATTATTGATCAATTAATCGCACATTGGGAGCACATACACATTTAAACAATTTTGCTCGGCCATATGCATCATGCTGACTTTCTCAATTATGGTTTTTCATTCAGTTTTGCCTTTTCCTTGGTTTGCCAATTCTTTTGCTACGGTTTTTACTTCTCTCTTTCATCATCATTTTTTTCATTCATCATTTTTTTTCTTTCTTTTTTTTTTCTTTTCAATATTCTTTTGATTTGTGTTTATAAGATTATTATTGATCCTATAAAATTGCCTATCGCGCATGTGTTCAAGGAAAAGAAAAAAAAGAACACAAATACAATTTTTGTGAATTTTCAAGTATATTAATAGCCAACACATTGATTAAAATGACAAACTCTAAATGACAACCACACTACGACCCACTAAACAACTGTTTGAAATGTAATGCAGAATGAAAAATACAGACTCGAATGATTGACCTAATGCAATATAGACTCAAGAATACATCAAAGATCTTGGTGCCCGCGGGACATCGTTCGGTCTCGCCGTGGACCTATATGCAACTATGCAAGTCCCTTTGGGAGTCAACCCATTATTTGTTTCATGAATATCATCACTGAGGCGAAAAATGTAGTCTGGTTCATATCCTCACATATTTGGCACTTCCGGGTGATGTAATGAGCAATGTCAAGGATTCTTTCTCTAATTATCCCTTTCTCCTGCAGTAACCTCCCAATTTGTTCAGCCCGAGCCTCCAAAGTCTGTTGATTTTTCTCCCGAAGTTGTTTCAGATCCATCTCTAGTTGTGCTAAGGCCATATAACAATGTTCTCTTTCCGCACTGAACTCGTTTGTTCGTTTGCTCATTTTGACCTCTCTGGTAATACCGTTTTTCCTCAATCTGGCAACCTCAAGATCATGCTCTTCTTTCAGTTGATGAATCATGCGAGCCCGTTCCTCTGCATTCCTAGCCAACTGTCTTTGAACCCCAGCTAATTCTTTTTCTGCTTTGTCAAGGTCAAAACTATAATTACTCACTTTTTGCCGCAAATTGTCTATTAATTTACATCTCGGGCATTTATGATAGGGGTTTCAGCTGCTACTTCATCTTCTGAATTTGAGCTCGTAATACCTCATTTTCTCTAACCAATTGCTTTTTCTCACCCTCGTCTGCTGCTGCCTCTACACTATTTTTGAACTTGAGGTCTTGGACCTGTTTTTCCAACATGCTAATCTTTGCCCGGTACTCATTTTCTTTGGCCAACCAAGTCCACTGCTCTTGTGATGACTCAGCAAACTCTTGAAGGTGGAGCCTTTTGGCCGGCCGTCCAAATGCAACATCCCTTCTATACCAAGCCTGATAGTTGGGTGATACCTCTCCTTTAGCTCGAACTCGGACACAAGTATTTGCCGCCAAATATTGACATTCACTCCAAATCTGACGGACTATAGCTTCAGGAAACTGACCATCAGGGCCAATCTCAACTACTTGCAAACTGAGATCATCATCCTTGGGTATTATTTGGCACCTCCCAAGTTGTCTCAACACCCGATAATAAGCATAAGGTTGAATACTTTTAAGCGACATCAGAAGAAAATATGGTCGAGCTGCCGGCATATATGCAACTTCATCAACGGGTAACCATCCGAATGTCCACCAATTTGGCTAATAGTGAGGGATCTAAAATACGTTAACCCGTGAACCCTTCTGGCAATTTGACCCCTTTAATTCTTGTGTGGAATTCTTCTATGCATGTTTTCTCTGGAGACCCGTAAATTGAGAATTGAGGATGATGACACAGATGCTCAATCATCCACATTTGTAATAGCATACTGCACCCATCAAAGAAAGTTTCCCAGCCTTGCAAGCCGTAAGAGCACGGAATATGTTAGCCAATATCATCCGTGCTAGAGTACTCTTATCCTGGGTAATTAATGTGCTGACAACCCTGGCTACCTTTATATCAATGTTCACATCCTTTCTTGGATATACCAACAACCCCAAAAAGGCCACCATAAAAGCAAAATGTCTATGTTCTTCCTATTTCTGATGATTTCCCTTACTATATATTTTGCTTTCTGGGTTGTTGAATCCCCCAATACGACCATGTCGTTGATATATGAAATTTAGAGTACAAAAGCCGTCTACTAAATCTAGGTTGTGAACAATTCTGATTATTTTCAAAAAGTCCAGAAATCTGTGTACAATTCTTGGAGCGATCAGGTATTTGTGCCTTAAAGGAACCTCATCCTTCCCAATATAGTATGCCACTTCCTCTAAGGTCGGGGTAAGCTCAAACTCCGAGAAATGAAATACATTATGAGCTAGGTCCCAACAAGTAATTAACGCCCCGACTAAAAATCAACAATTTTTCTATTTTTCAGAAAATTTCGGCAGAGTTTCGACACCATTTGGGTATCGATTTTTTCTTCTAAAATCAACAATTGTTATTTTCTCTTTTCTTTTTCTCTCAGTTTCACAAAAAAAAAATTCTTTTTTATCCCTTTTTTTTAACTGGTCAGCATGATGGTCCGAGACAAATAAATGCAACACGTAATCATGATGGTGTTTTCATATTTGGTTACCTGTCCTAGACGGACCCAACCCCTGTATTGAGTCCCCTAAGTCATACGTGATGCAAATAAACATCCCTATTTCTAGGTTCAAACTTTGGTTATTTGTTCTAGACTTTGTACCCGAGCGGACAACTCGAGTCGAGGAGGGGGCTACGTACCGGGAACCAAAAGGCCATCCGGCTTAGTAACTTGTCCGGCCTCTTTCGTATTTAAAGGGTATTGACACTAACAGAATAGGGAGTCTCAACCAGTAAGCACATCCCCGGAGGTGAGAAGAGAAGGGTTTTTCAGCACAGTTTTATATACAATTTAAATAATATCACACCGGTAAACACTTAGTGTGAGCACGTTATTTTTGCCCTATACGAGAATTACTCCCAAAAAATTCAAAATATAACTTTTGTGTTGTTGGCAATGTTTATGGATTTATGATACTTTTTCTCTTATTGTTTGCATTTGTGTGTCCTTGTCTATTTGTTTAAATTAATGAAAATACAAAATATATTGCATTTGTATATAAGATTCAGGTTCACAATTACGAGTAATCAATTTTGTTTTACGACAACGAAAAAATCACAAAATATGTACTTTTACATTTTTAGCATTTAATGGCCTAATTGTGCGATTTTATTGTTATTTAATTATGTGTGATAATTATTATTAGAAGTTAATTAGTATTTTGATAGGTTAATCTAGTTTTGTAATTTAATTTAGGATTTTTAAAATTTTAGTTTTGGTAAAGAAATGTGAAAGAAATCAATAAAAAAGAAGAAAAAACCGGAATTGGGCCAAATTCACCCAAACCCAATCAAATACACTTGAAACCGCCCCAGTCCAGCCCAAAATTAACCCGACCCACTTCATCATAGACCGATCCGGTCTCGTAACCCATCCAAACGGTGCCGTCTCTCTTAAGTGAGAGATCCAGGCCATCGATTTTGCTTGATCGGACGGTCGAGATTAAATCACCCCTTTCATATATAAGCCTAATATCCTACCCAGCCCCCCTAAGCCAAACCCTCACCGATCTCTCTCTAACCTAGAGACCCCTGTAACGCCACCATACTCCGCCGCCCTCCGCCTACCGGAAATCGCCTCACGGCGGTTCCGGTAGGCCAAACCTCCCCAAATTAACACCATGGATTCTCCCAAGCCCCCTCTACACGGATCCGGCAGTGGTTAGTTTCGAATGTTGCTCGAACACTTCGAATATCAATTCGAAGTTCGCCGGAATTTGAACATTCATCCCAAACCACTTCAAATTCACGCCAATCACTCCTCACACCTCCCTCACACCCCTACTAACCCCGGCTTAGCTCGAATCTCACCAGAAATGTTAAAGCCCTAAAGTCGAGCCTCAAGAACCCTAGAACCCAAAATTAGGGATTTCGCCGAGTCAACGGTATTTGAAGGCAATAGACCTTAATTGGAGTGTTTTTCGTTTGAACAACACTTCAATTAAAGTTCGTTTACTTCAAAAGAGTGCAAACTCGAAGCCTTTGGAGCCGAGTCCGTCCAATTTTGATCCCTCTTCTTGAGGTATCTCATTTTTCATTTTTTTTCTTCTGTTTTATTGTTGTGTTCGTTGTATTGATTTAGTTATTCGTTTGTGTCTGTTTTGTGATTGATTTTAATCTTCTTTGCTTCTACCTCGAAAGGCCTTTATTTGGTCATTCTTACTTCTGTTGTATGTCAGAGTGTATTAAGATATAGAAATACGAATTGGTTGTAATCGATACTCAAGTAGCTAAATTCTGCATTTTATGTTTTGTTTGCCTGGGCATTTCGAATCACTGAGTCAATGATTGATTGTTGTTGCTTATATGAGTTATACGAATATTGTCGATTAGTTTCGTAGGTCTGTTTATTAAAGTTTTATGGCAGAAATTGACACTGCAAATCACATGTTGAATAACTGTTGGATCGAGATTTGTCTTTGAACTTTGGTGTAATTAAGTGATGTTTGGATATAGCTGAAAGATCCCTTGAATCAAGAGATTAGTATTTTAGGATTAAATGTCCTGCACAGCCTAGTGGAGCCTGCTATTCCAGCAGGGCACTCCACCAGGTTTGCACTTAACATTTAAATTAATTAAAGCCCACACTTAAACAAGGTTTAGTGGTTAAAACAGAGAGGATAATGGGCTGGCAGAGGGAAGGATGGGCAGAGTTGGTTTTTCTGATTATTGTATCTTTAAAGTTTCATTTGTTTTTCAACTATAAGTATAGGGTTAAAAAACATAGTGAGGGATCCTTTTTTCTGGAGAGCATACATTAGAAAAGGATTTGAAAAAGAGAGTATTCTGAAAGGTAGAGAGGGACAGATATACATAAGAGAGAAATATAGTTCTGAAAAGAAGCTTGAAAGCATTGCTACACTACTAAGTTTTGAGCTCCATTTGCCAAACTATCTGAAGCATTGCTGCATGTGTCTCCATTTCAAAACTGGTCCAGTGTTCCCTTTTCTTGTTTGTTGAAACTCACTTGAAATACACTTTTGGGAGGGTTCAGCTAAGTGTTGATTCTGTTAAGTCGCTTAAGATTAGGGGTTTCGAGCTGTTGGCATCGTTCAGTTGTTGATTGGTTTATCTCTGTTAATTCGAGATCATTTGGGCATACTTGGGGTATTCTGTTTGCTGCCTTGGTATCTCTGGAACTTACAAACTGGTTCTTTTAAGTGTACTGGGTCTATTTTGCTGTTTGCAACTATTTGGGATTCTGGGTGGGAATTGGTATTCCGGTGACTTGCTGTTTGGTTACTGTTGTACTGCTGATTGCTATACTGTCGTCACTGCTCACTCTTCTTCCTATTTCCATATTCCAGGTACACATCCCTATCATTGTAGCTCCTTGATTCGAAAAGGAAATGAAGCCTGAAGCTCTCTTTTAAATCTGTTTAACACATGTAGCTGTCCAATGCTCCTTATGTTTGTATGAGTACATGTAATTAAATCTGTCATACTGGTTTGGGTTGTGAAAATGCATTTAGATCCAAAACACACTGTCATTGGACATGTATAGGAACTTGAGTTATTCCTGCTGTATCTATGCTTAAATCTTCTCTATTCATGGTGTGCGACTTCCAAATCTGTTAATACTAGATCTTATGTTAAAATTGAGATTAATCATCTGTTTAAGTAGAAAGTTTAAGGTGATTTGAACACCCGTGAGGAATGATATCCTGAACTTACAAAAAATATGTGACAGTGGCTCTTTGAGGATTCTTTGAATTCAAAGTAAGTTTTCTCTATATAATTGTCCACCATAGCCTCGAATCTACTCACTTAGTTAGCTAGTCGTGTATTTACTCGAATCGGTTATAGTTGAGTAGGATTTTGTCACATTGTAGAAATGGGTACGTTATTATTCAACTGAACGACATAATTAGATTAAAGGAATCGGGGGTGCATTTCATGTGACCCGACTCCAATTTTGAACAAGATTAAATAAAGCATATCAGGAACCACAGGTGCATTTCATGTAGTGTGGCTTGCGACATGTTTTAAATAATTTTGAATCAACTCCTAAATAAATATAGCGGGATGTAGTTCGCTTTAAATTAGAATTAGAGGTGTGCCTCACCTAACAAGTTATACAAATCGCGGGGCCCTCATAAATGTATATGTAAGAATGTTTAGATTTCGAGATGTGCCGTTTCTTAGCAAATTTCATGGCCTTCTCAAAAGTATAAATAAGTAATCGCTCTGGGCGCGTATTTTAATAATTTCACCTTCTTAAATATGGGCGTGCATTTCATGCGGCCCAGATCCAAATCCCAAATGTTGAATAAGAATGTGTCGAGGAGCCGGGTGCATTTCATGTGACGTGATTCGAAACATATTTTTAGGCAACATTCTCTTTCGTAAATAATAATAGTAATAAAAGCGGTAAAAAGATATTAATTTGTATTAAGTACATAACTGTAAAAAATCAGATAAATAAGCCGAATATGGCAGTTAAGCGACCGTGCTAGAACCACGGAATTCGGGAATGCCTAACACCTTCTCCCGGGTTAACAGAATTCCTTATCCGGATTTCTGGTTCGCGGACCCTTAAATAGAGTCAATCTTTTCCTCAATTCGGGTTTCAAACCGGTGACTTAGGACACCATAAATCTCCCAAGTGGCGACTCCGAATCTCTCAATAAATGAACCCCGTTTTGGTTGTCCTTTAATTGGAAAAACTCTCTTTTATATCTCGCGCCATCGCGGGTAAGCGTAAAAAAGGGGTGTGACAGCTCTGGCGACTCCACTGGGGATGGAAACCCAGAACCAATGGTTCAGGGTTTAAGAATTCGAGCTTTGAATAATTGTTGTATTTGGCTTATTATTATCTGATTTTATTATATGTTTGTATTTAATGTGTTAAATGTTGCTTTTTACCGCTTTGATATTTTGTGAATTGTACATATAAACTGTGCCGAAACCAATCTCCTCTCCGAGTCTTCTAAATCATGAAGAAGGGTGCACTTCGTGTGACTTCTTTTCTGTATAGTGTCAAATTCTCACTTTAGAACGAGGTTTGGATAAGTTGCAAAACCGGTGAAGCTTCTGTATTCCCGGGTTGCTGCCTCCCCCTCGGCTCGAGCTGTCCGCTCGGGTAAGCCAGGTCTAGAACAATAAACCCAGGTTTTTGAACTTAGAATAACAAAGCTTCATGCCGGATCCCTAGTAGGAACGTTTATTTGCATCATGTTGCATTTGACTTAGGGGACTCAACACGGGGGTTGGGTCCGTCTAGGACAGGTGACCTGAAATGAAAAGACCATCCTGCCGCATCTTGTTTGTCTTATGCATTTATCTGCTTCAGACTTGCATGCTGACCGGTTTTAAATAAGGAAAATAAAAAAAAAAAAAAAGGAAAGAAAGAAAGAAAAATAGTGTGTTTTATTCTTGCAATAGATAAAAATAGTCTACTTGTTTTTTTAGTAAAATGAATAAATAAATAATGTAGTTTGTTTTATTAAAACCGAACTACGTGGGTTTGATTCTCATTGGATGTGAGATACGTAGGCAACCTTTATCAGGTCCAACTTCACCTTTTTGCAAAAATAGCCAAAATATCAAAACTAACTTTTTGTACTGAATAAGTTGGTGACGCTGTTTTCAAAAACAACAGCCGAATGTTCCCGAAAGGGACGCCGGAAGGCCGATTTCATATAAACGGCCACCTTTGGGTCAATTTTTGATTTCGATCAATTTACCCCCACAGCCTTAATATCTTCATCCCCGAGACATTGAAAGGTCGTGATTGAAAACTGAGTTTTTATTTTTAGCAAAACAAAGTTGTTTTTCTTATTTAAATCACCTTAATAAATGTGCAGGATGAGCACGAATCGGAATAAATCATTTTCAATCTTTAGCGAGGTCCCTCAGCAGCTCCATATATGGTGGAACGATTTGGAAGACAGTAGCAAAAAGATAGTGGAGAGAATTTTGGGAGGTTTGGTTAATCTGTTAAATATCAAGCCAAGGAAAGACATCATCGAGGCACTGATATCTTTTTGGGATCCGACCCGCAATGTGTTCCGTTTTGTCGACTTTGAAGTGACACCCACGCTAGAGGAGATTGCGGGCTATGCAGGACTAAATGGGAAATTAAGAGGGCAATACCTGCTCTCACCAAGACCGGTATCTCCGCATGGGTTTCTGGATTTGCTAAGCATTAGTCGGAAGGTGAAAAATGATGATTTGCTAGAAGGATGTTGCGATCTCCAATTCTTATACCAACGGTACGGCACTCCTCGGGGTTTTGAAGAGTTAAACCTTGGACTAACTCACGCAGGGAATAGAACCAAGTGGGAGGCCAGATGAATTCTAGCATTCATAACGACATTCTTGGGGATTGTGATTTGTCCACGCGAAGATAAGAAAATAGAGATAAGTCTGGTAGGAATAGCCGGTGTTGCAATCAAAAAGGCTACCAGCACGGTGGTCCCTTTGGTTTTGTCCGAAATCTATCGAGCTTTGACTGTATGCCGAGAATGGGGCAATTTCTTTCAAGGATGCAATATGTTACTCCAATTGTGGATGCAAGAACACCTCCATCACCGGACACAATACATGAACCATGGGTTGACTGGAAAAAACTGTATTAGTGGTTTTGAGGAACGGATGAGGGGTGCTGTATTCCCTGAAGGCGTCGAGGCATGGCTTGCACGACTAAGCTCAATAGAAGCCGATCAGATTGAATGGGCGTTCGGGTGGTTACCCGACACTGAAGTAATATATATGGCAGCCGAGGAGTGTTATATTCTTCTGATGGGGATCCGTAGTGTCCAACCATATGTTCCTCATCGGGTATTACGTCAACTAGGAAGGTTTCAGGTTATTCCTACTGATCAAGATCTGAGAAAGCACGCCATTGAGTTGAGCCCAGGAGTCGTATTCCCCGAAGAAAAGATTAGAAAGCTGTGGCATGAATGTAGGTTCCTTGAGCCTAAAACTATGGTTCGTGAACTGGCTAAGGGTGAGGTAGATCCGAAGTACAACGTGTGGTTCGGGAAAAGGTTTCAGATTCGTCGGAAATGTTCTAAAAGAGCCCATGTCCAACAATTCACGGAAGATTCACAGGAGCAATGGAATTGGCTAGCAAAGGAGGAAAGGTACAGGACGAAGATTGGTAGGATAGAACAGCAGGTCCGGGACCTTCAATTCGAGAAGAATATGCAAGTTGCCGCCGACGAGGGAGATAAAAAGAAGTTGGCACAAGAAAATGACTTTTTGAGAGCTCAAATCCAGCAAATGAAAAGGGATGCTGACAGACAATTGAGGAGTCGGTCAGACGAAAAATTGATAAGGAGTCTAAAAAACCAAGTCACGGATGTCCAAAAAGAATTGGAAGAGTCAAAGGCCCAAACAATGAGGATCCGTACCAGCTGGAGAAGGGAGGCACATCAACAGGCACTTCATCTACAGCAAGTGGAAAAAGATTATACTGAGGTCATCACCAATCTGAGAGAAGCAAATGTTACCCTCAGGGAACGGGTCTTCAAACAAGCCCGGGATGCCAGGGTAGACCTCGACCGTTGCCACAATTTGATGGCCCGATTGCAAGAACAAGTGGATAGGCTCTTAGATCAGGTCACCAACAACGCTCGAAGATTGGGGGCGAAGAACCAGCAGATAGAACAGCTACTCAGAGAAAGGAACATGATCAAAGACAGAATTGGAGAGATCGGGCATTATGTCACCATGAAGTGCTTAGCTTGTGAACAAATGCCCCGCGCCGCCCGTTTTGCTTCGATTATGGGCTATGTTCATCAGATCATGAGAGAGTTAAGGGGACTACACAGGGACCTCATACCAAGACCCGCAGCAAGGCCGAACGATGCCTCGCGGGCCCCTAGGAGTTTAAGAGCATTAGGCTATTAATTAAAAGATGTATTTTTTATTTATTTATTTTTGTTGACGTTTTCAGTATTTTTATGTTTTTTCTGAGTCAAGCACTTCCCTTTTGTTGTTGATTATTGTAAGACATGTTTGTGACCGTAAAAGTTTTTTATTATGAGAATTCCAGAATTTCGCCACAATCTTGTTACCAGAACTACGCTCGGTCTGATTCACGTGGGGACGTGATACATAGGCAATCCACATAAGGTTCGACCGTCATTAAAAAAAAAAAAAAAAAAGAAAAAGAAAATGGTTAGTCGATAAAAATGCTAATAGCAAGCGAGGGCTTCAAAGTTAATTGAAAAGAGAAAAGTTGGAATGACGCATGTGGTAAATGCATATAGAAAGGTTTAACTGGTTAGGTGCATTGCATCCAACGTGCTATAACATATCTCTCAAACTCGGTGAACTAACAAGTTTGTTGCGTTTTCGAAAAGTTTAGCAGTTGATTTGACGGAATATACTGGCCGACCACCATTACCGTACTAGATCTAAAGGGCCAATTCCAAGCAAGCATGTCTAGTTCCGGTAAAAGTCTCGAGGAAGAGAAATCGGAGATGCGGATCATGAAAGAGGAGGTAGAATGGTTGAGACATCGTATAACGAGATGCACCTAGCCCGGGCTGGGGACGGTCCTCACCAAACCTCCCTACTCTCGCCTCGGCCCCGAACATCCACCCATCGATCCCTCGACAAGCGCCCCGATCTATCCATACTTTCGGGGGGAAAACCCATCCCCAGCCAAACAAAATCCTCCTCCGGTCACCCCTGTTTTGTGGCACCCCCACCCGCTACTCTACAAAGGCCGTCCGGCGAGCCGCATGTTCGGATCCATGACAACTCTTACTATCCTCCGGAGCCTACTTTTAGGGCTCCCGAACCGCAATCACACACCCCTCACCGGGATAATCCGGCAGAACCGGAAAAGCACTTCCAAAGTTTGGAGCATGAGGAAGTTATTCGCAAAGTTAAAAGCCTGGAACAGTCCCTCAGAAATATGCATGGCTTGGGCAACCAGGTCAGTGTCGCTTACAAGGACCTGTGTCCATTCCCAGATGTCCAGTTGCCAGCCGGGTTCAAAATGCCCAAGTTTGACCTATACGAGGGGCATGGTGATCCAGTAGCCCATCTTCGAGGGTTTTGTAGTAAGATGCGAGGATCCGGGGGGCGAGATGAGATTCTGATAGCTTACTTTGGTCAGAGCTTGGGGGGATCTGCACTAGAGTGGTACACTAGGCAGGATCCCAGCAGATGGTTTACATGGGACGATTTGGCTCAAGCATTCATCGGCCAATTCCAGTACAATCTTGAAATAGTCCCAGACCGCTTGTCATTGCTAAAGTTAGAGAAGAAACCCGCCGAAAGCTTCAAAGAATTTGGTTTCCGCTGGAGGGAACAGGCAGCAAGGGTAGATCCGCCTATGAGAGAGAACGAGATGGTGGATTACTTCTTGCAGACACTGGAGCCAACCTATTTCGGACATCTGGTGACGTCCGTGGGTAAGTCATTCACCGAGGTGATAAAGATGGGGGCTATGATCGAGGAAGGCTTGAAAGCCAACAAGATTATTAGCTATTCAGCGTTGAAAGCCACCACTCAAGCTATCCAAAGTGGTACCGGAGGAGTGCTTGGGAAAAAGAGGAAAGAAGAAGTCACGGCGGTCGAGTCCGGAACATGGTTCAGAAACAGAGGCCCCGCACCCCAGTATAACCCGCCACAGCCTCACCACCAAAATTACCTCCACAATTCATATAACCACCCGCAACACTACTATCCAGCACCTGATCCCCATTTTACTGTCCATCACGCTCAGTCATATGCCGCACCTCCCGCCCACGCACCATGGCGTGCACCAAACCCGCAAAACAATTATCCACCCCCAAGAGCCTACAGAAACCCCACGGGCACGAGTTTTCGTCCGAATCAAGCCTTCAAGAACGACAGAGCACCAAGGACGAAGACCTTCACTCCCTTGGGAGAGTCTTACACCAGTTTGTTCCACCGTTTGAAGCAAGTAGGGTTGCTAAATCCGGTCGAGGCTAAGCTACCAAACCCTCTTCCAAAGAATCTGGATCATTCAATAAATTGTGCATACTGTTCAGGATGTCCGGGGCACGACACAGAAAAGTGTTGGAGGTTGAAAACAGCTATCCAGGAACTCATCGACACTCGCAGGATTGAGGTCCAGACTCCAGCAGAACCCGACATCAATCGAAATCCACTCCCAACTCATCATGAGACCAACATGATCGAGCTGGTCCGGGTAGAAGAGGGAAAGGAGAAAACCTCGCAAACTGTAATGATGATCAACTCTAGTGGGGTAGGAATGGAAAAGGGGCCAAGCCTTGATGAGTCACTCATTTGCAAGAAGGACGTACAAGAGGGGTCGGAAGCAGAAAGGGGAAATGCAAGCGAAGTACCGATGAAGCCGGGGGGAGCAAAAATAGTTGTACCAGGGGTAGCAACCAAACCCGTTTTAACTGTAGCAGGTGTTCGAGTGGATCCTTTCATCATCAAGCCAGCAATACAGTTGCCAATAGCTGATAACAGAGCTATTCCATGGAATTATGATCGGGTCACGATGACCTACAAAGGAAAAGAAGTTAAAGAGGAAGTCTGCGAAGCGCAAGGGTTGACCCGCTCAGGGAGATGTTTTGCCCCTACGGAATTGAGGAAGACCACTTCGGCGACACTGAAAAAGCTGGTAACTGATGAAGAGGCAGAAGAATTCCTGAAAAAGATGAAGATACATGATTATTCTGTCCTAGAACAGCTAAAGAAGACTCCTGCACAAATCTCATTGCTGTCCTTGCTAATACATTCTGAAGAACATCGGCAAACTTTGATAAAAGTTCTGAATGAGGCCCACGTACTCGATAAAATCTCGGTGAGTCATTTGGAGAAGATCACCAATAGGATCTTCGAAGCGAATCGGATCACCTTCACCGATGATGAGTTGCCCGAGGAAGGCACCGAGCACAACAAGGCTTTATATCTTACGGTAAAGTGTGAGGAGTCGGTGGTTACCAAAGTCCTCGTCGATAATGGGTCCAGTGCTAACATCTGTCCTCTCTCCACACTAAACAAGTTGAAAGTGGACATCGGCAGGATACGCAAGAACATCATATGTGTCCGAGGGTTTGATGGAGGAGGCAAGGCGTCGGTCGGGGACATAGTGTTAATCTTGACAATAGGACCAGTGGAGTTCACCATGGAATTCCAGGTGCTGGACATGGTAGTTTCATATAACCTTCTGATAGGGCGACCGTGGATCCACGCGGTAAAAGCAATTCCATCCAGCCTACACCAACTCGTCAAGTTTGAGTGGGACCAACAGGAGATCGTCGTCCATGGAGAGAATGATCTACAACCAGGCACCATCGTCCCCTTTGTTAAGACAGAAGAAGATGTTGGGCCATGGGTATACCGGATCTGCGATGTGGTATCCGCCAACCGAGTTCCAGAAGGGGAATGCATTCCCAATGACAGAATAATTACTGCAGACGTCATGGTGGCTCATGAAATGTTGAGACACGGTTTCATACCCAGCAAAGGTCTAGGTGCATCTCTGCACGGAATCATACAACCGGTGTCCGTGGTCGAAAATGTGGGAACCTTCGGCCTGGGATTCAAGCCAACATCAGAGGACATCCAGCGAGCCAAGAGGAATAAGCAGAAGACATGGGTGCTCCCGAAGCCTGTTCCACGCCTTTTCCGATCTTTTGTCAGGTCCGGAGTAAGAGGACATCCGACGACAAAGGTCCCCAGTCCTATGGTTAGGCCAGACGAAGAGTTCTTAGGAAAGTTCGAGGACCTATTCGCAGATGTATGCATGCTAGAGGATGGCGAAGGATCCAGCCATGCCGAGATACAGTTTGTGGGATCAAAAGCAAAGTTGAATAATTGGAAGGCTACTCCTCTCCCTATCCGGAAGGAGTCTTGGTAGTTTGTTTTGGATTGTTTTCTTTCGAAATTTTGTGTTGGGATTGTACCCGGAGTAAAATCCGTTTGTTTTAGTTCATTTTGATTTGAGTTTGCAAGTTTGTTTTCCCTTGTACTGTTCCCATTAATGAAATTTTTGTTCCCTTCGTGTCTAATTTTGTTTATTTTCCTTCTTTTTACTTTTCTGAGCAGCTTTGATCTTAATGATATGGCGTGCTTAAAGATTAATCAACCCAGTCTAGAAAGTCAATCTGGTTTGGGAATAATAACGCATGAAATAAGAAGTGACGAGAGTGAATCGGAATACGGCGATGACGAAACCGTAGAAGAGATCGGCAAAGAATTAAGTCACTTCGAGGAAAAGCCCAAACCTAATTTGAACGATACTGAGGCTGTTAATCTGGGGGATACGAATGATGTTAAAGAAACCAGAATAAGTGTCCATATTGAACCCAACCTGAGAGAAGGAATTGATCAGAACACTCATGGAGTTTAAAGACATTTTCACATGGTCGTACGACGACATGCCAGGATTCAGCACTGATCTAGTGGTTCACAAATTGCCCACTGACCCGGCATGTCCTCCCATCAAGCAAAAACTGCGGAAATTCAAGACAGAGATGAGTGTAAAGATCAAGGAGGAAGTAACCAAGCAGTTGCAGGCGAAATTCATTCGTGTCACTCGATACCCCGAATGGTTGGCTAACGTAGTACCGGTGCCAAAGAAAGACGGAAAAATCAGAGTATGCGTGGACTACCGCAATCTCAACAAGGCGAGCCCTAAGGATAATTTCCCGCTTCCCAACATCCACATCCTGATTGATAATTGTGCCGGACGTGAAATCGGATCCTTTGTAGACTGCTACGCGGGATATCATCAGATCTTGATGGATGAAGAGGACGCAGAAAAGACGGCTTTCATCACACCATGGGGGACTTATTGCTACCGGGTGATGCCGTTCGGTTTGAAGAACGCAGGGGCAACATACATGAGGGCGATGACTACGGTATTCCATGACATGATACACAAGGAAATTGAAGTGTACGTGGATGATGTGATCATAAAATCTAGACGTCGAGAAGACCACGTTGCCGACCTCGGGAAGTTCTTTCAAAGACTTCGAAGATACGACATCAAGCTCAATCCAGCCAAATGCGCATTCGGAGTTCCATCAGGAAAGTTGCTAGGATTCATCGTCAGCCGACGGGGCATTGAGTTGGACCCATCCAAAATCAAGTCCATTCAAGAGCTACCCCCGCCAAAGAATAAAACAGAGGTAATGAGTCTGTTGGGAAGGTTAAATTACATTAGTAGGTTTTTTGCTCAGCTTACAGCAACCTGTGAACCCATATTCTGTCTGTTGAAGAAAGATGTTGCGATAGAATGGACGACAGAATGTCGGGAAGCGTTTGACCAAATCAAAGGGTATCTGTCAAACCCACCCGTACTGGTTCCGCCTGAACCGGGTAGACCCCTAATTCTTTATCTAACGGTTTTGGAGAATTCGTTCGGCTGCGTACTGGGGCAACATGATCTTACTGGCAAGAAGGAGCGGGCCATTTACTATCTCAGTAAGAAGTTCACGGTCCACGAGGTCAAATACACTCATTTGGAAAAGACCTGTTGTGCTTTAACTTGGGTAGCCCAAAAGTTGAAACATTACTTGTCTTCTTACACCACTTACCTCATTTCACGTTTGGATCCACTGAAGTATATTTTCCAGAAGCCTATGCCTACAGGGAGGTTAGCAAAATGGCAAATATTACTTACGGAATTCGACATCATATACGTGACGAGGACGGCTGTGAAAGCTCAAGCCCTAGCCGATCACTTAGCTGAGAATCCTGTTGGTGACGAATACGAACCTTTGAGGACGTATTTTCCAGACGAAGAAGTATTGCAAATTGAGGGGTTAGAATTAACCGAGGATCCAGGGTGGAAGCTTTTCTTCGACGGAGCGGCGAACGCAAAAGGAGTCGGAGTAGGGGCTGTGCTTATCTCTGAAACAGGACATCATTATCCTGTTATTGCTCAACTGCATTTTCATTGTACCAACAATATGGTTGAGTACGAGGCATGTATCATGGGGTTGCGATTAGCGGTGGACATGGATGTACAGGACGTCTTGGTCTTGGGGGACTCGGACCTTCTGGTACATCAAATTCAGGGAGAATGGGAAACCAGAGATTTAAAGCTTATCCCGTATCGTCGGTGTTTGCATGATCTGACTAAGTGTTTCCGGTCGGTAGAATTCAGACATATCCCAAGGATGCATAATGAGGTTGCCGATGCTCTAGCTACTTTGGCGTCAATGTTACATCACCCGGACAAGGTTCGTGTCGATCCGTTACATATTCAGGTTCGGAATCAACATGCTTATTGTAATATGATAGAAGAAGAGATGGATGGTGAGCCATGGTTTCATGATGTCAAAGAGTACCTCGGGTTAGGAATATACCCAGAGCAGGCAACTGGAGATCAAAAGAGAGCTATTCGGCGTTTGGCGAACGGATTTTTCCTTAGTGGAGGGGTGCTGTACAAAAGAACCCCGGATTTGGGATTGTTGAGATGTATAGATGCGAGTCAAGCCACAACGGTGATGACAGATATACACTCCGGAGTTTGTGGACCACACATGAGCGGATATGTATTGGCAAAGAAGATTCTTCGAGCAGGATATTATTGGCTCACTATGGAGCGGGATTGTATAAGTTTCGTGCGAAGATGCCATCAGTGTCAGATACACGGAGATTTGATTCATTCTCCGCCAACCGAGTTGCATACAATGTCAGCGCCATGGCCGTTTGTTGCATGGGGTATGGATGTTATTGGACCTATAGAACCTGCGGCTTCCAATGGTCATAGGTTCATTCTGGTAACGATCGATTATTTTACCAAGTGGGTGGAGGCCAAAACCTTCAAATCAGTGACCAAGAAGGCGGTGGTGGATTTTGTACATTCCCACATCATCTGCAGGTTTGGAATTCCAAAGATAATCATCACAAATAACGGTGCCAATCTTAACAGCGGATTGATGAAGGAGGTCTGCCAACAGTTCAAGATTACACACCAAAATTCCACACCATATCGTCCCAAAGCAAATGGTGCGGTTGAGGCAGCAAACAAGAATATAAAGAAGATATTGAGGAAGATGGTAGAAGGGTCTAGGCAATGGCATGAAAAGTTACCATTCGCACTGTTAGGTTATCGCACTACCGTCCGGACTTCGGTAGGTGCAACTCCTTATTTGTTGGTATACGGGACCGAAGCAGTAATACCCGGAAGTTGAAATCCCATCCCTCCGAATTGTCGTTGAAGCTGAGATTGACGATGATGAGTGGGTCAAAACCCGATTGGAGCAATTGAGCTTGATCGAGGAAAAGAGATTGATAGCAGTATGTCATGGCCAATTGTATTAAAAGAGAATGGCAAGAGCATATAACAAGAAGGTACGTCCCAGGAAATTTGAAGTGGGACAACATGTGCTGAAGAGAGTTCTACCGCATCAGGCCGAAGCGAAAGGCAAGTTCGCTCCAAATTGGCAGGGACCATTTATTGTGACTAGAGTATTATCCAACGGCGCTTTATGTCTAAATGATATTGAAGGAAGGTGCACCGATATGGCTATCAATTCCGACGCAGTCAAGAGATATTACGTGTAATTCTTTAATGTGTTTGTCAACGTTTGGTTTCGTTTGTGTGTATTTGGCATTTTTCGGAGAATGAAATGACAGAGGCAATTTTTCTACTACCCAAACACTTTAACCCTTGTTTTCCCCTTTGAGCCTTAATTATTCTTTCATATACCCTCTTTGGAATCCTCAAGGAAGATGTATAACAAAATAGAAAAAGAAACAAAGAAAAAAACACAAGAAAACGTGAACTACGTTTGACCTGATTCCTCAAGAAGGATACGTAGGCGCCACACGGCTCGGTCATAATAAAATAAAAATCAAAGATTCCCCAAGCAACAAAACTGGGGAAGAAGTCATGTTTCGTTTGAAAAGATAGTGGGGATTCCGAAAGTTGTAATGAGCTACCCATTGAGGTTAAATCCCTTTTCTCTAGCCTCATACACGAAAACCGCATTAATGACCAAAAAGACCTCTCGATCAGTATTTGAGAAATGCCAAGTCACGCAGATGAAAGCCAAGCAGGACACTCCGATCCTCGACTGAGTCCAGGATTCGCAAGCTAAAGATGGATAGCCATTTAGAGGGAGTTTCGTGGATAATACCTCAGCCTGGAAAGAAAGCAAAATGAGAGAGCCTTAACGGTGAAAACCCTCGCGGGCACCTCAAGGCGAAGAAAGCTGAGAGAAATAAAATGAGAGAGTCTTACGGTGAAAACCTTTACGGGCACCCTAAGGCGACGGGAGATAGAGAGAAATGAGAGAATCTCATTAGTGAAAACCCTTTTGAGGGCACTATGAGGTGACAAGGCGAGATGGTTACAAGGTGTCTGTATGAGACAAGGTCGGGACATTCGTTGCTTCTAGCAAAACGCAGCCATCAGAAAGTGATTGACACAAATAGACTGGATAGATTAATCTCGAAGGCACGGCACAACCATCGGATCAGTTGTACATTCAGATAAGTTTTCCCAGTTTTGAGTTCAGAAAAGCTTTCCCTTCCTTTTGTTATTCGCGGTCAGCATTCTTCATCTATCATTTTTCTCTTCTTTTGTTTTTCGAAAATTGACTTTTTAAAGCTTACTACCAAGTCTCCCAAAGCGGTACAATGAAGATGAATAGGCGTGGAACGAGGCATTAAGGCAAAAAGTCGTTCCGATATTAAGATTGGAACGACAAGTTGATTGAAAGGTCCACAGGAATTATGGAGTGGGATGGACACATGTTACACACCCGGAAGATAACTTCTCACAGCAGATCATCGACTAAAAGGGTCGGACCACACTGTAGTTGGAATAAAAGGAGAGATGAGAGATCATCTATGGAAAGAGCGCCATCCCCAGCAAGTATCAACGTCGTCCCCAAAAGTTCGAGGAAGGCAAAGCAGCTAAAAGAGAAAGGGAAATGGCCCCAGCAAGAGTGGCATGACCACTCACTGCGTTTTTGAAACTAACAATTTTTCTTTGATTTAAAGCAGGAAAAGAGGGTTCGTCGGAGGAAAAGCATGCCACATAGAAGGTTATCAAACTGGGGCAGAAAATTTTCTCCCATTGCGAAAATTTTCTTGAAAGCGAATACCCAGTGGATAAGGATAGAAAGCAACACAAGATGTTGAGAAGAAGGAAAATACCAGCTTCGAGCAGAGTAGTTTTGAAAGGCGCCAGACAACACGAGGAAATGATTTTTGAGACTAGTATCGTTCCCGGCAGTTCTTGCAGAAATGAAACACTGATTTCGAGACTTTCCCCAGCAGCATTATCCCCAGCAGATAAGTAAACAATTCTAAAGATGTCCCCAGCAGTCATGAGGGAAGGCAACACGACCCAGGAGGAAAGCAGTTCCGAAACAAGGTAATTTAGGAGAAATGATAGTTCAAGAGTCGATGCAGCAAGAATGAAATGGTACAAGAAGCAAAGGAAGGCGATTTAGTTTTAAAGTTGTTGTTGAAGTCAGGGAGCCCGCCTGAAGAATGGAGTGGCGATTTATTTTCGAAAGTTGTTATGGAAGTCAGGGAGCCCGCCTGAAGAATGGATTGGCGATTTAGTTTTGAAGTTATGAGTTGAAGTCAGGGAGCCCGCCTGAAGAATGGAATGGCGATTTATTTTGAAGTTGTAGTTGAAGTCAGGGAGCCCGCCTGAAGAATGGATTGGCGATTTAGTTTTGAAGTTGTAGTTGAAGTCAGGGAGCCCGCCTGAAGAATGGAGTGGCGATTTATTTTCGAAAGTTGTTATGGAAGTGAGGGAGCCCGCCTGAAGAATGGATTGGCGATTTAGTTTTGAAGTTATGAGTTGAAGTCAGGGAGCCCGCCTGAAGAATGGAATGGCGATTTAGTTTTGAGTTGTAATTGAAGTCAGGGAGCCCGCCTGAAGAATGGAGTGGCGATTTAGTTTCGAAGTTTGTGAGTTGAAGTCAGGGAGCCCGCCTGAAGAATGGAGTGGTGATTTAGTTTTGAAGTTGTAGTTGAAGTCAGGGAGCCCGCCTGAAGAATGGAGTGGCGAGTTATTATTTTGAAGTGTTGTTGAAATCAGGTGCCCGCCCGAAGAATGGAATGGCGATTTATGATTAGAGTTTGTCGATAAAGTCAGAAGCCCGCCGGAAAAGCAAAGCAGCGTCTCAATTTCTAAGATTTGATAAGGATAGTGAAGAATCGAAAAGTGACAGAGTGTAACGGAAGTCCCCAGCATGAACCCAAGTTCATAATCGGAAGGAAGGCAACAAGGATCAGAAAGATAGATTCAGACTTTGAAGGAGAATAGTTCGAAGATCACAAGGAAAGGACCAATGGTCGGAGTTCGGCAATCAAGATTGGCCGAAATAACAATTGTCATAAGAGAAGAAGCATGTGGAGAAACATCAGAGCCAGCATGATGGCAAGGAACATGGCAAGATCAAGCTGAAGAGATAAATAAGAATTTGCAATATTGTAATTTAGTCTAGCTTCTTATTTTTCATTTAGCATGGTGTAATAAGGAGATCAGTTAAGCAGGGGCAACAGCAGCAACAGCAGTAACAGCAAGATCACAGCAGTCATGGTAGTCCCAGCTACCAAAACTTCCCGAACTACATTGACCTGATTCCCTTTTAGCCAGGGATATGTAGGAGACCTACTGAAGCAAAGGTTCGGTCAAACTTTTCAAAAAGTGCTTCATACGGAGTGCTCAAACGGGTAAAAATCGCTCGTATCCGCTCACTTATCTTTGCACGAAAACTCTCTGGGTTTCCGCACAAAGAGGGGCAGCTGTGAGCACGTGATTTTTGCCCTATACGAGAATTACTCCCAAAAAATTCAAAATATAACTTTTGTGTTGTTGGCAATGTTTATGGATTTATGATACTTTTTCTCTTATTGTTTGCATTTGTGTGTCCTTGTCTATTTGTTTAAATAAATGAAAATACAAAATATATTGCATTTGTATATAAGATTCAGGTTCACAATTAAGAGTAATCAAGTTTGTTTTACGACAACGAAAAAATCACAAAATATGTACTTTTACATTTTTAGCATTTAATGGCCTAATTGTGCGATTTTATTGTTATTTAATTATGTTTGATAATTAGAAGTTAATTAGTATTTTGATAGGTTAATCTAGTTTTGTAATTTAATTTAGGATTTTTAAAATTTTAGTTTTGGTAAAGAAATGTGAAAGAAATTAATAAAAAAGAAGAAAAAACCGGAATTGGGCCAAATTCACCCAAACCCAATCAAATACACTTGAAACCGCCCCAGTCCAGCCCAAAATTAACCCGACCCACTTCATCATAGACCGATCCGGTCTCGTAACCCATCCAAACGGTGCCGTCTCTCTTAAGTGAGAGATCCAGGCCATCGATTTTGCTTGATCGGACGGTCGAGATTAAATCACCCCTTTCATATATAAGCCTAATATCCTACCCAGCCCCCCCTAAGCCAAACCCTCACCGATCTCTCTCTAACCTAGAGACCCCTGTAACGCCACCATACTCCGCCGCCCTCCGCCTACCGAAAATCGCCTCACGGCGGTTCCGGTAGGCCAAACCTCCCCAAATTAACACCATGGATTCTCCCAAGCACCCTCTACACGGATCTGGCAGTGGTTAGTTTCGAATGTTACTCGAACACTTCGAATATCAATTCGAAGTTCGCCGGAACTTGAACATTCATCCCAAACCACTTCAAATTCACGCCAATCACTCCTCACACCTCCCTCACACCCCTACTAACCCTGGCTTAGCTCGAATCTCACCAGAAATGTTAAAGCCCTAAAGCCAAGCCTCAAGAACCCTAGAACCCAAAATTAGGGATTTTGCCGAGTCAACGGTATTTGAAGGCAATAGACCTTAATTGGAGTGTTTTTCGTTTGAAAAACACTTCAATTAAAGTCCGTTTACTTCAAAAGAGTGCAAACTCGAAGCCTTCGGAGCCGAGTCCGTCCAATTTTGATCCCTCTTCTTGAGGTATCTCATTTTTCATTTTTTTTCTTCTGTTTTATTGTTGTGTTCATTGTATTGATTTAGTTGTTCGTTTGTGTCTGTTTTGTGATTGATTTTAATCTTCTCTGCTTCTACCTCGAAAGGCCTTTATTTGGTCATTCTTATTTCTGTTGTATGTCAGAGTGTATTAAGATATAGAAATACGAATTGGTTGTAATCGATACTCAAGTAGCTAAATTCTGCATTTTATGTTTTGTTTGCCTGGGCATTTCGAATCACTGAGTCAATGATTGATTGTTGTTGCTTATATGAGTTATACGAATATTGTCGATTAGTTTCATAGGTCTGTTTATTAAAGTTTTATGGTAGAAATTGACACTGCAAATCACATGTTGAATCACTGTTGGATCGAGATTTGTCTTTGAACTTTGGTGTAATTAAGTGATGTTTGGATATAGCTGAAAGATCCCTTGAATCAAGAGATTAGTATTTTAGGATTAAATGTCCTGCACAGCCTAGTGGAGCCTGCTGTTACAGCAGGACACTCCACCAGTTTTGCACTTAACATTTAAATTAATTTAAGCCCACACTTAAACAAGGTTTAGTGGTTAAAACAGAGAGGATAATGGGCTGGCAGAGGGGAGGATGGGCAGAGTTTGTTTTTCTGATTATTGTATCTTTAAAGTTTCATTTGTTTTTCAACTATAAGTATAGGGTTAAAAAACAGAGTGAGGGATCCTTTTTTCTGGAGAGCATACATTAGAAAAGGATTTGAAAAAGAGAGTATTCTGAAAGGTAGAGAGGGACAGATATACATAAGAGAGAAATATAGTTCTGAAAAGAAGCTTGAAAGCATTGCTACACTACTAAGTTTTGAGCTCCATTTGCCAAACTATCTGAAGCATTGCTGCCTGTGTCTCCATTTCAAAACTGGTCCAGTGTTCCCTTTTCTTGTTTGTTGAAACTCACTTGAAATACACTTTTGGGAGGGTTCAGCTAAGTGTTGATTCTGCTAAGTCGCTTAAGATTGGGGGTTTCGAGCTGTTGGCATCATTCAGTTGTTGATTGGTTTATCTCTGTTAATTCGAGATCATTTGGGAATACTTGGGGTATTCTGTTTGCTGCCTTGGTATCTCTGGAACTTACAAACTGGTTCTTTTAAGTGTGCTGGGTCTATTTTGTTGTTTGCAACTATTTGGGATTCTGGGTTGGAATTGGTATTCCGGTGACTTGCTGTTTGGTTATTGTTGTACTGCTGATTGCTATACTGTTGTCATTGCTCACTCTTCTTCCTATTTCCATATTCCAGGTACACATCCCTATCATTGTAGCTCCTTGATTCGAAAAGGATATAAAGCCTGAAGCTCTCTTTTAAATCTGTTTAACACATGTAGCTGTCCAATGCTCCTTATGTTTGTATGAGTACATGTAATTAAATCTGTCATACTGGTTTGGGTTGTGAAAATGCATTTAGATCCAAAACACACTGTCATTGGACATGTATAGGAACTTGAGTTATTCCTGCTGTATCTATGCTTAAATCTTCTCTATTCATGGTGTGCGACTTCCAAATCTGTTAATACTAGATCTTATGTTAAAATTGAGATTAATCATCTGTTTAAGTAGAAAGTTTAAGGTGATTTGAACACCCGTGAGGAATGATATCTTGAACTTGCAAAAAATATGTGACAGTGGCTCTTTGAGGATTCTTTGAATTCAAAGTAAGTTTTCTCTATATAATTGTCCATCATAGCCTCGAATCTACTCACTTAGTTAGCTAGTCGTGTATTTACTCGAATCGGTTATAGTTGAGTAGGATTTTGTCACATTGTAGAAATGTGTACGTTATTATTCAACTGAACGACGTAATTAGATTAAAGGAATCGGGGGTGCATTTCATGTGACCCGACTCCAATTTTGAACAAGATTAAATAAAGCATGTCAGGAACCACAGGTGCATTTCATGTAGTGTGGCTTGCGACATGTTTTAAATAATTTTGAATCAACTCCTAAATAAATATAGCGGGATGTAGTTCGCTTTAAATTAGAATTAGAGGTGTGCCTCACCTAACAAGTTATACAAATCGCGGGGCCCTCATAAATGTATATGTAAGAATGTTTAGATTTCGAGATGTGCCGTTTCTTAGCAAATTTCATGGCCTTCTCAAAAGTATAAATAAGTAATCGCTCTGGGCGCGTATTTTAATAATTTCACCTTCTTAAATATGGGCGTGCATTTCATGCGGCCCAGATCCAAATCCCAAATGTTGAATAAGAATGTGTCGAGGAGCCGGGTGCATTTCATGTGACGTGATTCGAAACATATTTTTAGGCAATATTCTCTTTCGTAAATAATAATAGTAATAAAAGCGGTAAAAAGATATTAATTTGTATTAAGTACATAACTGTAAAAAATCAGATAAATAAGCCGAATATGGCAGTTAAGCGACCGTGCTAGAACCACGGAATTCGGGAATGCCTAACACCTTCTCCCGGGTTAACAGAATTCCTTATCCGGATTTCTGGTTCGCGGACCCTTAAATAGAGTCAAACTTTTCCTCAATTCGGGTTTCAAACCGGTGACTTGGGACACCATAAATCTCCCAAGTGGCGACTCCGAATCTCTCGATAAATGAACCCCGTTTTGGTTGTCCTTTAATTGGAAAAACTCTCTTTTATATCTCGCGCCATCGCGGGTAAGCGTAAAAAAGGGGTGTGACACTTAGCACATTAATCATGAACATATAGGGAAATCGGAAATAAACAAATACATCAATTATTCCGAGCTCGAATTCTTAAACCCTGAACCGAAGTCCTAGGTTTCTTGTCCCCAGAAGAGTCGCCAGAGCTGTCACACCTCCTTTTTACGCTTACTACACCGAAGGTATTAATACAACCCGTGAAAGGCATAATAAAGGAGTTTTTTCACTTAAAGGACAGTCGGAATGGGATTTATATATTTAGATCCAGAGTCACCACTTGGGAGATTAATGGTGCCCAAGTCACCGGTTGAATCCCAAACCGAGGAAATATGACTCTGTTAATAGTCCGTTAACCAGAAATCTGGATAAGGAATTCTGTTAATCCGGGAGGTGTTAGGCAATCTCGAATTTCGTGGTTCTAGTACAGTCGCTCAACTGTTATATTTTCTTTTATCTGATTTCTATATATATTATATTTATATATGTCTTTAATAACTCGCTTTTATTATGGAAATTTTACAAGAATTGCAACGTCATAAAAATGTGTTTCAGACTATACCGTACCAGTACACATGTGGCCTTTAACACATTTCGACTTCGTTGAGATTTGAATTTGGGTCACATAAATGTACACACGTATTTAAGAAAGTAATATTATTAAAAATCGCGCCTAAAGCCTACGTATATGTTAACTTTTGGAAACATCGTGAAATTCACTAAACGGTCCTTGCAAGTCTAAAAATTTTACAAACAATTATTGAGGGCCCCACAATTGTACATTTTATTTTGGCGGGGCTTGCCTAATTTTTATTATTAAAGGTTATACCTAGCACAACTAAGTTTTCTATTTTTGGTCTTGTTTTCTAAGGACAATTAACTCATAAAAATAGAAATTTGAATATTGAATTCAAGCCCGGATTTAAACAAAAGGATATAACCTTCGAGCTTGAACCCGTTACTTAATTCAAACACCGATTTCTATATTTATAATTTAATTTCCCTTTCCCCATTATAATTTTATTGTACTAAATTCATACTAGCTTCAGGCCTTCCGTGTAGTTTGTCCCCATAGAACATTTCACCAATTTTGGGCCTCAGGAATTTCGGGCCCAGCAAGATCAGGTAAGTCTCAAAATTGTACCAGGCTAAATTATCTAAGGCTATTAGGCGTTATACTTATCTAAATTTTAATGCGAACATTGAACAAAAGAATAGAATTTTTAGACTAACCTAGATATATTTTCAATAATACCGTATAAATTAACTAAGAGACCTTGGTATTTTTATATTCACACTTATCAATTTATTTACATACTAGTAGTTCTACATATTACTAAGACAGAATTCAAATAAGTGGCAATTTTAAAGTCTAATTAGACATGAATTGAATTATTGATGACATTATTATCACTAAGAGTAGATTCGAAATCAATGTGGTAATTGTTAGCTTCTTTCAATCAAAGCTAGGCTAAAACAAATTGAAGCTTGCAAACGATTTTCAAATCTCATTTAAAACTGGTTGTTCGTGATCATTTAAGATCCAGCAACTTTTAGCTAAATCAGATTCTAGTATTATTACAAATTCACTACTATCATTAATCTAATATAGAGATCTATACAGTCCTCTAGTTAACATGTTTCAAATACGACTACTTTACTGTAATAAACTAAAGTATTGTAAAGTTCAAACAGTCCGAGTCTATATAGTATAGTTACATATTCAGACTACTCCTAATGAATACAAGGATTTTTTATCAGATCAAATATAAAGTGAAAAACAAATTGAAATAGCACATAATCATTTATTTCTATCTTTGTCGACTTGAATTACATTAGCCGGTAATAGAGTTGTACCTAGAAATAGAAGGAGATCAATGAGATTCTAAATTAAAAGTTAGAAAATAAGGATCAGCAGTAGAGTTCAACAGCATTCAACTACAGATATAGCTTCAGCACACCAGATTCAAACCAACGGGAGTAACAAATCACCAGAAAACCAACACTTGAGTGATATTGTTCAACTTTCTATCGTGATTGACAATCAGATCAAAATAACCTTCAGATTACTCTAAGAATCAATGTAACAGTAGAAGTTTGAACTGTTTTTGATATTTTTTGGATTTTTGAAATCGGGACTTGTGAGAATTCAGATCGAAAATAGCAGAAATTGTTAAGTAGATTTCAGATGTTCGAAACTTATTCAAAGAGGCCAAGTGAGGCCTATTTATAGAATAGAAAGGGAAGGAATTTTAAATTTCTAGTAATTATCCCTTAGTCCTCCCTTTTATTACAATTATATCCTTATTGTTTTCTATTTTAGTCGATTTTTCCTTCATATTAACGCAGAATTACTCTTTTTCCCCTGTCTAGAATGTTCCATTTTAGTATTTTTACCCTTTTACCCCTACTTATATTTGGTATTTTATTGAATTGCCCTTTTTATTGCCCATATTACCCCCACTTCCTAAATTTTATTACAATTGAACAATTTTTGTATTCCTAAATCGCCCCTGAACACAAATCCTATTTGCCAATTACCCTTACTGCTTTTACCCCTTTATCCCTTAGATTTAATTAATTTTACAAAATTAACCTACCTCTAATTTTAGAATTATCAAACAAAAGATGTAATCAGCTATAACCAATCACTTATACTAATTAACCCTAACTAATTATCTAAAATCAATTACTAATCATTTATTAACAAATTCAGAAACTAAAACAAACACAATCAAATTTACTGGATATCCAACTATTTTTAATTATCAATTTCAATTTAAAACAAAAATAGAAATCGAAATCAATGATAACCAAAATCTAAAATTTCTAGAAACAAATCAAACAAACATTTTATTCTTATTAAACCCTAATTAATATCAACAGTCAACACAAAAAATTATCAAAGGCTAAAAAATTATTTGTTTATCTTTTATCCTTTTTTTCTCAAAACAGTATTAACTTTAGACAAATCAAAAACTAAAAATAATAATAAAAAAAGTCTAGACCATCAAGAATTCAAAGAGAAGTAAAAGAAAAATCAAAAGAAATAGTCAGAACACTTAGCTTTTTTTCGGACGTTTATTTTCTTTCTTTCCATCTTCCTTTCTTTCTTTCTTCTCTTTTTAGTTTAAAAGACTTTTCAGAATATCAGGGGTTTGGAGTACCCATTTTCTTGGACTCTTGGTGTAACGACCCGGCCGGTCATTTTTTATATTTATGCCCTGATCCCCAATTTAACTATTTTTCTAAGTTCATTTCTCTTATTGTAGTATGCCAGGAGGTTCGGTTCTAGAATTTGGAGTGTTTTGGGACACTTAGTCCCTAAATATGAGCTTTATAGTTGAAAAATGGTCCATATTCAGAATGTTGTTAAGATGACCTCGGAACGGAAATCCGATGGTTTCATTAGCTCCGTTAGGTGATTTCGGGGGAGGGGGGGGGAGAGCGATCGGAATGTATATTGGAGGTCGGTAGCTCATTTAGGCTTGAAATGCCGAAGTTTGGAATTTTTAGAAATCCGATCGATAGGTGAGATTTTGATCCGGGTGTCGGAATGGAATTCGGACAGTTGTAGTAGCTTCGTTAGGTGTTTTGGATATGTCTGCAAATTTTCAGGTCATTCGGGCATCGTTTGGTCGGGTTTTTGATAGCATGTAGGTTTCGGAAGTTTGGTTGAAACTTAGGCTTGAATCCGCTATACTTTGATGATTTTTGTGTTTAATGATATGTTTTAATGATTGGAACAAGTTCGTATCGTGATTTGGAGTAGTTTGGTGGTTTTGGTTGAGGTCCCGGGGGTCTCGGGGGTGTTTCCGGGGGTCAAACAGACCATTTTAGGTTGATGAAACAGGTCAGATTTCAGCTGTTGGTGTTGCAAAATTTTTGTTCTCTGCGATCGCATCCTTACTCACGCGATCGCGTAGTGTAATTATGGAGGTGGCCTAATTCCTTCAATGCGATCGCGAAGTTCCCTCATGCAATCGCATAGTTGATAGTTTTCCTTCTCTGCGATCGCAGGGCCATTTATGCGATCGTAGAGCAATATAATCCAGCCTTACGCGATCGCAGGCCTGCCATCGCGATCGCATAGAGTATGTCCCAGAGCTTCAAAATACTTCTTCTACACGATCGCATCTACACTCCTGCGATCGCATAGACCAATATCAGTCCCAAAAATATTTCTTCTCCGCGATCGCATCCCTTTCATGGGATCGTAGTGAAGAAGATGCCTAGGCAGACAGATTTAATCTCAATTTCGAGGGTTTCTTCATTTTATCACATTTTGACTTCTAAAGCTCGGTTCTTGGCGATTTTTTAAGAGATTTTCACCTAGGCAATTTGGGTAAGTGTTTCTCACTCGATTTTGATCAACTTCCATGAATCTCCTCCTAAATTTACCTTTTAATTGCAGTTTTTAATGTGAAATTGGATGAAAGTTCATCGACCAAACTATTGGGTTTTGCGGGGCCATTTGACCTCCGATATGGGAGATTTCTCGTTATGTCTTTCGGGCTGACTAATGCCCCAGCAGCTTTTATGCATTTGATGCACAGTGTATTCAGGCCATATCTGGACTCGTTCGTGATTATTTTCATTGATGATATTTTGGTATATTCCCGGAGTCGGGAAGAGCACGAGCAGTACCTGCGGATAGTGTTTCAGACTATGAGGGAAAAGCAATTATATGCAAAGTTCTCTAAATGTGAAGTTCTTGTTGAATTCCGTGGCATTCTTAGGTCACATGGTATCAAGTGAGGGCATTCGGGTGGATCCGAATAAGATAAAGGTTGTGCGGAGTTGCCTTTGGCCCTCCTCGACTACAGAGATTCGCAGTTTCCTTGGCTCGGCGGGTTACTACCGTCATTTTGTGGAGGGGTATTCATCGATTGCATCCCCTATGACTAGTTTGACCCAGAAGGGTGATCCACTTCAGTGGACAGAGGAGTGTAAGGCAAGCTTTCAAAAGCTCAAGACAGCTTTGACTTCGGCCCCTATCTTGATGTTGCCTACAGGTTCGGAGTCCTATACGGTATATTGTGATGCCTCACAAGTTGGACTCAGCGCAGTATTGATGCAGGACGGTAGGGTGATTGCCTACGCATCCCGACAACTGAAGGTACATGAAAATAACTACCCTGTCCACGATCTTGAGCTAGCTTCTATTGTTCACGCCTTGAAGATTTGGCGTCATTATTTGTATGGGGTTCCTTTTGAGATCTACACTGATCATCGGAGCTTGCAGCACTTACTTAAGCAGAAGGACCTGAACATGCGTCAGAGGAGATGGTTGGAGCCGTTAAAGGACTATGATATTACTATTTTCTATCATCCGGGCTAGGCCAATGTAGTTGCCGATGCCTTGAGTCACCGAGCGGAGAGTTTGGGGAGTTTGGCATATTTACCAGCTTCGGAGAGGCCTATGGTGATGGATGTTCAAGCTTTAGCCAGGCGGTTTGTTAGACTAGATCTTTCGGAGCCCAGTCGGGTTCTGGCCTGTGTGGTTTCTCGGTCGTCTCTATTTAATCGCATCAGAGAGCGGCAGTTTGATGACCCTTATTTGCAGGATCTTTAGGACAAGGTTCGGCGTGGTGATGCCCGAGATGTCACCATTGGGGATGATGGGGTGATAAGGATGCAGGGGCGTATTTGTGTGCCCAATGTAGATGACCTTCGAGAGTTGATTCTAGCAGAGGCCCACAGCTCGCGTTATTCCATCCATCCGGGTGCCACGAAGATGTATCAGGACTTGAGGCAGCATTACTGGTGGAGGCGGATGAAAAAGATATAGTTGACTATGTTTCTAGGTGCCTCAACTGCCAGCAGGTGATGTATGAGCATCAGCGTCCAGGTGGGTTAATGCAGCAAATTGAGATCCCAGAGTGGAAATGGGAGTGCATCACCATGGACATTGTATCTGGACTACCACGGACTGTGAGGAAGTTTGATTCCATTTGGGTCATTGTGGATCGGCTGACCAAGTCTGTAAGGCCCCGTAAAAATTTTTGTGCATGAAACCTAGTAGCTATAATGTCATGGTCCGAATAATGTGTTAGGAATGCGTAGAATTCTTCACGGCGAGCAAACTCGCCGTGGTTCGGACCCTTGGTAGTGATTTAAGTTTCAAAAATGTAGAGAATTAATTTTTCCGAAAAATGTCAATTCTGCGGTCAAGAATGCGACCGCAGATCTACTATGCGGACCGCATTCTTGCCGCAGACCTTAACAGAAGTCTCCCAAAAATCATGTTGAAAATGCGGTCGATATGCGATCGCATAATGAATCTGCGGTGCACTTTGCGACCGCAGATCAAGAATGCGGACCGCATATTGGTCGCATTCTGTAACAGAACTCGAGTGAATTTTGAGGCCATTCCGCGGTCACTATGCGGACCGCATGTTGATTCTGCGGTCGCAAAGTGCACCGCAGAATTGACCCCGACCCAGATTTTTGTAACATTTTGACCCGATCTCTTCTTTAATATAACACCTTTCACCCTCATTTTCTCATATCATCTTACCAAAATTAGAGAGAGAAGAGAGGGGTTTTAGAGAGAGAAGTTCTTCATCTTCAAAGATTGTTCCAACCACTTAATTCCAAAGGATCCTAGGGCAAGGATTCAACTTCCCCAATCTTTTCAAGGTAAAAACCCTAACTATTTTCTCAAATTTTCAGATTTAAAATGGGTTAAGAGAGGTTTGCATATAATAGCTTTGAAAATGGAATTCTACACTCATGCATGATTATTGAACTTGATTTTTTTGTAAAAAGAAGTGAGTAGAAGTAAGAGTCTTCAAGAACAAGGTTGTCAAGAGTAGGAAATCTTGGGTAAGCATAAAGTAGGAGGTTAAAGGAAGGAAATTCGACACCAGGTATGTATGGCTAATTTTGATTCTTGTGAAATCACCTATATGCGTGAAATTTGTTTGGTTCGAGTTAAATTGCCAAATTGTGTGAAATTCTTGTATGTTGTGTTGGATATTCAAAGTTGTTGTTGAACTATGAGTGATGTAATATGAGATTTGAGTCGAAAGATAAATGAGAGTTGAATTTGGTAAAAGAATCTGTGAATAATGGCTATGATGGCATATATGGTACTTTGTGGAAAAGAAACGAAACATTTGAGGATTGGTAAGTCATTGAACAATATGGTATGGATACTCTTGATTTTGGAACACTTGTAACTTGGTTGTGATATTGGCTTGAGAAGTAATTGTGAACATGAACTAACCTGTAAGTTGCGTATTTGAATTTGTTGAAATTGTGTGAAGTGCCTTATCTGCTGTTTGAAATTGTTGGGTTTTAAACTGTAAGGTGGGATCGGGTTGCGTGCCGCAACATGAGGAAATAAGGTGTGGGTTGGGGTGATAAGGGTGGCCGAGGTAATAAGGGTGGTCGGGGGTAATAAGGATGGAAAGCGATCGAAATCGCTATTGAAAATTGATATAAAAATCAATAATGTGAAATTGTGAAAGGAGACAGCAGGAGAGTTTGCAACCTGGGGGCACTGATTGCCCCTATGTTTGACTACTTGCAATTTATGTGGTTGATTGGTTATTGTTCTATTTGTTGACCTTGAACGTGCTTGTGTTGAGGCTTATCTGAAATGAGTAAAAGGTGGAAAACATGGTTGGCTGGCTTGATTAGTTTTGATGTAATTTAATGGCTTGAGTTTACTTGGGACAAAGTTTGTCCATACATGCCAGTACAATTCAAGTGTACTGACGTCCCTTTTGCCGGGGACGCTACATTCGTGTTATGATTGTAGGTGGATCAGTAGCGGGCACTTCAGCTCATCGGCAGTAGTATCCTTCTCCTTCCACTGCCCGTTTTGGTGAGCCCCTTTCTTCCTCGGGGCCCTGTGTGGTTCATGCCACTTTTGTTTAGATTTCATTTTGGTTTTGTAAGGTATAGCCGGAGCCTTGTTACCGGCAAGTATTGTATTCCCCTTTGTATCCTAGAGGCTCTGTAGACATGTAAACTGTGGGACTCCAGTCTTATGTATATATTATGTTATGTCGGGCGTTGTAAAAATTGCAAACTTGTTAATGAATCACTCGTATAGTTTTATTTGTTTAATGTGAAATCATTCATGGTTAGTAAGATATTTGGTTAATGAGAAACAATCAACATAGGGGTAACGCGTGGGAATGAAAGGCACCCAGGTCCGCTTGACTGGGGCAACCCGGTCGGGCGCCGGTCATGTTCCCCGATTTGGGGCGTGACAAACTTGGTATCAGAGCCTAAGGTTTTTAAAGTGTCCTAGGATGTCTCGGAGCCGTGTCTAGTAGTGCCCTTCTTATCGGTGTGTTGTCGACCACATTTGATAAGTTGGGGGCTACACGGGCATTTAGGAATTTACCTATTTATTTGTTAATATATATCGTGCGGCAAAGTACAATGTGGAAATATTTGTGTCTAATTCGCGCCTTGTTCCCAAATTTTCAGAATATGGCGCCTAAGAAGAAGGCTAGACTCGGACTTGGGGCCAATGCCGGCCCAAGTGCGGCTGCTAATCATGTACCCGATGACGTGGGCGAGAATGACCCACCAGTCCTGAATTTGCCTGGCCCATCTGTTCAAAACCCAAGTGTCCCTATTCCAGCTGCGGCAGAGGATGCCACCATTCCTCCTACCAGTGTTCCAGACTCAGATACAGTTCCCGCTTCGGGCTCCGGTATCTCTAATGAGGATCTTAGGGGAGCCATTCATATGTTAACACAGTTAGTGGCCGCCCAGGCCCAGAGATCCCATGATAGCCCCTGCATCCTCCAGCGGACAGGGAGATTCCTACGGCTCCAGAGTCCACCAGTTCTTGCGGTTGGCCCCTCCAGAATTCTCAGGTACTGATCCAGAGGCTGACCCACAGGATTTCCTTGAAGAGATATACAAGACCCTCAGAGTGATGAAGGCTACAGATATAAAGGGGGTAGAGTTGGCCTCTTACAGGCTGAAGGGAGCGGCACGTTCATGGTTCGAAATGTGGGAGGATTCCCGTGAGGAAGGGAGCCCTCCGGCCAGATGGGATGAGTTCGTGGATGCATTCATGGACCACTTCTTGCTTGCCGAGGTGATGGCAGCCCGTGCCACGGAGTTCGAGGTCCTCAAACAGGGCAGTATGAGTGTTTGGGAGTATCGCATGGAGTTCGTAAGGTTGTCCAAGTACGCTCCTCATTTAGTGTCGACCATGGATGCCCGGGTTCGACGGTTTGTTCAGGGCCTTAGCCCTTTGGTAGTGAATGAGGCCGCCACAGCAGCTTTGCACTCGGATATGAACTATGGGAGGATCGTGGGGTTTGCTCAGGCCACAGAGGCCAGGAAATTGAAGATTCGTGCAGAAAGAGAAAGTAGCAGCAGGGCCCGGTCAATGGGTCATTCAGGAAGATCACTTCCAAGGAAAGGGTCATCAGGGCCATCCCAGTCATATGCTCAGTCCTCCACGAGTGCAACGCCATCCGTGCACAGTCATCAGCAGGGCAGTTACTCGAGACCCGGTTCAGACAGCAGGAGGTCTCGTCAGTCTGGTCGTCCTGGGGTGAGATCCCAGCAGCAGGGGAGACCTACATGCCCCAAGTGTGGGAGATTTCATATAGAGACTTGCTACTTTGACCTTCCAGTGTGCTTCGGGTGCGGGGTGAGAGGTCACATTCAGCGGGACTGCCGTGCACCCCGTCAGGGTATAGGTAGGGGATCTGCTCAGTCATCCGGTTCTTCGGCTGCTACATCATCAGCGCGTACTCCAGCATCAGCAGGGCATGGTTCAGCTAGGGGTGGAGCTCATGGTAGGGGTGGTCCTAGCCGATTCTATGCATTGAGTGGCCGCCAGAATGCCGAGGCTTCTCCAGATGTTGTTACAGGTATCCTGTCTGTTCAGACTATTGATTGCTATGCCCTTATTGATCCAGGGTCCTCCTTGTCTTACGTTACTCCATTCATTGCTTCAAGTTTTGGGATAGAACCCGAACAGCTTCATGAGCCGTTCTCCGTGTCGACTCCGGTTGGTGATTCTATTTCAGCCTCACGAGTCTATAGAAATTGTGTTGTCACGGTGAGTGGTCGTGTTACCACAACCGATCTTATTGAGCTTGGGATGGTTGATTTTGATGTAATTATGGGGATGGATTGGCTCTATTCATGCTTTGCCAGGCTTGACTGTCGGACGAGAGTTATAAGGCTTGAGTTCCCTAACGAGCCAGTTATTGAATGGAGAGGAAATAGTGTAGTGCCAAGGGGTAGGTTTATTTCCTACCTTAAGGCTTCGAAGATGATTAAGAAGGGGTGTATCTATCACTTGGTTCGGGTAACAGACACCACCTCAGAGGTGCCTACCCTCGAGTCCATGCAAATTGTGAATGAATATCCTGAGGTGTTTTCGGATGAGCTTCCAGGCATTCCGCCGGATAGGGATATTGATTTTGGGATCGATGTATTGCCAGATACTCAGCCAATATCCATTCCACCATACAGAATGGCGCCAGCAGAGTTAAGGGAGTTAAAAGAGCAGCTGAGGGATTTATTAGAGAAAGGGTTCATACGACCGAGTATGTCGCCGTGGGGTGCTCCGGTTCTTTTTGTCAGAAAGAAGGATGGGTCACTTCGAATGTGTATTGATTATCGGCAGCTCAACAAAGTCACCATCAAGAATAAATATCCTTTGCCTCGAGTGGATGATCCGTTTGACCAATTGCAGGGAGCGAAGTTCTTCTCAAAGATTGATTTACGGTCTGGGTACCACCAGTTGAAAATTAGGGAGTAGGATATTCCTAAGACCGCCTTCAGAACTCGTTACGGTCACTTCGAGTTTTTGGTCATGTATTTTGGGCTAACCAATGCCCCAGCAGCTTTCATGGACCTTATGAATCGGGTTTTCAGGCCATTCCTAGATTCCTTTGTAATTGTATTCATTGACGACATCCTCATCTACTCTCGGAGCAGGGAAGATCATGCCATTCACCTCAGAGCAACATTGCAGACCCTTCATCAGCATCAATTGTACGCCAAGTTCTCAAAATATGAGTTTTGGTTGGAGTCCGTAGCCTTTCTAGGGCATGTTATTTCCAGTGAGGGGATTAAGGTGGATCCTCAGAAGATTGCGGCAGTGAAAGATTGGCCTAGACCCACGACCCCGACAGAGATTCGCAGCTTTTTGGGTCTGGCAGGTACTATCGGAGGTTTGTAGAGGGATTCTCAACCCTCGCCTCCCCATTGACTAAATTGACGCAAAAGGCAGTTAAGTTCCAGTGGTCCGAAGCATGTGAGAAAAGTTTCCAGGAATTGAAGTCAAGATTGAACTCGGCACCAGTATTGGCCTTGCCAGAAGGCACAGAGGGATTTGTGGTTTATTGTGATGCCTCCAAAGTCGGTTTGCGGTGTGTATTGATGCAGCGTGGGAAGGTCATAGCTTATGCTTCCAGGCAACTTAAGAACCATGAGAAGAATTATCCGACGCATGATTTGGAGCTTGCAGCTGTTGTGTTTGCCTTGAAAATATGTCGGTACTATCTTTATAGGGTTCATGTAGATGTGTTTTCGTACCACAAGAGCCTCCAGTATTTGTTAAAGCATAAGGAACTGAATCTGAGGCAATGGCGGTGGTTATAATTTCTTAAGGACTATGATATAAACATATTATACCATTCAAGGAAGGCAAATGTGGTAGCCGATGCTCTTAGTCAAAAATCCATGGGTAGTTTGGCTCATTTGGGTATGGATCAGAGACCCTTGGCTCGGGAGGTTTACCAATTAGCCAGTTTGGGGGTTCGTATCTCGGCGTCAGACGAGGGGGATGTTTTGGTGCATAATGGAGCAGAATCATCACTGGTCGCGGAAATCAAGGAAAAACAGTGCATGGATCAAGCATTGGTTCGGGTGAAGGAAGCAGTTGTGAATAACAAGACCTCATCATTTGTACTCAGCAGCGAGGATGGTGCATTGCGGTGCCAAGGTAGACTATGTGTTCCGGATGTGGACGAGCTTTGGGAGAGGGTAATGGTAGAGGCTCATATTTCCAGGTATTCGGTGCACCCTGGTTCCACGAAAATGTATCATGATCTCAAGGAGATTTATTGGTGGAACGGTATGAAAAGGGGTGTAGCAAGCTTTGTAGCTAAATGTCCGAGCTGTCAACAAGTGAAGGCCGAGCATCAACGGCCTGGTGGATTAACTCAACTTATAGAAATACCAAGGTGGAAATGGGAGATGATCAATATGGATTTCGTGGTGGGGTTACCTCGCACTCAGCGTAAGTTTGACTCAATATGGGTGATAGTGGATCGACTCACCAAATCAGCTCACTTCCTGCCAGTCAAGTCCACTGATACTGCGGAGCAATATGCAAGGTTGTACATCAAGGAGATAGCAAGGCTTCATCGCACTCCACTTTGTATTATCTCGGATCGCGGGGCTCAGTTCACAGCTAACCTTTGGAAGAAGTTTCAGCAAGGTTTGGGAACTCAGGTGAATCGCAGCACAACTTTCCATCCACAAACCGACGGTCAAGCCGAGCGGACCATTCAGACGCTTGAAGATATGTTGCGGGCTTGTGTCTTAGATTTTAAAGGTAATTGGGATGAACACTTACCACTGATAGAATTTGCTTACAATAACAGCTATCATGCTAGCATTCAGATGGCCCCATTTGAGGCATTGTACGGGAGAAGATGTAGATCGCCAATCGGGTGGTTTGAGGTAGGTGAAGCGGAATTGCTAGGGCCGGATATGGTGTACGAAGCTATGGAAAAGGTCAAGGTTATTCAGGAGAGAATGAAAACAGCACAGAGTCGTCAAAAGTCCTATGCAGACGTTCGTCGAAGGGATTTGGAGTTTCAAGTCGATGATTGGGTGTTCTTGAGAGTATCTCCTATGAAGGGAGTCATGCGATTCGGAAAGAAAGGGAAATTGAGTCCTAGGTATGTCGGGCCATATCGGATCGTTCAAAGGATTGGTCAAGTTGCTTATAGGCTAGAGTTGCCTCCCGAGATGTCATCAGTGCATCCGGTATTCCATGTGTCCATGTTGAAGAAAGTGATTGGAGATCCATCCACCATCATGCCAGTCGAGGCTATAGAGGTTAATGAAGATTTGTCATATGAAGAAGTCCCAGTTGCCATTCTTGATAGGCAAGTCCGTAAGTTGAGAAATAAGGAAGTTGCCTCTGTTAAAGTATTGTGGCGAAGTCAACAAGTTGAGGAGGCCACATGGGAAGCGAAAAAAGAGATGAAGGAAAAGTACCCCCATTTGTTTGATCAAGCCTAGAAGAAATTAGGTGACCCTTCTACTCCTAGTAACTGTCATCTTGTCCAAGTCGTTTCTCTCTTAGTATTAGTGAAGTCTCCTTCATTTTGTAATGAGTTAAATGTGTTGTTGCCTTGGGTCACTTGAACCTTTCTTGATAAATGAAATCCTTATAAATATTCATGTGTTAAATAAACAACTAATAGTAAGTGTAGATTGGTAATGGTTTGTTGGTGTGTACATAGTGTATTAAGATGGTTAAACAAGGTAAGAACTCATTATGTGCAATTGTAACAATGTGATAGAACATGTGCATTCGTTTAGGTAAGAAAGTGTATACCAGTTGTGGAAAGTGTTGTATTTGTGTATTGTTGTTTGGTAATGTGTTTCGGGGGCCCTCTGACAGGTGGATATGTCCATAATACAAAGGAAACTCCGGCGAAATTTTTCTAAAATATAAGAGTTAGTCAAAATTTTGATAGCTTGCATATCATGTCTTTCAAAACCAATTTATTTTCAAAGTCCTCATTCGAGGACGAATGATCTTAAGGGGGGGAGGATGTAAGGCCCCGTAAAAATTTTTGTGCATGAAACCTAGTAGCTATAGTGTCATGGTCCGAATAATGTGTTAGGAATGCGTAGAATTCTTCGCGGCGAGCAAGCTCGCCGCGGTTCGGACCCTTGGTAGTGATTTAAGTTTCAAAAATGTAGAGAATTAATTTTTCCGAAAAATGTCAATTCTGCGGTCAAGAATGCGACCGCAGATCTGCTATGCGGACCGCATTCTTGCCGCAGACCTTAACAGAAGTCTCCCAAAAATCATGTTGAAAATGCGGTCGATATGCGATCGCATAATGAATCTGCGGTGCACTTTGCGACCGCGGATCAAGAATGCGGACCGCATATTGGTCGCATTCTGTAACAGAACTTGAGTCATTTTTGAGGCCATTCTGCGGTCACTATGCGGACCGCATGTTGATTCTGCGGTCGCAAAGTGCACCGCAGATTTGCCCCGGCCCAGATTTTTTGTAACATTTTGACCCGATCTCTTCTTTAATATAACACCTTTCACCCTCATTTTCTCATATCATCTTACCAAAATTAGAGAGAGAAGAGAGGGTTTTAGAGAGAGAAGTTCTTCATCTTCAAAGATTGTTCCAACCACTTAATTCCAAAGGATCCTAGGGCAAGGATTCAACTTCCCCAATCTTTTCAAGGTAAAAACCCTAACTATTTTCTCAAATTTTCAGATTTAAAATGGGTTAAGAGAGGTTTGCATATAATAGCTTTGAAAATGGAATTCTACACTCATGCATGATTATTGAACTTGATTTTTTTGTAAAAAGAAGTGAGTAGAAGTAAGAGTCTTCAAGAACAAGGTTGTCAAGAGTAGGAAATCTTGGGTAAGCATAAAGTAGGAGGTTAAAGGAAGGAAATTCGACACCAGGTATGTATGGCTAATTTTGATTCTTGTGAAATCGCCTATATGCGTGAAATTTGTTTGGTTCGAGTTAAATTGCCAAATTGTGTGAAATTCATGTATGTTGTGTTGGATATTCAAAGTTGTTGTTGAACTATGAGTGATGTAATATGAGATTTGAGCCGAAAGATAAATGAGAGTTGAATTTGGTAAAAGAACTGTGAATAATGGCTATGATGGCATATATGGTACTTTGTGGAAAAGAAACGAAACACTTGAGGATTGGTAAGTCATTGAACAATATGGTATGAATACTCTTGATTTTGGAACACTTGTAACTTGGTTGTGATATTGGCTTGAGAAGTAATTGTGAACATGAACCAACCTGTAAGTTGCGTATTTGAATTTGTTGAAATTGTGTGAAGTGCCTTATCTGCTGTTTGAAATTGTTGTGTTTTAAACTGTAAGGTGGGATCGGGTTGCGCGCCGCAACATGAGGAAATAAGGTGTGGGTTGGGGTGATAAGGGTGGCCGAGGTAATAAGGGTGGTCAGGGGTAATAAGGATGGAAAGCGATCGAAATCGCTATTGAAAATTGATACAAAAATCAATGATGTGAAATTGTGAAAGGAGATAGCAGGAGAGTTTGCAACCTGGGGGGCACTGATTGCCCCTATGTTTGACTACTTGAAATTTATGTGGTTCATTGGTTATTGTTCTATTTGTTGACCTTGAACGTACTTGTGTTGAGGCTTATCTGAAATGAGTAAAAGGTGGAAAACATGGTTGGCTGGCTTGATAGTTTTGATGTAATTTAATGGCTTGAATTTACTTGGAACAAAGTTTGTCCATACATACCAGTACAATTCAAGTGTACTGACGTCCCTTTTTGCCGGGGGCGCTACATTCGTATTATGATTGTAGGTGGATCAGTAGCAGGCATTTCAGCTCATCGGCAGTAGTATCCTTCACCTTCCACTGCCCGTTTTGGTGAGCCCCTTTCTTCCTCGGGGCCCTGTGTGGTTCATGCCACTTTTGTTTAGATTTCATTTTGGTTTTGTAAGGTATAGTCGGAGCCTTGTTACCGGCAAGTATTGTATTCCCTTTTGTATCCTAGAGGCTCTGTAGACATGTAAACTGTGGGATTCTAGTCTTATGTATATATTATGTTATGTCGGGCGTTGTAAAAACTGCAAACTTGTTAATGAATCACTCGTATGGTTTTATTTGTTTAATGTGAAATCATTCATGGTTAGTAAGATATTTGGTTAATGAGAAACAATCAACACAGGGGTAACGCGAGGGAATGAAAGGCACCCAGGTCCGCTTGACTGGAGCAACCCGGTCGGGCGCCGGTCATGTTCCCCGATTTGGGGCGTGACAAAGTCCACCCATTTCTTACCTGTGTGCACCACTTACTCATCGGAGCGGCTGGCGGAGATCTACATCAAGGAGATAGTCTGGCTGCATGGTATTCCAGTCTCCATCATTTCAGACAGAGGCACTTAGTTCACTTCACGGTTCTGGAGAGCCGTGCAGCAGGAGTTAGTCACTCGGGTGGAGATGAGCATAGCGTTTTACCCCCAGAAGGATGGCCAGTCCGAGCGCACTATTCAGATTTTGGAGGATATGCTTCGTGCGTGCGTGATTGAGTTTGGAGGTTGATGGGATCATTTCTTGCCTCTGGTAGAGTTTGCTTATAACAATAGTTATCAGCCCAGTCTAGACAGAAGAGTTATGCGGGCAAGAAGGTCCGCGATGTGACTTTTATGGTTGGCGAGCGGGTTCTACTCTAGGTCCTGCCCATGAAGAGCGTCCTAAGGTTTAGGAAGAAGGGGAAGCTGAGTCCGAGATTCATTGGCCGTTTTGAGATTTTGAGGGGTGTTAGGGAGGTTGCTTAAGAGCTGGCCTTACTTCCCAGCCTAGCCGGAGTCCATCCCGTATTTCATGTCTCTATGCTCCGGAGATACCATGGTGACCCATCGCACGTGTTGGATTTCACTTCTGTTCAGCTAGACGAGGATATGTCTTATGTTGAAGAGCCAGTGGCCATTCTGGACAGGCAAATCAGAAAGCTAAGGTCAAAGAATATTGGTTCAGTGAAGGTCCAGTGGCAGGGTCAGCCGGCCAAGGAGGAAACTTGGGAGACAGAGCAGGATATGCGCAACCAATACCCTCATCTCTTCACCACTCCGGGTATGTTTTCTATGCTCGTTCGAGGACGGATGAATCTTTTAAGTGTGGGAATATGTAACGACCGGGCCGGTCTTTTTTGAAATTTACGCCCCGATCCCCAATTTAACTATTCCCCTAAGTTCATTTCTGCTATTGTAGTATGCCGGGAGGTTCGGTTTTAGAATTTGGCATTTTTTGGGACACTTAGTCCCTAAATGATAGCTTTATAGTTAAAACATGGCCCATATCCAGAACGGTGTTAAGACGACCTAGGAACGGAAATCCGATGGTTCCATTAGCTCCGTTAGGTGATTTCGGGGTTGGGAGCACGATCGGAATGTATTTTGGAGGTCCGTAGCTCAATTAGGCTTGAAATGCCGAAGTTTGAAATTTTGGCGAAAATCCGATCGATAGGTGATATTGTGATCCGGGAGTCGGAATGGAATTCCGACAGTTTCAGTAGCTTCGTTAGATGATTTTAGATATGTCTGCAAATTTTCAGGTCATTCGCACACCGTTTGGTCGGGTTTTTGATAGCATGTAGGTTTCGGAAGTTTTGGTTGAAACTTAGGCTTGAATCCGCTATAATTTTATGATTTTTGTGTTTAATGATATGTTTTTATGATTGGAACAAGTTCGTATCGTGATTTGGAGTAGGTTGGTGGTTTTGGTTGAGGTCCGAGGGGCCTCAGGGTGTTTCTGGGGGAATCAAACGGACCATTTTAGGTTGATGAAACAGGTCAGATTTCAGCTGTTGGTGTTGCAGACTTTTGTTCTCTACGATCGCATCCTTACTCATGCGATCGTGTAGTGTAATTCTGGAGGTGGCCTAATTCCTTCAATGCGATCGCGAAGTTCCCTCATGCGATCGCATAGTTGATAGTTTTCCTTCTCTGCGATCACAGGGCCATTTATGCGATCGCAGAGCAATATAATCCAGCCTTACGCGATCCCAGGCCTGCCATCGCGATCGCATAGAGTATGTCCCAGGCATTCAAAACACTTCTTCTACGCGATCGCATATACACTCCTGCAATTGCATAGACCAATATCAGGCCCAAAAATATTTCTTCTCCGCGATCGCATCTCCTTTCATGCGATCGCAGTGAAGAAAATGCCTGGGCAGACAGATTTAATCCCAATTTCGAGGGTTTCTTCATTTTATCACATTTTGACTTCTGGAGCTTGCTTCTTGGCGATTTTTGAAGGGATTTTCACCTGGGCGATTTGGGTAAGTGTTTCTCACTCTATTTTGATCAACTTCCATGAATCTCCTCCTAAATTTACCTTTTAATTCAGTAATGTGAAATTGGATGACAGTTCATAGACCAAACTATTGGATTTTGAGGGGGCATTTGACCTTCGATTTGGGATATTTTTATATGGTTAGACTTGTGAGAGACGAGAGTTCTAAAAACGCTTGATGCACTTTGGAATGTATTTCCATGTTCTTCAGGTGGGCACCTGCTTGCTGAATTTGAAAAGATATTCCCTTGTTCAGGTGGGCGCCTGCTTGATGAAGATATTCCCTTGTTCTTCGGGTGGGCGCCTACTTACAACAAACATACAAAACAACAAAAAATTTCTGCCCCAGTCCGGTGGCTGGGTACAGTATATTACCAAATATATAAGTTGAAAGCTAATATTATACTTCCCTTGTTCTCCAGGTGGGCGCCTGACTGCTGAAACTTGAAATGGATTCCTTTGAACATTGTTGCTTTCCCTTAAAACTTGAACTGTCCTCCCTTGTTCTCTAGGTGGGTGCCTGATTGCCGAAACTTTCTGTGTTCACTTGTTATCCACGTTAGTCACATTCACTTTAAAGTGATTAGTAAGAATTTGAATCTTTTGTCCATGTTCTAATCAAAGAACAATTTGTTAGTATAAAATGGTGGTTAGCTACTGCCATTCTTGTTGGTCATGCTCCCACTTGCTCCGACTTGCTTCTTTGAACTTGTTTTGTCTTGTCGTGATTTTCTAGCTAACTTTCAAATTTTCTGATCCCAATGACCGAATTATTTTCTCATGTTACTGTCTTGGTGTTTCTTTTTCCCTTTTCTTGTGAATTTTGCTTCTTTTTCCAATCATCTGATTACCATTTATCCTTCGTGTTTCCACTGTCCTATATCGATCTTATTGTGCAATACAACTAGGAAAGCTTTGACTACAAATGTCTTATAGACAGATTTCAAAAAAAATGAAATGCAATGACCTCGAAGTTTTGAGGATAGAAGACTCTGAAAAGAGGAAGAAAATGGGACTTCTCTGAGTGAGAAAGCTGATTCTGTTGATCATGCCATGCATTTATGATTAACCAACTTAGTCTATTCAACCAACCAACTGTCAATTTCCACATTTGCCATTTCATATTTCACAACCTGATCTCCAAACAACACCCAAACCTTACTTGTTTTTCCACTTTTCAATCACAAGCTTATTTCATTTGCCCACTTTGGAACTTACTTTCGCCTTACGGTGCCCGGTGAGGGTATTCACCAATAAGACTCTCTCATTTTCATATCTCTCAACTCACATCGTCTTACGGTGCCCGTGAGGATTTTCACCAATAAGATTCTCTCATTTTCATATCTCTCAACTCACATCGCCTTACGGTGCCCGTGAGGGTTTTCACCAATAAGACTCTCTCATTTTCAGTCTTTCATCTTCTGGTACTGGAGTATTGTCCATAACATGATTCACCTTACCTGCTTGTATTGCCATTTCTTAAAATTGATGAGAAGGTCTTTCTTTGGACCATAATATGGCTTTTGGATGGGTTTAGAAAGAAGGGTATAAAGGCTCAAAATATTTCAACGTGGGTTCAAAATTACAACTTTCGGAATCATATCTTCCATAACAAACATAACTTCTGCCATAGTTTCATTCTTTGGGAATTCTTGGACTTTTCTCCGGTTGTGACTGAACCTCAGTGAGGCTGCCTACGTACGGGATCAAGTCAAACGTAGTTCGGAACATAAAATCGCTTCATTATTGCGATGTTTTCTTCCTCCCATTCTTCTTCTTTTCTTTGCATTTCTTTCATTTCTTTTCTTTTCTTTTCTTTCTTTTTTTTCTTCTTTTCTTTTTACTTCTTCTTTTGTTTTCTTCGCTTAATTTCTCCGTTCAATCCTTGATTTTGTTATTGATTCCGAAAGAGAGATATGAAGGAAAAATATAATAAGGCTCAAAGGGATAGCAATGGATAAAGTGTTTGGATAGCAGAATAAAATGTCTTCGTCATTTCAATTTCAAAATATGTTTGGACAGCCTGCAGAGACTTGAGGTATAGTTGTTCAGTTGCCGCAGCTCCTGGAGTCCTTTTCTTGTTTTTTTATTTAGCTTTGTGTCTTTTTTCAAACAACTACAATTATTCTAGTAACTCGTGCACGCGTGATACTGGGTTCATGAATTTGTGGTAGATGCTCACAGTTTTAATTTCCATATTATAAATTTTGGATTATTGCGGTTGAATCGGTTCTTATTCATTAATAAATGTTAGACTGTTAAAAGATAAATTGTTCTAACATTTGCTTGTCTAGCAAGTGAAATGTTAGGTACCATCACCATTCCGATTGTGGGAATTCCTGGTCGTGACTAGTTTGTATCAGTGTACTAGGTTATATAGGTCTCACGAGCCACGAGCAAATACAGAAACGTCTGTACTTATTTTTCAGAAGCTATGAAATTAGGAACAATTTTATTTCTATACTTTTCTGTCGTACGATTTTTATTATATCATTGCTGATTGAACCCTTTTATTTTGTTATGTGGATGGCGAGAACTTAGCGAGATATTTTTCTGTGTATATTTTGGATTTGAAGTACACATCGAAAATCTGGCCTAGTGAGACGTCTGTCCCATATTTGGGGAACACTTATATATTTCATACCTATCAAATCTTTTTCCTTCTTAATTTAATGATTTGGAAAAATTGATTGGTTTTACGTGAAATTTATTTCAAAGAAGAAAGCAATGACATGAATGAGTTTTACATGTTTAATGTTTTGGCCCCTCAGTGGCCACTCCTCTTTAAAAATTCATTTATTTTTTCCAACACTTTTTAATAACTAAGAACTATTATTACATTTACATTTTACAGTCATGTACCTTTTTTCAGTTTTCAGCCAAATTAAATACTATGTTTCTTGTGTCTTATCCTATGGCCAGGGCGGATATACACGGACCCAAGTGGTGTTGTGGGATACTATTTTGTTGAATTTTTTATTTTATATATATAAATAATAAGTAAAACATAAATACAAGATAAAGCATTAAAAGTAATACCACTTACAACAAAAATGTTTAGTAGTCTAGCAGTTGATAGCTTTAAGTTTATTGTGATAGGTCTTGGGTTTAGATTCCCTTGGCTCCCCAAAGTTTTTTTTGACTGTTACGGGCCTCTTACTAGAAATATTGACGCCGCTTATGAAAAATCCTAGGTACGCTACTGCCTATGGATTACGATAAATTATCAACTAAAGAAAAGCGTTTCCAAACATATTTAAAAATATATATATAAATATGTGATAAAAATACCGAAAAAGAAAAGTATTAACTGCTAACATTACTATACGGATGATATTTGAGTGGACAAAATATGGACATGAGTTGGTGAAATTATAGTAGGGATTCTTTCATATCTGTACCCTATAGCAAACATTATTATCAAAAATGTGCAAAATTAGTAAATTACCCGACCTGTTTATATTTTGTCTACAATGTATATACCAAATCCTAATTAACGAGATTCTGGCCATTTTTTCGCGTGCAATTGTAGGCTAATAATAAGAAGGAAGAATCTTTGCATTCAATTCAAAATTCTGAAAAGGAAAAAAATTTGTAGTTGCGTAAATATCTCCTTCTTCAACTGAACGAGATCTCTGTTCTCACTCCTATTCACAAAAACTACGAATTATCCAAAAATCAAATTGTAGAAATACAATTTTATTCTACAAACTGTTCTTCTCGATCTCTGTTCTGCAATTGTAGAAATACAACTGAACGAGATCTCTGTTCTCACACCTATTCAGTTCTTAAAGTTTTTTTCGGTTAACTACTCAAAATCATGGCAAAAATCACAATTATGCTGAAATCGAATGGTAATTGGGATAAATATGGAAGATATAGAGATTTTGTAGTTGACGCCATTGTGGTAGATGATAATTCAAGCTACGCAAATCTCGTTTCTACAATTGCAGAACAATTATCGATTGATACATCTGAGAAAATTGTAGAAATCAAATACATTGTGGATGAGAATTGTCCTCCAATGGAAATTATGAATTATATGGGTGTTTCCGTGTATATGGAAACGAAAAAGGATAATAGGAACTTAGGTTCGTATCCGTTATGTATAAGTGTTAGAGATTTCAATATGGAATTGGCAATCACCAATGAAAGCACCAGTACAGGTATGCTTGATCCGAATTGCAGAGTATTATTGATTTATTTACTAACTACATTTCAACTACATTCCACTACAAATTAACTACAATATTAATATAAAGCATTATCGATTTCATAATTACCTGCATAGTTACTATATTTTTGAATTTATATTCTTCAGGTTCTTTAGGATCACTAAGGTTACTAGAGATTCCGTCGTCACCAGCAATAGAGGAATATCAAAGTGAAATAATAACTGAGTCTAAGCAATTATGTATTGAAGAAGTGTGTATCAGGACAAGCAAACAATAGCTGCTGCAATGAGGAATTATTCAGTGCAGCACAAGTTTCAGTTCAGAGTAAAAAGATCTAGTCATAAAAGGTATGTAGTTATCTTGTAGTCTATTTGTAGTTAATTGTAGATTAAACTAAATTTGTGTAGCTACTGGCTTGTTGAATTCTATTTGTAGTTATGCTTTTTGTATCACAGTATTTGTAGTTATTTGTAGTTAATTATAGTGTAACTACAAATTTTTTTTTTAGCTACTGGCTTATATGTGTAGCTGAAAGCTACAAATGGTATTTCAAGGCAACGTCAATTAACGGTGCTGCAATGTTCAAGATAAGAAGTTTCACTCGACAACACACATGTTGCATAATGGATGAAACATTCATACAACGCAAACGTACTGCAGCAGTAGTTGGTAGCATGGTTGTTCCAAAGTGTTGTGATCCTAAGACTGTCTACACACCAAAGGACATACAACAAGACATGTTATCTGAACATGGACTGAACTTAAGCTACATGCAAGCATGAAGAGCAAAGGAAAAAGCATTATATTTTTTGAGAGGGAATCCGTGTGACTCCTACAACAAATTACCAAAATATTTTTATATTCTTGAGAAGATTTATCCTGGTTCTGTTGCTAAACTAAAGAAGGCAGCAGATGATTGCTTCTTATACGCATTTGTTGCTCTTTCTACATCAATCAATGGTTGGAAACATTGTAGGCCAGTTGTTGTGGTTGATGGAACATTTTTAAATTCAGCATACAGGGGGATTATGCTGACAGCAAGCACAATGGATGCAGCAGTGTGGACAGTTAATATATTGTAGTTAAATTGTAGTGTAATTGTAGTTGTTTGTAGTTATATTAATAAATAAAGTTAATTGTCTTTAACCTCAATATCCAAGTGTAGTTGTTATTTAATATTATATTCTGACTACAAAATGTAGGCACTATTTTTCCCTTGGCATATGCTGTGGTTGATTCTGAAAATGACGCGTCTTGGAAGTGGTTCTTTGAGAAATTCAAGGATGCATATGGAGAAAGACCTTCAATGTGTGTTGTTTTAGATAGGCATGAGAGTATATTGAAGGCAACATCAGTTGTTTATCCGGGGATGGCACACTACTCTTGTATGTGGCATATATGGACAAATATAAGATCAAAATTCAAAAAGGGACATCTACAATTACATGAATTGTACTTTGCTACAGTCCGGTCATACACTCTGGATGAATTCAATGAAAGGATGATGAAGATTGAAGAGGTAGACCCGCGTGTAAAGTCTTACCTATATGATATTGGCTATCATAGATGGTCAAGAGTACATGCAACGGTAAATAGAACTTTTACTATGACGTCAAACATTGCCGAGTCATTGAATGTTGTAACGAAAGAGGAAAGAGAGCTGCCAATATATGACCTATTTGAGTATATGAGAACTCTTATTGAACGTTGGACAAAAGAAAAGTTGTTGAAGGCAAAGGCTACTTTCACATTCCTTGGTCAAAAATTCCACAAAGAGTTGGATGATAACAACACGTTATCTCAGAAACTACGGGTAAGATATTCTTGATTGCTGCAGGAGAAAAACAATAGTGATAGATGCAGTGTTTCAGATTGTAGTTAAAATGTAGTATCATTGTAGATAAATGTAGTTACTTGTAGATAATTTGTAGAATAAATGTATATAATCCATTTAAATATTTGATGTATCATTTTTTCTGTTTGTTTTTATATTGTAGGTGAGAGCTTCAACTGATTATATACATACGGTGTTAGATGGTGCGAAGCGGTACATTATATGTCTACAAAATAAGAAATATAGTTGTGGACAATTCCAACTTGACGAACTTCCATGTGCACATGCTCTAGCAACATTAAGGCATAGGAATGAAACACCTGAAAATTATTGCTCTCCATATTACACAAGGGAGAACCTTCTTCTTACATATGAAATGCCAGTAAATCCTCTTCCTGATGAAGCCAAATGGGATGTTCCCCAACATATTTTGGATGACATAGTAAAGCCACCAGCGGGAGATAAAAGGCAGCCAGGGAGACCTCAGAAGGAAAGATATAAAACATTTGATGAAATAAAGTCAAAGAAGTACAAGTTGTCATGCGATAATTGTGGAGTCGAAGGGCATAACAAAAGAACTTGCAAGAATGCACCAAAAAAGAAATGAATATTATGTAGTCAGAATTGTTATTCAATTTAAATTTTTTAGCGTAAATAAAAATTTTCAGATCTGACTGAAAACCTGTATTGGATTTGAAGATGAAATTTAACTAAAATCACTTTAACCGTGTGGCTGTATATGACTTAAATAAATGAAGGACTCAATGTCAATTGTTTCCATATTGTGGTTAAAATGTAGTTTAGGTGTGGTGTACCTGTAGTCATATACAATAGGTATTGATAACTTATATTTGAAATGTAGTTTAATTGTAGTTCAATTGAGTATTAACTGACAGTTGACATTTATAGTTGTAGTTAAATGTAGTTCAATTGTAGATCAATTTGTAACAACTGACATTTATATAAATATGATCAATGGCAGTTGAAGGTATTAGAGAACTCGACTACGCGAGTATAATATCTATCAGATAATTTTTTTTTTTTACAAAAACTAACCAACTTACTTCCTACATTGTTTGCCAATACAACTACCAAATTACACAAACACACTAGGAATAAAAAAAATCATCTCTTCTTTCGTTGAACTTTAGTCCTCTCGTTTTTTGCCGATGCACCCTTTCTTCTAGCAAGCCTGCATGTAACCTCACTCTCGCTAATTGAGCCATCTTCTAGCTTCTTTGTGGCGTAATCCCATAGTAGAGCTCCATAGCGAATACGATGTGGGACAATATCACTCAAATCTTCCTTTGGGATGAAAAAATCACCACAGCTAACATATTCAGCAAAAGCAACCACATATACACCACAATCCCTGCATTAAATGATAATTTGTCAGTATATATCAAACAACAAAAAAAATAGGATAAACAATATAGAAAGGGAGATCAGTTTATTTACAGTGAGCCTTCTTTCTGTTGTGGAATCTCAGCAACCAGCCATTGAATGTCGAGAGGGATGGTAACCGCTTTCTCAATGTATGACTTTGAAGTCTTGAAGTCAATGTCTTTGCGTTTACGATAGAACCAGTGCATGACAAATAAAGAGGAATAATTCTTGCAAATTTGTCAACCATTGTCTGAACAGATTGATTATGCTTTGCTTTTACCAATGAATCATAAACATAAAGCTGCCTATCCTTTATGTCAAAAACTAGCAATAACCAATGAAAGTTATCAACAATGTTAACAAGGCATGAGCACATAGTCAACAACATCCCATGGAACATTTGCAAGAATCCTGTAGCCCAGAATATATTCAGCAATATCATCCTTAGGTTTAATCACAGAATTCCTTACATCCGGCGGAGAACTAGTGAACTTCTCATAGATTGCTTCAATCTTTGTCTTGAACAAGCAATCGGTTGTTGTAAACCTTGTCTTGATGTTAGGGCCATATTTTTCCTTCTTTCTCAGATAGTACATAATAACATCAATGTGCTGCCAAATTAAAATTGAAAGATACAGTAAATGACAGTATTAACTACATGTATCTACAAAACAACTACATACTAACTACACATTAGAATTTCTAGAAAAAATATAGCATGTTGCGTAGCTTTTACTCCACAATAACAAAAAATATATTACACTTACACCAAAGGCATCAACTAATGCAATTTAATGGTAGTTATAATGAACAGTAGTGAAGACATACTACAACTACAATTAAACCATAACAACTACATAAAACTACATATGAACTACAATTTAATATTTATTGTATAAGGTCCAAAAAAAACAAATCATCCAGATGGAAACTAAATATAATAACATATATATAATATCTACAATACAACTACAACGACACAAACTAAAAAAATTCAAAACTACAATTGCACACCTCATGTGAATACAAAACAGAAATGGAAGTTTAAAAACTATATACTTACAGTGCTATTGATTACTTGTTCGGGGTGAGCTAGGTGATAGAACCATTCCTTCTTATCAATCTTTTCACAACCCAAATCCAACTCAGGATTTATTTGGTTATCCTTCCTTGAATAGAAATCTTTCCTCCTATAATAACAAAAAGATTGAATCAAATAAAAAATTTAGCAAAATTAATTAAACATTTCATTTGTAAAAAGGGTAAATGGACAGTATAAATTAAAGCAAAAATACCTCCTATTTCTTTTGTCATTGCGACTCTATAACCAGGTTGTGAACCTATCTATCAAACCTGGATCTACATCTTCGCCTATGACACTTGTGAAAGGGTGCTTCAGGTGAAAAACTTTAGGCCCAGCAAATGTGCTTCCTTCAGTACTGTACGATGGTGTGAATGGTGATCGTGCATGTTTTCCCGGCAACATTGTTCTTACAGGATGAAGAGGGGTTACTTCAACTGGTAGTGGATCCTCAAAAATCACCAACTGTGATAAGTTGTCTGGAAGCTCAAAATCATCCAATGTCACAACTTTGTTTTCAATGCCTTCATGCACAACTTCAGTTTCATATTTTTTATGAATGCCTCCCTGAGCAACTTCCTTCAATGTTTACACCATGTATTGGGGACTGTGGATTGCTATGTTCAACATATGATCCTTGCTTGATTGATGGTTGATCAACCACTGGTGGCACAACCCCTGTGATATGGAATGAACAATTGTAGTATAAATGTAGTTAAATGTAGTTATTTGTAGTGTATATATAAATTTGCTAAAAAAGTAAGATATGGTGCTATACCTGATTTATATGCATCAGCAGCTTCTTGGAATTCAGGGTACAAGTCAACTTGTGATTGACCATGTTGTTTAGCAGTGGGATCTACAAAATATAATTAAAAAGTAATTAGAAACTCTTGCAAATTGTAGATATGTATGAAGGAGTAATGTAGATACCTCTTTTACTTGTGCTTGCATCAGTTGCTTCTTGAAATTCACCAACATTAAACTGAAATTGCTGGTGTTTGACAAATAGATTTTGGTCATTAGGTTTGGTGGAACTGCCTGCAAACTACAATTTTGATGTATATTTGAGAAAGATATTTAGTGATATGTCTTATATAGATTTGGAATAAATTTGATATGTAAAATCTAACCTTTGAATCATCCAAATCAAACCTCTTGTTAATTGCAGTCATAACATTCTTTAGAGATTGATCTATGAACTCTCGAAGGGAAGAGAGTTCATCAACAACATCCTTCTTTAAAGAATCTAACTTTATATCAACCTTTAAAAATATATATGAAGAATTAGGTTGTAATCTTAATATATTCTCTACAATTAAACTACATATTATCTACACAAAAATTAATCTGTATGTAAATTGTAAACAAAATTGTAGTTATTTGTAGTTTTATATAACACCTGCACAATTTTCTTTTCTAGATGGCTGCTCTTGCTATTCACTGGTTCCATGGACTTATTTGAAGAAAATTCTTTCGGTTCAGCTGTTAGAGAAGCATCATCTTGCACATTCGATGGTTGAGCAACTTCTTCATGTGTATACTCAATTTTTTCTGGGAGATTAAGAATTGCCAGCTCTTCTCCAGCTTCAACAATGTTTGTGAACTGAAAGTAAAAGTGTAGGTTAATGGTATATACTATAAGTTTAATTGTAGAATAATTAAAGAATGCCAAAAAAATACCTTCAGCCACTCAGGCTTTATCATCTTCTCCTCAAATGCAGACAACCATATCATACCCTTGTTTGTTGACCATCTAAGAATCCTAGGAATAGACTGAGAACACCGTGTAGTAAGTTCGGTGTTGACAGACGAGCAACACTCATATAGCCACACTTGCAAGGCTAACGAGCATCCCCGTAAAAGATACGAATGAACATTTGGACTAAGCCGGTGCCTAACAGAACCAATAAGCTGCCTAAATGATTTCGTACCCCATGGATACGACTCAAAATTACCAGATTCAACTAAAAAGAAAGTAAACTTGTCTATCAATGTTACATTGTCCTTATCCGAAGGGCAAACAAAAAATTCCAACATATACAAAACACACAATTGCACTGCATCAACATTATTTTCCCATACTTTATTAATAACTACATTCTTTAAGTGTCATTTTTCAACTCTTTCTTTACCACCAAAATATGTGTTCATTAAATGACTAACATATTGGGGAGTAACACAATTAAACCCAGTTATCAAACAAAAATCTCTCAATAAAAAAATGAAATTTCTCCCTTTAAAAGAACAGGAAAATATTCTTCAGTAGATTTTTAGCTCATATTTCATTAAGAAATGAAGGGATTGATTTTGCATCACAATTGGGGGAAGACCTAACAAATAACCAAAAAATTTTTTTTAAAAAACTCGTAAAGCATTGGCAGATAGCAAAGCCTTAATTTGGCTTGGTATGTTAGGCTCACACAAAGTGTGGAACCTAAGAACACCATAATCCACATTCTGTTGAGCAGCAAACGGGCTATTCTGAAAAAAATAGAAAAAAAGTGGACTGAGTACAATAAACTACATTTAACTACAATCAAAATATATTTAACTACATAATAACTAAGAACAACTACAATTAAATATGTCAGTATAACTACAACATAACTACATTTAACCATAAAACCACTGAAAATAACTACAAATCTACTACAATATAACTACAATTTAACTACAAATATATTAACGATTCATATAAAAATACAAAATAACGATAATTAAACCTCAAAATTGAGACAAAGTAAAATGTTTCCAGAAACTACGCGGAAAAATTAAATAAAAATACCTTTTCTGAAATATTATGAGGGCTGACTTTTTTAGCTTTTTTGAATGTTTCTTTTTTGGTTTTTTTGAAGAAGATGGAGAGAACTTCAATTTTTTTTCAGATTAAAGCTTGGGTGAATCCTCAACAAAATCATCATCTATCTCCAACTGTTTTGCCTTGCGCTTACGCTGTTGTTGAGCGACTTTGTCTACATCACTAACATTTACATCTTGTAAATGCTTGGTTCGCATTTCAGCCCTGATTTGTCTTGGTGAAGACATAGCTTTCAATTTGTCACTTGCATGTGTATTATGTTGGATATTGGCAGAGATTTAGGTGTTAAAACACCCAAATCGAAAGATGGAATATCATTTACTACCTCTTTTGTAGGTTTTTTTTAGGAGTATTTTGATTTTTCATGATTTAGATGAAGATTGAAATAGATGAAAATGATGGGGGAAGTTAAGGGAGATGATGGGAGTTGTGTTCTGCCATACGAAAAAAGAGGAAATAAACTGAACAAAAGAAAAAACGTGAGGGAGAAAAGAAATGAGGGAAAATCGTGGGGAGGGGGGGTGGGGGATGAGGAACGAAAAATTTAAAAATTAGAAGAGAGAGAAGCGGGTAACAAAATAAATTGTGAGATTTTGTCCCAAAATACACTCCTACATTTAATGATAACTTAATTAAAGCCTTAATTTGAATTATGGTACATAAATTGAAACTTGGTATGCTTAAATGTAATAAACACAAACCTTAAACATGGTTGGTAATAAGGTTTGCTATATGGTATACACATGTAAAAATTTCGTTATAGTATTTCTAGACAAAAATACGTTTCCCATGCCTCCTTATGAATTTGCAAGAGTGAAAAGGAATTGATATTGTATTAATATAATACCAAAATTTACATCACTTTCTTTTTAATTAAAAAATCAATAAGATTTGATACTATATTGAAAAACAAGTATTGATAAAAACAAAATTATTGTTAAATTTATGATCCAAATATTCCATTTTATAGTTTAAATTAAGACACATAATAATGCTGGAGCAACTTTTAACCATAGCAGAGTATGAATTGACACTTTTTGTCAAAATATTACATTGTATAGCTAGATAAAAAAATTTATATGCACTAAAAATTAAATTTTCTTTGCTTTTCGTGTATTTAGTTTTTGTATTAAAGTATTCGAATATCTTTTATTGAGATAATTTTGTTGCATTATTTTTTTCATTTGTTACGGGCCTCTTAATAGAAATATTGACGCCGCTTATGAAAAATCCTAGGTACGCCACTTCCTATAAATTACGATAAATTATCAACTCAAGAAAAGCGTTTCCAAACATATTTAAAATTCTTTTTTCTCTTTATTTCATTTTCATAGCTATAGCAAGTGAGTACTAGGTTAGTTGGCAACATTCATTTGTATCCACAAAACACTACAAAATCTTTTCTTACAAAAAAAACATGCTTTTCTCATGCCAAAACACAAAACTCCCAATGTTTAAGTTCTCATAATTAACATTGTTTCTTTCACCAACTGTGTAGTCTTTCTTCTTCTTCTTCTCAAGTTCTTTCCATTTCTACTTCACCATAATAATGAATTCAGGTGGTCACAGGGTCATTTCTTGTAAAGGTGAGATCTTCTCTCTACTTAATTATTTGGAATAAAAAAGAAAATATTTTTCTTTTCCAACAAGTGACAAAATCAGATATTTTACTAATATATACTCCCTCCGTTTCAATTTATGTGAACTCATTTGACTGGGCACGGAGTTTAAAAAAAAAAAGAAGACTTTTGATCTTGTGGTGTAAAATGAAGCACCTTTATTTTGTGTGGCTATAAATCATTGCATAAAGGTAAATTGTTTCCAAATAAGGAAAGTGGTCATTCTTTTTGGCACGGACTAAAAAGGAAATAGGTTCACATAAATTGAAACGAATGGAGTATATAATTTGACCTATGTATAACCATCCTTTGCCGACCATAAACTTAGCGACTAATTAATATTTTATTTCTATTTTGATGGTATATATATATATATATGCAGCTGCGGTAGTATGGAAATCAGGAGAGGAATTGAAATTAGAAGAGATAGAAGTGGATCCACCAAATGCCACAGAAGTTAGAATTAAAATGATGTATGCAAGTCTATGTGGAACTGATGTTCTATGCTGCAATGGCTTTCCTAAGGTGTGTTTGTTTGCTCTTAAGTCAAACATCTGACGTGTATGTGTTGTTAGGACTCTTCAAAAATAACGTTGAGTGTGTTCTCGATCTTTCAAAAGTTATGTATTTTTAAAAGATCTGACACGGGTGCAACAATATATTTGGAGAGTCCAAGCAGCATGACCTATATGCCAATATTTTAAATAAGTAACCTTTGTCATATTACACACATATATTAATTTCTAACCATCTCTTTTATTCTTTTATTTCCTTTTTGGTTCTTCTTTTTGTTGTCTCAATTCCCAGCCTTTGTTTCCTCGCATTCCTGGGCATGAAGGAGTTGGGTAAGTATCTCTCTCTCTCATTCAACAAATGCAAACACTTTTTTTAGAGGAAGCTTTTTCTATCAGAATTTTTTTCCATTAGATGGGATCGAACCCAAGAATTATGGACTATGATTAAGAGCGGAGGGATCCTATCCATTCCATCACAATTCTTGGTGATAAAAACAGATAAACACGTTTAATTTGCTTCAAAAAAAAATTGTATATACTGTTAAATGATTTGTATTACAATATAATTAAGGAAATTTGTAGCAGTCTTAGGGTGTGTTTGGTACGAAGAAAAATATTTTCCGGAAAATATGTCCAATTTTAATGTTTTAGTTATCAAGAGAATGAAAAATATTTTCCAAAACTACTTCTCAACCTTCCCACCTTCACCGACTCACCCCACCCCCTTTCTCCAAAAAAGGCTTTTTTTTAAAAAAAATTTCATTTTTTCCGTTACCAGCCACCCTACTAACCCCTCCACCTACCCCACCCCTCCCCCCTCCCACATTTTTTTTCAATTTCAAATTTCCATTTTTTTATTTTTTTTACGCATCACCCACCACCTACCTCAACCCCCCCCCAACCCCCACAAAAGAAATTACTTTTTTTTTTTGCAAGTTAAATTTCTATTTCCCTGAATATTTATTAAATATATTTTTAGGTTTTTAATTTTTTTATTTATTGGTTTAAAGGTTCAAAATCTTTCAAGTTCTAAAATTATAAATTCGGAGGTTTATGTGTTTGGAAGTTTAGGGTTTACAAATTATAAAGTTTACGGGTTCAAAAATTCGCGGTTGCGAAAGTTTAACGGTTTGAAAGTTTATGAAATTTGTGGGTTTGGAAGGTTGTTGGATTGAAAGTTTATGGCTTCATGGTTATTATATCTGAATTATTTATGAATACCCTTGAGAAGTTATTTTTCTTAATTTGCGTACCAAACATCGAAAAATGAATAAGATTACTACTTATTTTACAAAAAAATATTTTCTTGAAAAATATTTTCCATTATACCAAACACAACCTTAGTCTCATTTTGGTCTTGTAGCTATCTATTTTAAGTTGTTTCAGTGGACTTTGTTGATAAAGATGGGTTCTTTTTGTGAATGAAAATCATTGTTAATTATTGTACAAAGATCAAATTTTCTTATAACTAACTGTTATTAATATGAAACTTTTTCTTAACTAACTGAAGAACAATTGCTGATCTAGATAATTACAAACCCAATCATGCATGCTCTTAAATTATTGTCATATGTTATGTTTCAAAAATGACCTTTTTGGACAAATCTTGCAAAATAATATAACATGTATTCAAGGATATGATCTGGTGGTCAATAAAGTGAGTTAAGAATCTTGAAGTTTTGGATTCAAAATCCCAACAGAGGCAAAAGATTGGGTCATTTGCATCTATACCCGCTTTTTGTGCCACATTTTAACCAATGCCCGCTCTACAAAAAATTGCAAGCGTACTCGTTTTTTCACATAACTTCAGCACACGGGCTGAAGTAGCAAAGGCAATTAAACAAAACTTCAGCGTTGTAGTAGCCGGCCCTGAAGTTCAGCTCTAGAGCTAAAGTTTTTGTTTTGTAACTCACGAACTTCAGCTCTAGAGCTGAAGTTTGCCAGTTATAAAATAAAAACTTCACCTCTAGAGCTGAAGTTTTATTTTTTAAGTTTTTGTTTAGTAACTGGAAAACTTCAGCTCTAGAGTGAAGTTTGTGAGTTATAAAATAAAAACTTCAACTCTAGAGCTGAAGTTTTATTTTTTAAGTTTTTGTTTAGTAATCGGAAAACTTCCAGTATTAAAATAAAAATTTGTCCTCTAGAGTTGAAGTTTTCTAGTATTAAAATAAAAATTATTTTTTAAGTTTTTGTTTAGTATCCGAAAAGCTTCAGCTCTAGAGCTGAAGTTTTTGTCTTTGTAACCGGAAAACTAGATTGGAAGATCTAAACGGGTAATAACTTAGATTGGAAGATCTAACGATTCTATGATATAAATAAAAACTTCAACTCTAGAGCTGAAGTTTGCCAGTTATAAAATAAAAACTTCAGCTAGAGCTGAAGTTTCCTAGTTATAAAATGAAAACTTTAGCTCTAGAGCTAAAGTTTTTGTTTAGGAAACCGAAAACTTCAGCTCTAGTTGTAAAATAAAAACTTTAGCTCTAGAGCTGAAGTTTTTATTTAGTAACCCGGAATCTTCAGCTCTAGAGCTGAAGTTTCTCAGTTATAAAGGGAAGCTAAAGTTTTTTAAAAAGTGTGTACGGATGCAAATAAAAAGACAAGCGGCTACAGGTTAAAGAGGGGCGCCCAAATAGGGCGCCCCGTGCAATTTTTACCAAAGATTGGGTGATTTCTTCCCGTTTGTCCAAGGAATCTTTACACAAATAGCCGGTCAAATTCACTATTTACTTTTTAGCCAGTATACATAGATTATATAATGATTATACACGAGTATACACATATTGTACGTGAATTATCCATATCTTATACATCCGTTAGTTATTTTAAATTTAAGTGCTTGGGTAGGCATCTATTTAAGTTAATTCTTCTTTGTCGAAGCCTTAGTGGATATAATTACTCGATATTTGTGTTGGTGAAAGATAATAGTTACTCTTTGAAATTAATCTAAATGCACAAAAGTTGATCGTACGTCACAATTATAAAAAAATGTAGTTAACAACATAAAATTCTTCCATTGATTTTTTTTTTTTTTTTTTGCAGTGTGATAGAAAGTGTGGGTGAAAAGGTCAAAAATTTAAAAGAAGGAGACATAGTGATACCACATTTCTTGGGGGAATGTGGAGAATGTCCCAATTGCAAGTCAAAAAAGTCCAATTTATGCCACAAATACCCTTTAAATTTCAGTGGATTATTATTGGATGGAACATCAAGAATGTCAATTAAAGGTCAAAGGATTTACCACCATGTTAGCTGCTCAACATTATCAGAATACCTAGTTCTTGATCAAAACTATGTTATTAAGGTTGATCCTAGGCTCCCTATTGAACATGCTGCTTTCCTTTGTTGTGCATTTACAACTGGATTTGGATCAACATTTAAGGATGTCAATATTGAAAAAGGATCAACTGTTGCTGTTCTTGGTCTTGGAGGTGTTGGACTTGGTGTAAGTATATTTACTAAATATATAATTTTGTTATTATTTAATGATTCTTTTATTATTATAATTCTGAGATATATAACACCTTCTCCACACTCCTAAGGGGACGTTTGGTTCGAATACGGCTTATGTCGAGATAAGTTATGCCGAGATTATTTTTTATTCATTGTTTGGTATGTTGTATATTAAATATATATGATAACTGCATAATTTGTAAGAAGAATGTATAAGTTACACCGGTGCTAATTACCTCACCCTCTATAAGGTATAAGTTAATCCGATGTTAATTTTAATTATGGGATAACTTATACCTGGTTTGCTAAGATGGTATTAAATTTTTCTGGGATATTAAGTTTTAAGATGATATTAAATTTTATACCAGCACTATACCTTCTTATACCTCATCATCGTTTGGTTGGAATACAATTTATACTGGTATAAGTTGTGCCGATATAAGTTATATTGGGATAAGTTAGCTGTGATTGTTGTTTATTCATTGTTTGATATGTTGTATTCAGAGTGACAATTGCGTAATTTCTAAGAAGAAGGTATAAGTTATACCGGTGCTAATTACCCCCACCTTCTATATGGTATAAGTTATCCCAGTGTTAACATTACGGAATAACTTATACCTGATTTGCTACCAAGCTAAGTATTAAGGTGGTATTAAATTTTTATACCTTCTTATACCTTGTACGAAATGACCCCTAAGTGTTCTGTACCTATACTATTAGGGCATAGTCACCTTTTCCAAACAGTGTTACGTGACAACAGTTTGTCGAATTTTTTCCCATAATATGTATATATAAATAATAATAAAATAATAAAAAATTAGGTATACATATAATAAATGACACCGCTTGTTGTTATATTAATTTATTTTGCTTATTTCTTCAAACTTGCTAAAAATAGACTCTTTGTCCTTCCAACGTAGGGGTAAGGCTACATAAATCATATTCTCCCCAGACCCCACTTATTGGAATATTTACTAGGTTTGTTGTTAGTGTTGTATAAAAATGTACCTATAATTATTGTATTGTGACTAGATTATGCAAGTATCTTTATACTATTAGGGCTCGTTTGGTGTGAGAGATATGAGATAATTAATCCCGAGATTAAATGTGAGATATAAGTTTATATCACATTTGATTCGTATAAAATTGCGGTATAACAAATCTGGGGGATTAGTTATTCCGGGATTGTAGTGGTATTTTTATCCCTATGATAAAGTGGGATAATAATTTCCGAATAACTAATTCGGAAAAATTAAATTCTAGAATAACTTGTTTCCCAACCAAACGATTGCTTATTGCGTAGAAGGTAACTCTTTTCTTAAAGAACATGAAGTAATTCATTTCTCCTTTTTTTTTTTCTCTCTCACAATTTCTAAAGGAAAATATTATTCTTGAAAATACAGGTAGTAGAAGGAGCTAAACAGAAAGAAGCAGCAAAAATCATTGGGATTGATATACACGAAATGAAGAGAGAAAAAGCAAAAAAATTTGGGGTTACTGATTTTATAAATATTAAAGTCAGTGAAAAATCAGTTTCAGAATTAGTTAAAGATGCAACTGATGGACTTGGTGTTGATTATTTCTTTGAGTGTACAAATGTGCCTGACCTTATGATCAATGAAGCCATTCAATCCACAAGAATGGTAATGTCACACAACCCCTCCAAAATATTATTAAATTTTATAATATCCAGAAAGGAAATATAATTTTTCTTAAAAAATTAAGTATATATGTTCTAGAATAATAATATGATTCGGCTGATCGTATACTTTAAATTTTTAATTTTTTTAAACAGTTATGGACAAACACATTTTTGAACATTTTTTAAAATATTTTTTTTATGAACAAACGGGGATTTAAGAGAAAGATGGCGGTAGAATATGATTTTTATTGTTGAGCAGAGGGTAAAACGGTGTTGTGAATTGGATGAGTGATAGTATGTACTTATAAAAGTATGTACATATATTTGTCTAAAAATCTAATTATATGATAGTTAAAACCTTTAATTAAAGCCTCTTTGAGTGCACTTATTTTAGAAACATTGTTTTAATTTTCCATTTTGTAGTTAATATTATTAAATAAATATGTTTGTGTGACTTGATCATTATTAGGGTTATGGGACAGTGATACTGCTTGGGGCTGGACTTGAGTTAGATTGGGAAATGAGTTATGTCCCTCTCATGCTTGGTCGAACACTCAAGGGATCCATTTATGGTGGCGTTACAACTCGCACAGACCTTCCATTTGTATTTGACAAATGTATTAGCAAGGTATGAAATACTAGAAAATATTTGTTTTTTGAAAACAAACGTCAATTCATAAAACTTATATATTTGGAAATTGCATAGTACCAGAGATGTTTGAAAAACAAAACTATTAATATTGATCATGTCATATAAAATGGAACATAAAATAGTTTAAGAATATGAAACAATTCAGCAATATATCATGTTTAATTTTCTCAAAAAAACTAATAATGTGATATGAAAAATTACATGCAAGAACATACCCAATTGTTGCATAATCTAATTTTATATCTATAAAAAATTGTAAAGTAGACCATAAAAAGAAGGAAATTTTACCACGTATAGAATATGTTAAGACCTAATTATAACATATAAATACCTTATCAAAATTTTACATAATATAATAACCTTTTCTAATTTTGTAGCAAAAAATCTAAATTTAATGATTTCCTATATTTTAGCCTTATTTTTCTCTCACCACTATAACTCCGTCAGATTTTATTATGTTCTGTTTATGGGATTGTATTCATATGTATTTGTGTGTATTTTTTATTAGTTTATGTTTACTGTATTTTGTTTATTCATAATATGCATATCTAATGTTTTTTTTCAATTAGTATTGCTATTCCAGTAGAATTTATAATAGTATGCATATGTATTTAACTGTATTTATCTTACATAAATGAACTTATATCTGTTTTATACAACATATATTAGTAGTGTATTTTCTGAAATTGTAGCCTACGACTGATGAATACTCAATATACGATGTTCAGATTTGTATTCCTCTGTTTTTTTGTTGTTAAATTGGCTCAATATAGAGAAGAATACCTATGGATTTCGTATATTTAAGTTAGTTAACTAAAATAATGGAAATCAATTTTTTTTTATTTCCTTCCATTTATATCTTATTCATCTTCCCCAGATTTGCGCTTACCCGTTACTATTTTCACGCTTAATACATATTAATACACTTAAGTACAGATTGAGATTTATAGCAATCCTGTTTCTGCGGCGAATCTTTATGTTGTATCATTAAATACAACTTGTTTAATATACTAAATACATTATAGAATACTGTAAAACATTCATATATCATGTAATATAAGAAATGGTTTCTATTTATTGGTAATTAGGTCTTAATGAATGCTTTTTATGAAAAATTCTCTAAAAAGAAATGAAATTTTTCTGCCAAATATTGATTACGCATTCTGAATAACTATTTTTACCCTTTCTGCAGGAGATCAATCTAGATGAATTATTGACTCATGAAGTTTCAATAAATGATATAAACAAGGCATTTGAGTACTTGAAAGAACCAAATTGCGTTAAGGTTCTTATCAAGTTTTAAGCCCTCAAAATATTCCTATTTTTGCCTTTTATTTTTCTCCTTCTACAACAATAAAGTAATATTCTTGGCCTTCTTTTCCTTAAGATATTTCTAGTTAGGGTTTGATTAACGGATCATTTGACTCCGAAACATAAAGTAATAAGGCAATAACTATATGCCACCTCCTTTAGGGTTGCAATTAATCACCCTCATCTCCAGTTTATTCGTAGTTTCAAAGTAGTTTTGACTATTAATAAAACTTATTTGAAGACCAAGCCGAGGAGTTACTCCTCAGCAACCAATCAGGCTCATGGAGTCGCCCATTAATAGTCAAAGTAGTTTTGACTATTAATAAGATCATGATGAGGAGTGAACTTAGGGATGGCAAACTGGGCAGGGCGGGGCAAGGCAAACCTTGACCCGCTAAAATTTTGACCCGCCCTGCCCTGGCCCATTTAGCCTTATGTCAGAATGTTGCCCCGCGCCCTGCCCCGTTTAGATTTTTTTTTTTTCATTTTTTTCTCTTCATTTTTTATTTTGTTGTATGCTTTTAATTTCTTTTACCTTTTCAACTTTCTATTAAAATATTTAAAATTGTGATGTCAATAAGAGTTGTTTGTGCATATTTGTTGAATAAATATAATTTTTATTAATATTATATAATTTATAAAAAATACTAATTTTTTCCTTATATTAACATCCGACAACAGTTTTGATGTGAACTGATTTCTTACTATCTGCCATGTCTGAACCAAATGGAATTTTCCACAAACCATCCAGTAATTCTTGAGGCAAATTTAATGCAAAAATTTGAACAATCTAATTTGCAATATGCAAACACTTAGATTCTCAAAAGTGACACTTTCAAAGGAATAAAGATTACTATATATACAAATCTAGTCAACAACTAAGACTACAAAAGTTTCATTCATAAAGTAAGATCTACATGCGTATGTAGATAATAATTAGCATAAATCTAGAAGAAGAAAAATAATAGAGTTGAAGGGGTAAAGAAACTGTCCAAAGCTGCTTGAAAGTTTTTGATGTCGTGATTGTATAAACTGGATATTATGTAAGCATCAAATTCTTCCTCTCACGATAACTAAATTCCTGCCTTGCCCCTGCCCCTACCTTATTATTTTTTAAAAATGTGTTTTGACCCGCCCTGCCCTGTCCTGCCCCATTAAAATTTCGCCCTGCCCTGCCCCGTTTGTCATTCCTAATGGACCTCGAGGATTGAATTAAACTTGAAATGGCTTCTATTTTTGTGATGGATAATAAACTTACTATGTTAAGGTGCGTGTACTATTAAAGATTAAGGGATTGTAATGAAATTTGTGCTCTAAACTATGCTGGTTCTTATGGAAATTACAAAAGAATTTGGAAACGTTTAAGATAGATATTAGCTTATCAATATGCAAATTGGATTGACCTCTTTCATAGTACAATAGCTAATTATTTATCCCCTTCATATTAGGTTGGGCAGCTGGGGCACGTAGCATCTCACATTCATGTAAGGTCCGGGGCCACATCCAAGGGGTGTAATGTAGGCAGTCTACCCTAATGCTTTAGGGTGCCTGCCTGATTCCACTGCTCAAACCCGTGACCTGTAGGTAACACGGAGAAAAATTTACGTTACTTCATTAGATTGATACATAAAAAGGACAATCACAGTTAAGTATTTCCAACTTCCTTAAATTTTGAACCAAGTCCCTCTTTCAATTTAACCATGCTTGGTCTGAAAACATTTGAGGTGAATCTGTGGGTTCTACTTCAAAAGCTCATGACCTTAGCATAGAGTTTAGCTTACAACAACAACAAACCAAGTGAAATCCCACATGTGAGGTCCCGAGAGGGTAGTGTGTGTGCGGCACCTTACCCCTACCTTGTGTTTCCAATAGACCCTTAGTTCAGTATAGTCACAGCAACAAAGAGTTTTGTTTGTGTAGGAAAAAGTTATTGGAACTGAATGATGATCATATCTAGCAGAGTATCAACAGCAATGATAAAGATCCACATTTTAGGAGTAACTTCAAATGGTAACCTCAAAAATATCGTCAAACAAATGTCTTGCATTCATTTGTTCGCGGACGAGTTTTTTCCTTGTTGCAGTTGTCTCAACTTACTGGTGACAATAAAAGCCAATCTTAAATGGCCAACTCAGGGGAAACTTGACCGCCAAACATTTCCACAATAACATTAGCAACAAGCACAGAAGTTGCCACTTCCGTGTATACTATATATACGCACAGGCATGTAAATCTTAAAAATGTTACTGCTGAAAGTTCTACCTTAAAAAGACTTGTTATCTGCAATATTTCAACAGGTAGGAGGAAGGACTTGAAAAGCTGTTGTTGCTGCCAAATTTGGTAGTTTCCTTTCCCTTTCCTGGTGTTCCACATTCATTGAAATCGAGTGTGCGTCTCTCACTCTGCAGAGGGAAAGATATATAAGCAGATACACAGATCCTAGTTTCTCATTCTGCTGCTATAACGCGAGACAGGGATATAGCTATGTTCCACGTGACATTTTAGAGAAAAGATTTTGCTATTAAAGACTATATGAGGCTACAAGAAAGCTGTGTTCCTAATAAGTCGTAACTTACAGTAGAATGATAATGATGGTCAAGTGTTTTAAGTAAAAAACTGCAAGGTTACTGACTTACTGTTTAAAACATGCCAATAAATTAGTATAGGATAAAAGACTAGAGAAAAAATGAGGAAGAGAAACGTTTTAAATAGATTACTATATTTAAACGTAACGATTGTGCAAAAACAACAATATGTATGGGATATGAAACCTTTTCAGATCAAAAGGAAACTCGATGCCCTAAGCTCCTGCTATGCACGGGGTCCGTGAAGGGCGGACCACAAGGGACGCAACATTACCCTGCATTTCTTTTTCCACGGCTCGAACCCGTGATGAGGAAGATAAACGTTTTAAATAGACTAATGTATTTAAACATAACGGTTTTGTAAAAATAACAATATGTATGGGATATGAAAGACACGTTTTCAGATAATTTGTATAAAAAAATTGTATTATGCTTGACTTTGGGACCGAACATACCGTAGCATTTGAATCCAGAAGGGTACAATTTTCATCTGCTTTCTGTTTTTTGGAATTCCTTTTCAACAAGTTTGTTTCTGGAGTTTCACTTCCCAAGATCTGATGGGCATCTGCAATTGAAGGTGCTGTCTGCTCACTTAATTGCTTCATTAACCCAATAGCATCATAGCTTCTGTCACCCGGGCTCATAAAAAGGGCAAGATCCTAGCCAAGTAAATAAACCAAACAAACAAATCAAAGCACTAAAACAACAACAACAACAACAACAACAACAAAAAACCCAGTGATCCCACAAGTGGGGTTTGGGGAGGGTAGTGTGTACGCAGACCTTACCCCTTCCTTATGAAGGGCAAAGGGAGCAATAAACAAACAAAAGCATTAAGACACGAGCATAGAAATGCACCGCTATCAACCAAAAACAAAAGAGCATGAATACATAAATATGAAAAGAACTGGCAAACACAATGAAAAGAACTGGCAAACACAATGATATTGGTAACAGAGTAGAACACATAATGTATTATACCTCAAATTCAAGTTCTGTATCATATCTTGTGCTTGGCGGAAAAGAATTCATGAACCATGGAGATTTCCATGCTGAAGGAGATTCAAAACTCCTTTTATAAGGTGTCTCTCCAGATCTGTAAACCAATCATTAGGTCAATGGATCATTAGAAACGGATATGCAGAAAATCTCCTTTCAACCGATCATTATGTAAAATGGACCGATATGAAAAACTTTGTAGGCAAGAAATGCTATGTTGAGCAAGCAGTGAGAGAAAACAGAACAGAAAGCAACGGAACAAAATATTCAGTACTCTTACATGCTTAAAGTCTCAGCACCAAATCCATTTTCAGAATCTTCAGCTGTATTCCCCAATGCAGCTGATGTAGCTATGTCAACACTGCTTCTACGCTTCCCACGTATGTCAGGAGAACAAACAACAGACAAGCATGAAGTCTCGAAAGAGGACGAAACAGTAACTTGATTTGATGCAGCCTCAAGTCGTCTAGCATACTGCTTACCCAGAGCTTTATTACTTAGACTTGTAGCTCTATCACACTTGATCAAGAAACGATCAGGAGATAAGAACAGGTCATTTGAGCTAAGCTCAACCAGAACTCCAGGAGGTTGTTTTACCTGATACCAGGAATCAGAACTCAAAAGCTGTAACTAAGTTAAAAAGAGGATACAACAACAACTACGCCTCAATCCCAAACAAGATGAAGTCGGCTATATGAATTCTCATTTTTTCAGTTAAGCTCAACTCATCTCATCCTCATACTAAATAAAATAAAAGTGAAAAAAAAAGGTTAATTTTATATATATATATATATATATATATATATATATATAAACAATAGTAACAATAATAGTATTAGAAGCTCTAACACAAATAACTAGTCTAAAATCTATTCCCAACTAGTAGATGTCACCTATTTCTTCCATCCTCTAAGTTAAAACGAGGATGCTTTGCCTAAGTAAGCTGAATGGGTTTTATAAACCACATGGTTCAAAAATCAGCCAAGAGCAAATTTGCCTGAATCACATTAAAAAACTTAAAAGTTGACTTCGAAAGAAATGCAAATAGCAAAAACAGAAGTGATGAATATCGAATTATTCAGCATCCCAAGACTATCTGTAACCAAGAAAATGTAGCCAGTGGAGAGCTCTGATAGTAACCAAAGACTTCATTCACCATGTGAGATTTAGTACTCCGACTGTGAAATTGCGGGGATATACTTCTTTACAGAAAAACACTATCTTGAATGGAGGTCCTCAACTGTCATGCCATCACCCCATTCCCAAAAACAAAAAGAGCGATGCCATAGAAGAAAAATATAATTACAAATTTTAACTCACCTTTCCCGTTGCATCATTGGCTCCAGAAATTTCACCCTCCACTTTTCTTCCATCTTCTGAGGATGGATGTAAATTTTCTTTGTCTTCCATAGACGCCTTTTCATTTGCTGACTCATCAAATATATCGTCTAGTTGGGAAAAGTTTGTAGTCATATTAGAGAATGATTCCCGATTGAGATCGCTTTCAATCTTCTTCTCACGTCTCTTTTCTGACAAAGGCGACAGTAAATGACGACGTCGCTTCTTTAGTATAGAAGGTGTCCCTGTAAAAGTTTTGGCAGCACTTTTCAAGATAGCATCTGGACTATCATCGCTTGATGGTGAATCCCACAACCTTAATGGAGTAAGGCAGTTCGCTGAAGTCATCATCAACTGTCGGATGCCAAAAGGGCTATACTCTTCCTGTGTATCTGAACCAGATTGTATAAGATCACAACAAAAGAAAGGAACATCCGAGCTAGGAAAACGGGGAGGGTCATAGCATAAAGCTCCTCCATCTTTCTGCTCTTCTTGTACAAATAAATGTTCATTCAGCAGACATGTTTGAACAGTGTTTGATGTAGTTGAGCCAAGATCATTCACAGGAACTATCCTTGAGAAATCTTTCATATGATCTGGGCCTTCAAGCGGAGGATTATGGAACTGATTTAAAACAATGTCAAACACAGGTGATCTTTCCTCTGAAGAAAATTGTGAAGGAACAGAAAATGGCTGATGGAATGAAGCTTCAAAATTGTCCAAACTTAAAGCATTGCAGTTTTGTGGAACCATATCTCCTGCTTCAGGGATCTGATAGTTTGATGATTGGTAAAATAAAGAATATGTAGGTTGACCACAACCATTAACCCCAGTTTCAGACGGAGAACATTGAGGAATTCCTTCTTCGGGGTATACCATCATGGAACCATCCACAGAAACAAACATTTCGTTGGGCTTATATGGACCCTCAACCACGTTTCCTACATTAGCAGTTGCTACCATGTCATGGTTGTCATTGCCATTTAAACAGTGCATCGAAATCCTTGAAGATTCCTGAATAAACTCCAGAGGAGAAATATTAGGTATGTCATCCCTATTAAACTGCCAATCTTCTTCCATGGAATTGCCCAAGTCATGTGATAAATTATGCTCAAGGAACTTGAAATCCACAAGTTGACTAGGAACGTTTAGCATTGAACAAGAAACATCTTGAAAAACCGGGCTATAGTTCCTACAACATGGAGGAGTGCTGGAGGTTGCATCCTTTTTACAAATTGATTCCTCTGACATCCCACCGTTCTCTCTTGTATGCACAAATGTGTTGCCCAAGTCACTCGTAGACTGAGAACAGACAGCAAAATTCGAGCCTTGACTGCATTCAGGCACTTCCTCCGCTTCCGTTCGTTCTTTGTGAACGCTTTCATCTTCACTGTTTTGTTGCAATGTCATAGAAGAAGAAGGGACAGATTGGTTCTGATGGCTGACATTTGACAGAGCAGGGAACTCTCCAAGTAGACCTGATGCCAAATATGAGTCCAGTTTTTTTTTAACAGAACTATCCTCCGCTTCTGTTCCTTCTTTGTGAACGCTTTCATCTTCACTATTTTGTTGCAACGTCATAGAAGAAGAAGGGACTGATTGGTTCTGATGGTTGACATTAGGTAGAGCAGGGAACTGTGCAAGTAAACCTGATGCCAAATATGAGTCCAGTTTCTTTTTAACAGAACTATGCCAATGATTCTTTATTGCATTGTCACTCCTGAAATTGACCATAAGATTTTTCATGTCATAAGGAACTTTGAAAGAAATCTCTGAACAAGAACTCAAAAGCAAATCAAGACGGAAACAAACTCTTGCCGGCATAAAAGTAACACCTCAAAAATACCTTCCATGCAAAACTTTTGCTAACTCTGCCCACTTGTTTCCATAAACTTGGTGGGCACGAATTAGAGTCAATTCCTCCTCTTGTGTCCAAGGTTCTTTGTTTATTGCAGGATTCAGATGATTGTGCCACCTGAAAAGATGATTCATTAAAGTTATTATAACATTCTTAATCATATAAGCAGATGAATCAAAAGCTTATTTTTCAGTGACTTGCAACCTCTATGTCAATAATAAATCAAAGGAAGTAGAAAAAATGTGACCCCTACAGAAGTCCTATGAAGTCAAAGGATACACATTATAAGTTATATTTCCAAAAATAAGAAGTAACAAATATTCTTGGACGGCAAGTGGCAGTAGTTATCTGCCTTCAACTTATCATGCCATTAGCATGCATATATTTAAGGTTTTAGGAGGTTTGTTAAGTCATTAGCCGGGGAACAGTGATGGTAGGCTATAAACCCGTATTTAGTCATAGTTTGCACTCTAATCACTGCATTTTACTTGGAGTTGAGCTTAAATAATCGTGATTTGCACACTTATTACATGTTTTATGCTTTGCAGGAAATGATTCGATCTATTCAGATAATTTGGAGTTAATTTGAAAAAGTTGTAGCTTTGAAGTCTGAGTAAAAGCCCAAGAAATTAAGCCGGGATAAAGTTTGTGGTCGAGGACAAAGTCTGGATGTCAAAAAGTGAGAAAACCAAAATTACTCTGAGAAAACTACACTACCGTGTCGCACCATGCATAGCGGGGCACGGGGCACTAGTGTAAAATTTATCAACTCTCTGAACTTCTCCACAAGCGCACCGCATGTGGCGGCGTGCTATGCGCCACGCATGTGCAAATTTTACAGAGTATTTCTCTTACTTCGGCTTGGAAAGGATAGTTTTGTCCGGGACCATTCGTACATGGTATAAATACATCAAAAACATGATATTTAGAGGACATTTGCCCTTGGAAACTTTGGGAGAGCATTGGAGGCTACAAGACACAGGATTTCATCATCTTTCAATCAATTCATTATGGGGTTTATTGATGTTTATTTTTCTTTTTTGATTTGCACCGGGTGTCCGAGTCTCTAAGAGCCCCGACTAATCCCGGGGGTACACAGGGCAAGGAGTTTCCCGCAAGTGCACCACGGTTAATTCAGGTTTTTACCCAGTCTGATGGCCTTTAGAAATTGTTTGCACCCAGTGGGTTTCGAACTTGAGACCTTGAAAGGGAGCAAACCCCAAGGCTCAAGTCCATTGCCACCAAGCCAATCCCTAAGGTACGTTATATTGATGTTTTCTTACTCGTTAATTATATTTGTGATGATTTCCTCTATGATTATGGAGTAGTTTGCCTTGGACTTTGACGGATATGGCGTTTCGATTAATATTTGTGGATTTCAACTATAGCTCTTGCTTGAATTCGTTTGTGAAGTTTTGAATTGTTGCAACTTTATTCACCAGTTTATTTAATCGAAAGAGGAATATTTTGGTGATTATCTTTGCATTTTTTTGTTTGATTTAATTCGGTGATTCTCTTAAGTAATCGAAAAAGCTTGTTGAATTGTTGATTAAACCAAGTTAGGAAAATATTCGAGAGACGTTTTCCTAAAGACTAATCCATTAACGCATGCTTGCATACCTTCACAGTGCTTATATTAGTTTACCTCGTAGAGTTAAGACTTAACCGAGAGAGGAGTCTTGACTATACGTTTGAACTAATCATCGAGTAAATTCGCGAGAATCATTAGGACATTAGGTGAATTAAACTAGAGTTGGATCCCAAATAGCTATTTGGCACCTATCCTGTCAACACCCTTATTGATAAAAAACTAACTCTGCTAATCTCTAGTTCTTTGCAGTCAATTGTCAATTGCTTTATTTTTAATAGTTAGTTGTGGTTCGTAATCAATTCAAATCAGGTTTTGATCATCCTGAATAGCAGCTAAACTAGAAAGTACTAGAGCATTATTTAAATCCAATCCATGTGGAGACGATAATTATACTATACTATCTTTGGCTAGCGGGCATCAATTTTGTGTTGTGTTTTGCGCTCATCAAACAACATCTAACTAGTTAGTGAAAAGGATTCGGGTAGGAAGACATAAGTCACATACGCTTGAAAAATGAACGCTCTTTGCAGGAAGAATGCATAAAAGTGGACTTGTGATGTCAAAAGAGCAGCTAGGAACGAAAAATTCTCATTAGAGTAAGTGAGACCATAATGTCAAACCAGCAAGCAGAAACTCCACAAGCTACAGCTCTTGACATTTCACTTGCCGAACATATTCTGAAAACTTTGGAATTTTATCATAGAAGAAGAAAAAAGATAACATTGAATCATTAGATAAACAGAAAATTGCCGTGCTTACCTTTCCCGGCATTGCTTTCCAATACGTCCTGCTAACTCTTGTGCAATGGTGGACCATTTTTTGGGGCCATATCTGTTAACTAATTCGATTAGTTTATCATCCTCCTGCATATAATTCAAAAGAGTTAAATTAGCATGCATAAGGACATGGATTACAAGTTCTCAAGAATTGTACTTCCTCTGCCCCAAAAATAAAACGCTGGTCAAAACATCTAATTTTCATGCTCAATTCTGTCAATGCTTTCAGAATTCTTTTAAAAAAAAATAAAAGTTAGGTATTTGAAGACTACATGAAATGTAATACAAGTCATAAATTGTATAATAATAAATTTAGAAACTGTTTGAACAAAATCATAGTTTGACTCCCAAAATAGTATAGTGTCATATAAAATGGGACCAAAGGAGTACTAACATATCATTCAAAGAAGCTAATAGGAATACACAGTATGTTACCTCCTTAGTCCACGAGCCTTTGACAAGTTCAGGATCAAGAACTTTCTGCCACCTGTGCAAGCATTGCACATCTGTCCGGTCCTTAAAACATTCCGCTGCAAGTTAAATCTTAGATTTTATAAGCATTCAGCGTTATCATTTTTCATGAAAAATATAACTAGCTAAATGAGTACAATAAATAGGGCAAGTTAGCAATGAATATTTGTTGCAGAAGCTTGCTAACAACACAAGTCTTAAGCTATCAGATGTTTATGATTCTGGCCTGAGTTGGAGTTGGTTTCCAACCTGCAACTGTCAGTTTTGACAAGTAACACTTACTAAGAAAGGATACAAAGTGCGTTATTGCATGCCAAATGGAGAAAACATGTGGATGCTACAAGTTACTTTTTGTTTTTAAGTATTATTATAGGAAAAGAAGAATTGTCCAAAGCAAAGATGGAATTTTCCTTCCAGCAAAGGAGGCATTGCTTTTGAAATGATCCTTACAGAAAAGAAAGAGACATTCAATTTGGGAAAGGAGAAAAAGAAACACAGAAAAATCAAAAGAAGTAAATAAACATAAAATGAAACCCCTAAGTTTAATCCCTCTATCACTCATTCGAGAGAACTCTAGATCTTGCTGAAAATATGAGCAGTACACCCATAGTGCGTAAGACGTAGTAGGTTAAAGAGAAGAAAGGAACACTGTTTTTACCAATCCTTTTCCAGCTTTTCCCCTTAAACTGTTGGACAGCTTGGCGCAAGATTTCATCCTGAAAGGGATAAAGAAATTTGCTCTGTAATACAACAAAATTGACATTTAAAAATTAAACTTAAAATAATGCATGGTCTCTGCCAAGTACTTCACCACACTAAAGTTTAAAAAGCCACTACCTTCGTAAGAAGGAAGAGTTCAGCCTATGGTATTAGAAATGAACTGGTAGTTTGATAGTTAAATAGTACTCCCTCAGCTTCATAATAAGTCACCAATTTATTTTTTTATTTTTTAGAATATTGGTTTATGTTTAGTCAATAATGGCATGCTGAAAATATTGGTTTATGTTTAGTCAACAATGGCATGCCGATTGGAAGAGTTGGTGGAAAGAGTTGGCATGAATGCTAGGAGGAACAGGGGCGGACCTACGCTTTGGGGAGGGGGGCACGGGCACCCGTTGGCCTCGGTAAAAATATTATATATATATTCTATATATATAAGTTAATACAAGAAGGATCCCTATAAATATATTATGATGCACCCTCAATCAGAAAGATTGGGTAGAAGAGTTGGTTTGTGGAGTAGTTGGCTTCTTTTAAGACCCAAGTTCAAATCTTAGGTTCAACAATAAAACTAATATTTTTGATTGGGTCTCATTTGGTAATTTCAACGCCCCTACTATAGTGTATTTGATTTAGTTTTTTTCAATGGACCTACGCCTTTTACTTTTAGTTAAATCCCTACATCAAAAGCTTCTTCTACAATTATCTCTCTCTACAAAAAACTTTTTCAGTAATTTTAAAAGCCCATATGCAACCACTAGTTATTAGTCCGCCTAAAGCCATCGAATAATTATTTCCGTCGTGACCCTACTGCCTATAAACATTGTTAAGGTAATGTTACAGTGCACCCGCTACCTTTAAATCCTGGGTCCGCCTCTGAGGAGGAAGCTCCCTCCTTTGATGTCACCCATGACATCTGTTAGATACTTGTGTAAATATGTCCTAATCCCATATGTAGTAGATTTATAATATGTCCTAGTTTGATATGTAGTAGGAGTAGAATATGTATTATATATAGGGCTCGTTGTATCATTGTAAAAATATCAATAATAATATTTTCTCCCGTGCTTTCTCACATGGTATCAGAGCTTCAGTGAGAAAATTATCGTTGTGCGTCATTCCAGCGACATCCGAGAAGAAAGATCTCATCGCAGAACCTGTTTTCCCAGCAAAACAGCCCTGTCCGCAAGAAAAAATCGATACCCGTCGGTGTTGTTCAAAAACCAACACCACCACGAGATAGATCAGCTTCCGGCGACCAAACCCGTGAAATTTCTCCGGCAGACAAGCCTCCACGCGCCCACACGCGCTGATAGAAAAAAATTTTCGGCGAGCGCGTGACACCCACGCACCGGCGCGTGACCCTCCTTCCGGTCAGATTTTGACTTCGTTCCTTCAGGGCAGTCGGATCGCCCTCCAATTCCGAGCATATCCATATTTTTATTTTTTAATTCCAGCCACTTTGAGTTTTTCCGGTGACTACACTGACTTTTCCGGCAAACACAGTGTTGGTTCCTCAAGTTTTTCTTGGCCTTGTATGTCGCTTGCGCCGGTCACTTTATGGTCTAAAGCAGTCTCCTCGAGCCTGGTTTGGTAAGTTCAACACAATTATCCAGGAATTTGGCATGATTCGGAGTGAAGCTGATCACTTTGTATTTTATCGGTTTTCTGCTTCGAGTCTCTGTATTTATCTGGTGGTCTATGTTGACGGCATAGTTATTACCGGCAATGACCAGGATGGTATTACTAAATTAAAACAACATCTCTTGCAACACTTTCAGACTAAGGATCTGGGCAAACTAAAGTATTTTCTAGGTATTGAGGTTGCTCAGTCTAGCTCAGGTGTTGTGATCTCACAACGAAAGTATGCTTTAGATATTCTTGAAGAGACAGGAATGACAGGTTGTAGATCGGTTGACACCCCGATGGATCCGAATTCTAAACTTATGCCAGGACAGGGGGAGCCTCTTAGCGATCCTGCAAGATATAGACGGTTGGTTGGTAAATTAAATTACCTTATAGTGACAAGACCTGACATTTCCTTTCCTGTGAGTGTTGTGAGTCAGTTTATGGATTCACCGTGTGATAGTCATTGGGATGCAGTTGTTCGCATTCTTCGGTATATAAAATCAGCTCCAAGCAAAGGTTTATTGTTTGAGGATAGAGGCCATGAGCAGATCATTGGATACTCAGATGCTGATTGGGCAGGATCACCTTCCTGATAGACGTTCTACGACTGGGTATTGTGTTTGGTAGGAGGAAATTTAGTGTCCTGGAAGAGCAAGAAATAGAATGTGGTTGCTCGGTCTAGTGCAGAAGCAGAATATCGAGCGATGGCTATGGCGACATGTGAGTTAATTTGGATCAAACAGTTGCTCAAGGAGTTGAAATTTGGTGAGATTAGTCAGATGAGACTTGTTTGTGATAATCAAGCTGCTCTTCATATTGCGTCAAATCCAGTGTTCCATGAGAGAACTAAACACATTGAGATTGACTGTCACTTTATTAGAGAAAAGATACTCTCAGGAGATATTGCTACAAAGTTTGTGAAGTCGAATGATCAGCTTGTAGATATTTTCACTAAGTCCCTCACTGGTCCTCGTATTAACTACATATGTAACAAGCTCGGTACATATGATATGTATGCACCAGCTTGAGGGGGAGTGTTAGATACTTGTGTAAATATGTCCTAATCCCATATGTAGTAGATTTATAATATGTCCTAGTTTGATATGTAGTAGGAGTAGAATATGTATTATATATAGGGCTCATTGTATCATTGTTAATACATCAATAAATATTTTTCTCCCGTGATTTCTCACAACATCAAGAGGAGGTAGTTTGATGTCACCAATGATATCAAAAGAAGGTCTTTACCTCTATAAATAGATGTACTCTTTCATCTGTAGAAATCATCCCCAAAAATAATATAATATATTGTAGTGAGTCGAGAGTTAAGAGATAAATTCTCTTAAGTGTAACTGGAAAATCTCTCATTCCTTTATAAGTAATAGAAAGGCAATTGTTCTCTGGTGGACGTAGGATTATTTTGATCCGAACCACGTTAAATCTTGTGTTCTTTCTTTTACGTTTCAGCTAACAATTGGTATCAGAGCGACATGATTCTATAACGATCCAAGGAGGAAGAACAAACAAAGATGAGTTCCATGAAGTTTGAAATTGATGGATTCAGTGGACGCAACAACTTCAACATCTGGAAGATCCAGATGAAGGCGTTACTGTGGAGGGAATGTTCAATCCATGCTATTGATGGAAAGTATCCTAAGGATACATCAGCTCCAGACATGGAGAAGATTGAAGGGGATGCATTGAGTGCAATCCAACTATCCCTTGCACCTAACGTGCTTTGTGAAGTGAGTACAGTACCGAAGAGACGGCCAAACAGTTATGGAAAAAGCTAGAAGGGCTATACCAAGACCGATCAGTGACAACAAAGATGTTGTTACAGCGGTGTCTTCACACATTTAAGATGGGGTCAGGTACTTCGTTACAAGATCATTTATATACGTTCAATAAACTTGTCATGGACTTGCAGATTGCGGGAATTAAAAGGGAGGAGGAGACGCTTGCATGTGCTTTGTTATTTTCATTGACTTCAGGATATCGTGATATTGAGAATTCAATGATGTATAGCAAGGAGCCTATCAAGCTTGAGCAAGTACGGCAGACACTTAACTCTAGTGATGTGCGGAGGCACATCGAAGGAGACAGAGATGACCTGGCAAGTGAGCTCTTTGCGAGAGCCCGGGCTAGCCAACAGGGAAAGAGAAAATCAAAGTACAGATCAAAATCTCATGTGCACAAGAAGAATACAGAGTGTTGGGGTTGTGTCAAGAAGGGGCACTTTCAACGAGATTGCCCAATGTTAAAGTCCAATAAAAGGCGAGTGCATCTACAGTTGAACAGGTACATGATTTTGATAATGATTATGACTAACAACATCGTGTAATAAGAGTAATTATGGAAATAAATGGGTGTTAGACTCTGCTTGTACTCTGTATATGACGTTCCGAAAAGACTAGTTTAGCAGCTATGAGAAAAGTGGAGGAACCGTAGTAATGGGCAATA